>JACRUU010000012.1:6591332-6998832 GCA_030449085.1 Kryptopterus vitreolus
AAGCAAATGTTTCATTTTTAAATTGCTCTTAAGTGTTGCTGAACACAATGTTTTATATATAGTACTTTCTGAAATTCTTTTAGAAGTTTTGGTGTGAAGGCTAAAATGTTTGCAGTGTAGGGGATGTAGAGAGTTATACAGCATTTGTAAGTGTGAACACACCATTGTTCTTGGTTTTCAGGAGTTTTTTTGCTACTCTAAACCTGTTGAAATACTATTTCAGGATGTGAACAGTGACATTGGTAGAGGAAAACAGTATCCTTGTTGGGGTATGGTCCTAAATAAGTGTCATTTTCAGCATGAATAAAATAGTGTGGATAATACCCTATCTCAGCATTAGCCAGATTAAATGCAGTGGGTATCTTTGCGAGCCACACACACACACACACACACACACACACACACACACACACACACATACACAGTACCACAACAGGACGTAGTCTGTTTTACCAATACGAGAAACATTAACGACATGGCTCACAGATTCTGATGGCCCTCAACAGAATCTCTTTGGGTAACACACACACACACACACACACACACACACACACACACAAACAGAAAGGTTTTAACCCCCCTTTGAACAATACCATTGCTTCCCCCAGACACACACACACACACACACCTACCATCCACACATCCTCAAACACACAGACCCCCCCACACAAGGACTTAGTCCATCTTCCAATACGAGAAACATTAACGACATGGCTCTTGTGACACAGATTCTGATGGCCCTCAACAGAATCTCTTTGGGTAATCAACACACACAGACACACACACACTCACCTAACACCCCCCACAACACACACACACACACACAGAAAGGCTTTAACCCCCACAATGGGGCAATAGTCTGTTTTCCACTACGAGAAACATTATCAACTTGGTTCTCGTGATGCAGAGGATGTTTTTGTCAGTCTTATCTTTAAAACTTATTTGAACAACTTGATATCTCACACTTCAAACAGATACACACTTACCATCCACACACCTCAAACACACAGACCCCCCACACAAGGACATAGTCTGTCTTCCAATACGAGAGAAACATTAACAACATAGATCTCATGACACACATTTCTAATGGCCACTTAACAGAATCTCTTTGGGTAATCAACACACACACACACACACAAACAGAAAAGGTTTTAACACCCCCACCACCCTTTTGAACAATACCAATGCTCCAGTACCATTACATTTTGCTAGTGCCTGAGAAAAACTAGAGGACTTTTCAGAAGGTCAGTAAACAGACCCCACTCATAAACACCCGTACACCTGGTCAGGGACGGGGTCATAATTCTTGAACTATGACCTACAGGTCGTAAATCACTTAATTTGTCATTTAGTCTCCGATATATACTACTCAGGGCACACCCTGTATGGAATGCCAACAACCATCGCAAGGCACAGGAGAGAAAAACACACATGCACACATACACAAGTAAAATTTTCTATATATATCTATATATATATATATATATATATATATATAATATATATATAATATATATATATATATATATATATACCTATTGTGACGACAGAACGCGCCGCCGAAACCGAGCAAGCGCTCCAGCAAGCGCTCCAGGCCCGGCACCCCACGAGTGGAAGGACAGCGCCATGTCAGCACCCGTGTTGTGGAACAGCAGAGAGCACATGGCCAGGGGGCGGTCCCACAAGATGGAACGCAGCTGGGACGCAATCACCTAATTAACCCCCCTTTACCCTCTTGTAGGAGATCCGTCCGTATAAAAGGAGCACAGAAGCACAAGGAAGGGAGAGGAGGTAATGAAAGGTCGGAAGGTTTTCTCACGTGTAAACTTTGTTCCCCTAGGCGGCACGGACAGCAGCAGCGAGAACGACGAACGCGCCACGTCTCTCCCCAGGCGGCAGCAGGATCGCCTCACCCCGCTCCGATAAGGTTCAAGCTCCTGGGTGAAACGAAGGACACCGCGTCGTTAAACCGCCCTCTGGGCTCGGAAGGAAAATGCCGCAGAATACACGGGCAACGCGCTCGGAGGACTATAACCCCTTCCTTCGCACCACACCCCCCAAACGTGCATGGGCTAGACTGATAGCCCCCCTCCTCGCGGGGAAGGTGCAGCTGGCATATTACAGCCTTCCACGGGACTCCGCGATGCCACCCTAAAGGAGGAGATCCTGGATCAATATGGACTTTCTCCCAGAAATGCAGCAACAGAGTTCCACCGGTGGACGTACAGAACCGGGGCAGCACCGAAAGCCGAGATGGAAAACCTCCTAAGAACGGCAAAATGGTGGCTCCAACCAGAGAAGAACTCCGCGCTGGAAGTCATAGAGAAGGTGGCGATGGACAAGTTCGTGAAATCCCTGCCGGCAGACGAATGGAAGGCGGTGAGCATGCGCGACCCAAAAAACCCCGAAGAAGTGGTGGAGGCGCTTGAATGCGCGGTCAGCACGCTCGACCTTGATCGGCTGGACCTCTGTGCTCGTGCACATCCGTTCGCAGAGCACAAACGCCACAATTGGTCGAACAGACCAAGAAGACCCCGGCCTGATAACAGCCGCGCGCCGCCGTCACAGCGGGATGAGCCCATGCCCACCGATCCCGGACTCTCGCCACCAAAACAGGGGAAGAAGCCCTGGCTGGCGGAATGCACCATACACGCCCCTATAGATCCGCGTGCATCCGGTCGAGGTAAGTCAGGCTGAACGGCAGGACTGTGATGGCACTCATAGACTCGGGCAGCAGCATCACGCTGGCCAGACCATCAGTCGTGAGCCGGGAATCCAGGAACACGCAAACCATTCCAGTGACCTGCGTACACGGGGATGTCCGAGAGGTCGCCACCGCCAGAGTATGGCTGGCAAACGACATAGGTGAGTGGCCGCTAACTATAGGGCTAGTCCCGAGTCTCCCTGTCCCTCTCCTCATAGGCAGAGACTGGCCAGGTTTCCGGTACCAGGTGTCTGGAGTCCGAGAGAAGACGGGCCGTGGAAAGGACCATCCCCGCCGAGCGCTAATGGGCCAGGAGGAAGGAGCCGCCGATACAGGAGCGGACGGTGAGTGCAACACTGACAATAACCGGGTGTCAACTTTCTATCGCCAGGCCATACGCGAGGGCAGTTTCGCCCGAGAGCAGCGAGAGGATGAGCGGCTGAAACATTGCTGGCACCAGGTACTGCGCGAGGAGGATATGCCGCAACCGAGAACATTTCAAATCGGTGGGCCCTGCGAGAACCTCCTGGTGGTACCGAGGGGCAAAACAAACACCGTAATCCAGCTAGCTCACGCACACCCCCTGGGGGGCCACCTAGGCCCCAAAAATATGTTGGAGAAGATCCGAGACCGTTTTCACTGGCCAGGAATGGAAGCCGAGGTCAAATCGCTTCTGTCTCGGCTGCCCGCGCTGCCAAGCGCACCGCACCCACAAAACCGCCTCCCGCCCCGCTCATCCCACTGCCAGTCATCGGGGTACCCTTCGAGAGAATGGGAATGGACCTCGTTGGACCCCTGCCAAGTCAGCCCGCGGCCACGAGTACATACTCGTCATGGTTGACTACGCCACGCGTTATCCCGAGGCCGTACCACTGAAGAAGGAGAACATGAAGAACATCGCGAGGGTGCTGATACTCCTCTTCAGCCGCGTCGGGATCCCTAAAGACCTGCTAACAGACCAAGGTACGCCGTTCATGTCAAAACTAATGGCGGACCTCTGTCGTCTGTTACAGGTCAAGCACATCAGAACTTCGGTGTATCACCCGCAAACGGACGGTCTCGTGGAACGGTTCAACCAGACGCTCAAAAGTATGCTCAAGCGCGTCGTAGACGAGGATGGAAGGAACTGGGATTTGCTACTCCCATACGTCCTGTTCGTGATCAGGGAAACACCCGCAGGCGTCGACTGGGCTTCACCCCATTCGAGCTCCTGTTCGGGAGAAGACCGCGGGGCTTACTCGACGTAGGTGAAAGAGTCGTGGGAGGAACAGCCCGCTCCGCTTCCGCTCTGTAATAGATGTATGTGAAGGACTTACAAAGCTACATTGATAAAATAACGCCGATCGTGCGAGAACACCTAGAACAAGCACAGGCAGAACAGAGCCACACATATAACCGGCCGGCTCGACCCAGAGAGTTTAAGCCTGGCGACAAAGGTCCTACTCCTGGTCCCAAGCTCGGCCTGCAAGTTCCTCGCGCGCTGGCAGGGACCGTACACGGTCCTAGAAAAGACAAGCCCGGTAAATTACCGGCTACAACAACCGGGTAAGAGAGCAGCAACCCAGGTTTACCACATCAACCTGCTTAAAAAATGGGTCGAGGTTAACACGGCCCTGGCAGCCTCTTCGGGAAACCCAGCAGGACCCCTGGAGTACACGTTGGTGGAAAAAGGAGACGACCTGACCCCGGCCCAACGACAGGACGTAACCGAGCTCCTGAGCCAGTTCACCGACGTCTTCTCGGCCACGCCGGGACGCACGCACCTCGTATAGCACGAGATAAAGACACCGCCGGGAGTGGTGGTGCGTCAGCGGGCATACAGGATTCCCGAAGCCCGTCTGCGTGTGATCGAGGAAGAGGTAAACAAAATGCTAGCGGACGGCATAATTGAACATTCAAGAAGCCCGTGAACCAGCCCGATAGTCGTCGTCCCGAAGCCGGACGGCACTCTCCGGCTGTGCAACGACTTCCGGAAACTTAACCAAGTATCGGACTTCAACTGCTACCCGCTGCCGAGAATCGACGAGCTCGTAGAGAGACTGGGTAATGCCGGGTTTATTTCCACGCTGGATCTGACAAAGGGTTCTCCGGAGACGAGGAAGAAAACCGCATTCAGCACGGCCGCCGGACACTGGCAATACCGCTTCCTGCCATTTGGACTACATGGCGCGCCAGCCACCTTCCAGCGACTAATGGATATCGTCCTGCGACCTCACCTTCGAGGCTGCCTACTTGGACGATGTCATCATTCATTCAAGGACATGGTCAGACCACCTATGTCACGTCAGGCAAGTACTGACCGAACTCAGGAAAGCAGGGCTGACCGCGAACCCAAAAAAATGCCACTTGGGGCTGACAGAAGCCCAGTACCTCGAATTGGAAGGGGGCTGCTGAAGCCGCAGGAAAAAAAGGTGGAAGCCGTGAGGGACTACCCCCAACGAACTTCAAAAAAACAGGTACGTGCATTTTTGGGGCTGGCCGGGTATTACCGCCGGTTTGTACCTAATTTTTCTGCCATAGCCTCTCCCTTGTCAGATCTCACGAAAAAGGGTAGACCGGAGCGGGTCAACTGGACACGGGAGACCAGTCTTGAGAAACCCGGATTTCGACCGGCCGTTCATAGTCCACGGATGCGTCGGAGATGGGTCTGGGGGCCGTCCTCTTGCAGCCGTTCGAGGAGACCGAACATCCGGTGCTGTATATAAGCAGGAAGCTATCCCAAGCGGAAAAGAAATACACAGCTGTCGAGCGAGAGGCGCTCGCCATTAAGTGGGCAGTGGAGGAACTACGATACTACCTGACCCGCAGACGATTCACACTCGTCATGGACCACGCCCCCCTACAATGGATGGCAAGAACAAAAAACTCTAACGCTCGCATTACGCGCTTGTTTTTTGTCTCTGCAGGATTTCTCGTTCCAGGTACAGCACCGCGCCGGACAGCTAAATGGCAATGCGGATGGGCTCTCCCGGAGCTGTCTCTACGCACACAAACCCACAACAGCGGGCTCGGAGCTGAGGGGGGGTACTGTGATGACCCAATGCGCCGCCAAAACCCAGGCTGTAAATAAATACGCACGTGTGCTGGTTGTTCACCCTATAAATCTTGTCTCTGTCTGGTGCTGTGTTCTCAAAGGTAGAGCGGGTCGCTACAATATATATATATATATATATATATATATATATATATATATATATATATATATATATATATATATATTACATATATATATATATATATATATATATATATATATATATATATATATATATATCAACATACCTACTATAGTAATATAAGACAGTATGGTCAAATTCAACCGACAGAGACTCAGGTAGGCCAACACACCAACACACTATTATCAGATTATCGGATGTCAATTAACATTTTGCGTTTGTTTCTCTCTCCGCAAAAGTTTGACCTTCTCCCTGTTCGATAATCGGCCACCAGGAGGCGATGTGCATGTCCAGGTGAAACAGCGGTGTCACAGAAGAAGAACCAGTAGTAGAAGTTAAACACGGTTAAGAGGAAACATACCGACAGACAAACAAAACGTTCCATGTTTCGGTCGTGTGCATACATTTCCGCTATGTTTAGTGTTTGTTTGTTTCATTTGTTATTCCTTTGAGAGGCTTTAATTGAAATGAAATAAGAGTGAACAGTGATGTCAGCTCCAGCACTAAATGGTTGACTGGGCTTGTATTTCTCGCTCCCCCCCCGCCCCGCTGTGTGTGTGTGTGTGTGTGTGTGTGTGTGTGTGTTGTGTGTTTGTGTGTGTGTGTGTGTGTGTGTGTGGTGTTGTGTGTGTGTGTGTGTGTGTGTGTGTGTGTGTGTGTGATGTGTGGGGGTTGGATGAAATCTTCAGTGGAGGTGAAGGCGTGCGGAGCCAAAGTCTGATACGGAATCGGAGATCATGCATGCGCACGAAGACTGCGCGCGCTCGCGGCAGACCGGGGATACCTGCAGCTTCGAGTTCAGATTCCAGCAGTCGGTCTCCTGTCAACGGATCAGACCTGTGTCCTCCCCGGGACTGGACCGGGATTTCCCTGGTTTCTCTCCTCACCGTGCTATTCCTCTCCGTGTGCACGCGCTTCTACAAGCTTTCCGAGCCGCCGCACGTGTGGTGAGTATATCCTTATAAAATAATTTATAATAATGATTTATAAATGGATGAAAACCATTTTTTTGTTTGTTTATAGACCCCCTTTTGGGCAATACATTTCCTTTTTTTTACTATCTAAAATATGTCCACAGTCCTTGATTCATTCATTTTAAATAGAAGCGAAAAATAATATTGTATAATATAAGTTACAGTTACATAATTTGGCATGAAAAAGTTGGTGGTGAGGGGGTACTTCGGTTAAATCTGAAATAATGTGTGTTTAATTTGCAGCTGGGATGAGACCCACTTTGGGAAAATGGGCAGCTATTATATAAACCGCACATTTTTCTTCGATGTTCATCCTCCTCTGGGCAAGGTGAGTGTAATGTCAATCTACGCTGGCAATTGCAGGAGCCACATCACAACATAGCCAGGATCTAAAGGCAGGTATTAAATCATTGACTGGAAACTGGAAAAGACAATGCTCTGAGAAAACATGTCAGAGAATGACCCTCTGAAATAAAAGATGCCATTATGTCATTTTCCTTTGGTGATAGTAAGCAATACCTGATAGAATTCATACCTTTAGTTCATCTTTATACTGTACATGCTTAAAAATAAATTCAGGTTCATAATGGGATGGTAAGGACTACTAAAAGATCTTTAAAAGCTATTAAAGTGTACTTCGCGCAAATGATGTGCACTAAAAATTTCTTAGACTTGACCAGCTACAAGGTGTGTTAAGTGTCAACTAGTTTAGGCACAAGACAGTTAGAGTTAATAATATATGGCTGACTATTTTTGCTTTTATGAACTCAGATGCTGATTGGCCTGGCGGGTTACCTGACAGGCTACGATGGCACGTTTCCTTTTGTCAAACCAGGGGACAAATATGATCACCACAATTACTGGGGGATGAGAGGGGTAAATATTTTTTGGCCATTCCTATCCTTAAAATGTGCTTGGTATTACTTGAATAAACATTAAAGCACAGAGCAAATATGATTTATAATTGAATTCACTTCAAGTGAGTTGGATTTGGCTTCATTCGGAACTCCAAATGAAGGGAAAGAGCTACACGTGATGTTATTACACATTGTGTTAAAACAATCCTTGTATCTCGGGTGTCATTCAGTTCTGCGCAGCACTCGGCTCCTGTCTGCCTCCATTCGCGTTCCTAGTGGTCTGGGAGCTGTCTAGTTCTAGTACAGCTGCTCTTATTACAGCTTTCCTGCTTATTTTTGGTATGATTGATTTTATATTTTTGTGTAATGCAAGCATGTGATTAAAAATAAAACCCAGAGAATTAAGCATATAACCAGCAAACAATGAAATGATGATAAATTATAATGGATTTTATTTTAGACACTGGGTGCATCACCCTCTCACAGTACATCCTACTCGATCCCATCCTCATGTTTTTCATTATGGGAGCTGTCCTGAGTATGGTCAAATTCAAGCAGCAGAGACTCGGGTAGGCCAACACACTATTGTGCACAGGCACACACTGTCCACATATCTCATCTCTGTATGCAAAAAATGTTTTAGAAATATGTTTTATTTATAGTTTGATGGCTAATTTACTACAAATTAAGTTGAAATTGTAGTGACTTCATCTGTTTTTTAATTTTTAACAATATTGTACAAAATGTATTTTGTATTGTTTTGGCTGAAATTATCCACTGCTTGCAAATCACATAATTTTATTAGCTAAACACATGTTTTTTTTTTGTAGCTTTTGTTTTTTATTTAGTATTTGTGTGTTGTTTCAGTATATACCAATTTCTAACATATCATAATTTTTCTTTTTTTAATGATGTAGAAAATGGTGCTTTTAAACACCCCTAAAAAACCCCAAAAAACCCAAAACGTATTATATACATTTTAAGATTGTGTGTGTATGTGTAACATTGTGTTTGACAGCTACATAATTAATTTTCACTATGTATAGCATTTGTTTATATCTCTCTCTGATGATAAATTCATTTTATCATTCTGATATTTTGATTTTTTTTATTATTATTTTTATCATTCTCTAGACACTTCAGCTTCTCCTGGTGGCTGTGGCTAATTCTGACCGGAGTAAATCTCGCTGGGGCTCTTGGAGTGAAGTTTGTTGGGCTGTTTGTCATTTTGTTAGTGGGTATCAATACAGCATGGGACCTCTGGAAACTACTGGGAGATATTAGTCTCTCTTTGGTATGAACAAGGATATTACAGATCAAGAATTATGAATGCATACATATCCGCTGTGCCTGGGATTCATAACCAGTTTTCATTTTCCATCAGGTGGATTTTGCCAAACATTTTGCTGCTAGAGTTTTTGGGTTGATAATAATCCCCTTGTTCCTGTACACTACAATATTTGCCGTTCATTTTGTTATCTTAAACAGAAGGTATGGGGGGACATCGTTTTGCTGTTTTCAGTCATTTTTAAAATATCACGTAGAGAATTTCGAATGGAATTTAAATGTAAACATTTTTTTACCCAGTGGTCCAGGAGACGGTTTCTTCAGCTCGGCTTTTCAGTCTCGCCTGATTGGAAACAACCTGCACAACGCCACCATGCCTGAATGTGATTGGATTTATCAGTCTCACACTGATATTTCATTACTTCATGCTGTTATTCTGTATTTCTACTTATTCAAGATTAGATACAAAGTAACTGCATACATTTTTTTAAAGATTATTTTTTTTCCCCACAGACTTGGCGTATGGCTCAGTGATAACCGTCAAAAACCTGCGAATAGCTGGAGGATATCTTCACTCTCACTGGCATCTGTATCCTGAGGGGGTTGGAGCCCAACAGCAACAGGTCTGATTACTCTTAAATATACAGAACTCCTATAATTTTCTAAACAACTTAAATTTAACTGTTAATAATCTCTTACACTATTTAACAATGGTAAATATATAATAAATATATAAATTACATATAGATTTATATATAAATATATAAATCACCCTCATATGTAGGGTGAATATGAATATACTGTACAACTGCTTGATTACTGAACCAAATGGAAAGAAAATTATTTCTTGCAAAATTCAACATTACAGCCTAAAACTTTTTCATAAATGGCTAACTGTAACAAAGTATCTTATCTATCATAGATCAGTCAAATTATTTCCTAAACCTTTAATAAAAATAATTATATATTTTTTTAAATTATTAAATCATGTCTGCCTTACAGTGAGACACAGTAATGCTACAGATAAAATAAGACTATTTTTGTTTAGGAAAGACATACAATAGAAAAATTATGATATAGAAATATTACATTTTCGTTTTACTTGAACTATAAGCGCACGTTCGCCTCACACCGCCAGGGTCCGGGTTCGATTCCCGTCTCGGCCATGTGTGTGTGGAGTTTGCATGTTCTGCCCGTGTCTCAGGGTTTTTTTTCTCTGGGTTCTCCGGTTTCCCCGCGTTCCAAAAACATGCACGGTAGGTTGATTGGCACCTTGGAAAATTGTCCCTTGTGTGTGTGTGTGTGTGTGTGTGTGTTTAATAGCATTGAGAATAAAAGTTATGTTTTGCTTTAATAGCTCATAATCATTTTCCATTTCTGCTTTAATAGGTCACTGCCTACCTTCACAAAGACTATAATAATCTGTGGCTAGTCAAGAGACCTGATGATAATAATGGTGAGAGGAAATCTGGATGTAGTTCACATGTAGCTGGACTTTAAATGCTGGCATCATTTCCATGTAATAGTGGAGATCATTCCTAGTTTTTTCACCTTCCTAGTCGCTTCAGATCCCACAGGGTCTCCGGCGCTCATTCGGCATGGTGACATCATTCGGCTGGAGCACAAAGAGTTGAGTGTGTTCATGATTTGTTTTTGTGATTAATTTTGAGGTGAGTGACGTGATAACTGGCTGTGATACTGAATAGGAGAAGCTGAAAATATCTAGTTATACATTAGTTACGATTACTATTTGATCACCAGTATGTTTGAGCTTTATCTCATGAGTTCTCATTATATTCTAACCTGCCCATCACCTGTCATTTTCTCTGCCTGTTAAAAAACACAAAAATTGCAGTTTTGATTGTTGCTTTGTGCAATTTGTACATGTTTTTCATTATGGGAACTGTCCTGAGTATGGTCAAATTCAACCGGCATTCCACAAAAGTCAGACATGATCCATTTTAAGCCATTAATCAACAGCAAATCTGACCAGATGATGAGACTTGTTTTTATTTTCTTCTCATGAAAGAGACCAAGGAATCCCCCAGTTATAACCAGTTATAACTGTGTGAATTGTTAGTCATTGAAGAGCAAAGTGAAAACCTAATTTTTTTTACTAATGGATGCATGCAAACATGCAAAATTCAATACTATCTCTGTACACAAACACTTTTCACTTTTCAAACATGAGTATCTTGTACGCTGCTTTGAGACGATAACACATTGTAAAAAGCGCTTTATAAATAAAACCGAATTGAATTGAATTGTTTATAAACCTGTTTTTCCTCAGGACCACACGCAACCTGCACAGTCATCTTCATGAGGCACCAATGACTAAGAAGCACCTTCAAGTCACAGGATATGGCATTGTGAGTAATTGTTTTAAGCCACTTTTGCAAAATGAAAGAAAAATTCAACAATCATCCATTAAGATTTTGTGGAATAAAATACCACCAGAGATTGGTAATGTAACCTGTTGTCATTTTGTAGAATGGAACAGGGGATCCCAACGATCTCTGGCAGGTGGAGGTGTGTGGAGGAAAGAAGGGAGATCCGGTGACGGTGTTACGAAGTAAAGTGCGCTTCCTACATCACTCCACTGGCTGTGTGCTCTATTCCTCAGGCAAGATGCTCCCAAAATGGTAAGTAAAGGTTTTTTTCTTAAATGCCTATTTAGATGTTTCTGTTTTGTGTCTGTGTGTTTGGGGGGGTGGTTTGTGTGTTTACAGTTTTGCCCAATATTTTAATATTCACTTTTTTCCCTTTTGTTTAAAATACAGTAGAAAACATTTAATACATTTGCACAGTTGTTTGTAAACAGATATGTTGTGAAAAATCTAATGCATTATAGGAAGAGTCATAGCTTGTTGAAACCGGGGCTTGACCATTGAGCTACCCCCTGCATTTATGCTCAAAAGCCTTATGTCGAGTCACGTCACGTCACCTTTATTTATATAGCGCTTTTAACAATACAGATTGTGTCAAAGCAGCTGTACAGTAATAAATGACACACAGAAACAAACTTAACAAAATTCTAGACAATTAAGTGTCCCCAACTGAGCAAGCCACTGAGCCAACTGAGCAGTTTTCCTCTGAGCAACGAACTACTCTAACTTTGTGCCAAATGTGTAATAATAATGATCGTTTATAAAGAATAAATTTATAAAGAAAAGACCAGAATACCATACGGGCACACATGATTACATCGGAGCATGATTACATCACCTTTCTATGACATTAGTTTAATTTCTAGATTCCTTTTTAAGATTTTAAGATGTTGCTAAACATTGATAAGCGTCTGTTGTTATAACATGATTTGGAAGTGTGCACATCCGTCTGTATAAGTTCTAGCAGAAATTGCAGAGGTGAAATGAAGACAAGTCAAAGGAACTGTCTACACAGTTTGGAGAAAGAATTGAGTCATCGTACAGATGTGGAAAAGATTTCTACAAAAATTGACTGCATTGAATGATCCAAGGAGTCATTCAGAGTAACTAGTAACTAGTGATTCTTAAATGAAATAAATTTTTAAAAAGCTGGATTTAACTGATCAATCAGCCGAGAAGGACCTTGTTGACAGACGTAGCCAAGTAATTGATGGTCACACTGGTTTAGCTCTAGAGGTCATGTGTATAGATGCACAAAACAACATGTATATGCTCTGAGCTCATTCCACAGGGATCAGAGTAATTTTCTAATTGTAATTTAGATAGCTTTAGATAATTGCAGACTTACAATTCTCAATCTTGTAACAATGTAGAGTTCTGAGTAGCTTTTAAAGTAGTTTTAGTATTATTGTATAATTATGTAGTTGCTGTCATTTGCATTAGTTCATGAATAAGGGTACAAATTAACGAAATAAGCTGAATAAATGCATTGTTGACACATGCTTTATTTTTCATGTATTTAAAGGGCCTGGGAACAGGTTGAGGTCACGTGTAGTCCATACTTAAAGGAGACACTCAACTCACAGTGGAACATTGAAGATCACATCAATCCCAAACGTAAGTCACTACAGTTTTTAGTTGACGTGGCTGTCTTTGGATTTTAAGTGTGATTTTTGTGTCTCCATAGTGGCCAACATTAGTTTGTGTGTGCTGAAGCCTTCCTTCCTAGAGATCTTACTTGAATCTCATATTGTCATGATCAGGGTAAGATAAACTTCCAGGAAAACAAATACTTGTTTAAACAGCATCCTATTCTCATGAATGTGCTCGTGTTTGTTGATTATGGACAGGGAAACAGTGGCCTGAAACCTAAAGACAATGAGGTTAACTCAAAACCCTGGCACTGGCCCATCAATTATCAGGTAACGTGGCTGCACTTGAACAGTTAAACTTTTAAAACTAACACCAGCCTTGTGAATTCCTTTACTAAGTGATAATTTTCATAATATAGTTTCATATTCATAATAACTGTTATTTTCATAAATAGGGGTTGAGATTTTCTGGAGTAAATGAAACTGAGTACCGCGTGTATCTCTTAGGGAACCCTGTGAGTATCCTCTCACTTTTTTCTTTTCTTATTTTTCTGTGGAAGCTGGTTAATACTTGGGAATCTGTTCATAATATATTTCAGCTGTGACATATATTCTCTAGTTTCTTTATTAATGTGAAATATATGAAGCACAATCCATTATTACATTGCATCTTTCTTTCAGTTGTTCCCGTTAGGGGTTGCTACAGTGCATCACCATTTTTTTAGTCATCTGCATATTTGTTTTGGCCTGTTTGATGCTGGATGCCCTTCTTGATGCAACCCTCCCTATTTATCCAGGAATGTACTGGCTTGTGCTACCCTAATTGCTGCGGACTTACAACTGAGAAATTGGGTGGCTGCTTGGTGGTGCCACAATTTGAACTTGCCACTTGTTGGGAGATGTGTCATAAAAAGAAATTGGATTATTAGACAAAATCAATTTTCAATTTTGGATACAGTGGGAAAATTTGTGTGCTATTTTTTTTTACCTGTTTTTAGCCTGTGTTTTGGGGTTTATCCTGCACTTCTACACACACCTTCCCATTCAACAACAGGTTTGAGGTATTGGAATAAATCTGTCATGCTGCTACCTTTAGTTGCCACAAAAGTTAGACAAATTTTACAGCAGGTTTTGGCTTATTGAACGTCTGAAGTTGCAAACCCAAACCATTTCCATACGACTGATGAAACCACACCTATCTTAGAAACAAGCTCTTCGGATGTTGTATTTTGTATTTCGCAAGTACAGGGCAGGAGGAGGAGAACTATAGAAGCTTGCTGTATCAAACCAAGGTGAAATCGTAAAATCAATTTTTGTATTTTCAACATCGGCATGAACAATAAATCTCCCAGCTCTAGAACCCAATGCCTTACCACTGAGATACCGCCTCCCGCTACATTACAGTAATACACATAGTAATACAAAATATTAGTATTATTGTTTATCATCATTAATAAACATATTGGCATGTTTAGCATATAATTCGGTCTGATTTAAAACTCCAATGAATTAATTTCTTCTGGAAATTTCAGAAATAAAGAATACACCAGAATATTGCCTGAAAATCATGCGTTTGCATGATGATGCTAACATAATAGGTGGATTTATTTTGAGTAAATACATTTGAAAAGACACAAGAGGGCCATTAAATGTATTTTTTGGATGAAAGCATTACTGATCCTAGAATTCCTCACAAGAAAAATTGAGAGCGCTATTTTAACCTGGAGAAATATGTCATTCCATCTGTAAACTGCTTGTACTGTACATGTTCCCTAATACAAATATTTCTATATCCAATTATTGATATTTGTATCAGTAATATTGAGGAAAATATCAACTCTATTAAAATTTAAAATAATTTAATTACGAAAGACCTTCAATTCGTCATTTATGAAAACCGGTAATTGGAGATAGAGATACTCACTATACAAATTTTAAGGAAAACAAAGCTTTTTGTGTATTACTCTGTTGCTTCTTTGTGTCTGTTCTTCAGGTTATCTGGTGGCTGAATCTGTTCGCTCTGGCTCTGTTTTGTGTCATGGTGTGTCTGTTTTCTCTGGCTGTACAAAGAGGAGCTAAACTGGAGGGAGAGAGGAAAGGTAATCAGGAAACATTCCTTTGCTTTTTTTTTTGGATTAAGCAGTTGTTTATATTTATATATTTACAAGAAGATGTGTAATGGTGTAGAGATTAATCACATTTTGGGGTTTATACATTTTTACTGATTACATTCTAACATATTACATATTAGCATTGAGGCATTTTTTTTATTTTTTCTTGGCAAATAATGAATTTAAACTGTAAGCGGCATTAATCAGTGCAAAGCAGAACCATAACAAAAGAGATGTATGTAGAATTAGAAAACTCTGTCTGTAGGGTAGCAGGGTATCAAGATGATATGAGCCCAACTGGGTAATGTTTGGAAAAAATTTGGACGAGGAGTAACAATAGTGTCAAGTAGACGCATGTTGAGCAATAAAGTCATTTTATTTTTTGAGCAGTAGGTTGCATTGTCAAGTAAAGTTAAATTGCTTTAACTTTCATTGCATGGTTCAAAAATGTGCTCCATTAAGCTTAGTTGTTAATATACACTTTGAAAGCCTCGCGGTTTTGCTGTTGGTTGTATTCAAAATTTGTTTGTTAATTTTTGTGAATATTCACTTGGTGGGAGTAAGTAGAAAAATGTTGAATTTTAATGAGAGAATTATGAATACTTGGTGTATAAATTAGTACCAGAATTGTTCCGTATTGGTTGCACTAGAGCATTGGTAACACTTTTTATTATTTTTATTATAATTATTATAATTTATTAAAGCTGTTTGGATCCACCAAACTGATTCAGCTTTAAGAATATGCTTAGAATATACAGGTTTCATTCTTAAACCTTTAAAAATTATCTGCTATTTGCAATCATGTTTTTTTTTGACCATCTTCCTTTTTGCAGCACGTTTCCAGGTTCTTAGAGAAGGTGGTGGAATGCTCTTTTTGGGTTGGCTGCTGCATTACATGCCGTTCTACATCATGGGCCGAATTCTCTATTATCACCACTACTTTCCTGCCATGCTCTTCAGCAGCATGCTTACAGGTAATGAAATGCTGGTATTATCATCTGATGAAATGATTGTGTTCTGGGAAAACCTGTTGAATGTAATTATAAGTCTAAGGCATAAATGCACTCTAGACCTGCAGGGGGATTTTGCCCATTCAGTGTGACAAGATCATTAGTGAGATTGGGAAATGATCACCTACCAATCTAAGGCTATTTTGTACTTCCTCTGAGGAAGCTGTATCTTTTTCAAAATGCTTATCGTGCAATATCTGGGAGTAACCCTTTTGTATATATTGCCTCAAATACACCAATGATTGGCTATGGTCATTGTGTTTGTAAAACAGAGAGGGGTAGGTAAATAGGTACATAGATACATGCATGCATACATACATACATACATGCATGCATATCTACATACATAATTATATACATACATACTTTATTCATCCCTCAGGGGGGAAATTTACTATTCTGAAAGCATGGACAATTTTTGGTCTTTTCGACTCTCGTGGTGATGGATGACTATTGGGATTCAAACTTGCTGTCTCCAACTAAAGCGAAGACTTTTCTCTTTAGTCACTATGTCACTCCATTATGATCATGCAGGATCTCCGATTTAATTTCATAACCAATAATTTGTTTATAATTTAAAACAGTGTAAAGCGCTGGTTTAAATGGTTATATTGTGTAGACTTTAACAAGATTTTCTTTCTGTGTATAGGAATAACACTGGACACACTTTTGCAGAATGCTGACCTCTTTTGTAGTCCAGCTGTTTCAAAGTGCATTTTAAGAACAGGTCAAATGGTCCTGGTGTGTGGACTCCTTTACAGGTAAGAGCACTTCATGTTCACTTCATTTAACAACATGCTTTTATAGAAAGGTGCCTTAACTCAATTATGAATATATCAAATCAATAGGGCTTTGCTAATCAGAACCCATTGTTTTCAATTACATTTTTAGTCACCTAATGTTGCATTTATGGAATAGTTATAATCAAACTATAGTTCTCAGTAGATAATCCTAATTTGTTGAATTGCTTTTTTGATTCCCAACTGTTTAATTATATTTTCTGTGAAAATTTGTCTCCTTTGGTTGCAGCTTCAATCTGTTCCACCCTCTGTCCTATGGCATGAAAGGCCCACTTGCCAACGATCCTGCATCCTCCATGGCAGGACTCAAATGGTTGGACTCCTGGGAGATTTAAAGTGTTGTATAACCTATTTACTAGTCTAGTGACTAGAGAACTGCTAATAGCACTCTATTAGCAGCTCTCTAGTCAGGAAATAGTGATAGTTTATTATCTAAAAAGGTTTGTTTCAGTATTCAAATGGATAACTTATACAGGTTGCATCATTTCTTTAGCACAGAGCTGTTTCTCTTACAGAGTGGAAATTTGAAGACTGTCCTCAGTATTGTAAAAACATTAATTAATTTAATGTGTTTGTTGAAAACACTTGTGGTACATTTAAAACTACTGGATTTGACTGGAAGAAACAATCACAAAGTGCCTTTTAGATGATTAAATATAGTAATTATTCTGCGAGAGTAGTGAGGTAAGAGCTAAAAGGAAAGTTTATAATTATGGAAATCTTACTAGAATTTTTTTGTCTTCTAACTTTTATATAAAAATATTTCCTACCACTGTTTATTTTGAAGTGTCTAAAAAGCTCCCCAAAACTTCCCTTATTCATTCATTGGATCAGATTGCATTGTCAGATAGAGGATTTCAATGTACATATTAAAATATTTTTAACAAACACTTTTTTACAACTTATTTTCTTGCTTGTGTTGAATTCTAAAAAAAAAAGTAAACTGTGGAACAGTTAATGCACTCCAGCATAACAGCAAGCCACTGTTTATTCCTGTGGTTTATTCCTCTTTTACCACAATGATTGGTCAATAATTGCAATTAGAAACACTCTGGCTTCCATTTTATCTCAGGGGTCAACAAGATGAAGACTCTGCTGGTATGCTGTGATCTGTAAATCTGAAACCTCTGCTTTAGTGGAAAGCATAGTGGTTGTTTCAACTGAGTCATTGTCAGAAACAGAATCACCAAGTATTATTTTCCAAATATCCTTGGTTAAATTATACAAGAAATCTGTCATGGTGTGCAGGTGCTATAAATGTATTAACCGCTATAAAACTGGGCAACTAATATTAAGTAATGAATAAAGATACAGTTTACAATTAGTGCAGGGTATGTAAAAGGAGGCCGTGTATATATTTTCCAAACAAATCCAAAGGTTCAGGAGTTCAATACGTGATTCAGTTTGTCTTGATTTTATTAGAACATTTATTGTTACATTCCAGTGAGATCATACATGTTTAAAAAAAAAAGGTGATTTATATTTATATATTTTTTTATATTTTATAGGGAGGTGGTGGCTTAGTGGTTAAGGTGTTGGACTCTGGACCAGGGATCGCAGGTTCAAACTTCACCACCACCAAGCTACCACTAGTGGGCCCTTGAGCAAGGCCCTTAACCCTCAATTGCTCAGTTGTAAGTCGCTCTGGATAAGAGCGTCTGCCAAATGCTGCAAATGTTAAAGGCTTTGTTCAAGGGCACAATGCTAAGTCTGGTAATGCTGGGGTTTAAAGCATCTGTTTCTATCAAATTTATAGTAACAGGTAATGGCCAGCACTGCTCTTTGTTATACTATTTAACAAATAAAAACACCGGCTTTTTTGTTTTTATCTTAAATGTCTATGGCGAAAGTAGCTCCTTGGTTTAAGGCACATGACTAATGTTCGGAAGGTCGGGGGTTTGAATCCCGGTATCGGCAAGCTACCACCTTGAGCAAGCTTTAATCCTCTGTGCTCCAGGGGCTGACCCCAGCTTCCAAAACAAGCCAGGGTATGCGATGGAACGATTTCACCGTTCCTTATATTTTATGTATCAAATAAAGTCTTTTCTATTATATGTGATTCCTTTGCCCTGCAGTCTTCCGATGGGGCGGAGCGTTTTCACCGTCCCCCCAGTTAATCCCACCACAATTATTGGCTCTAGGCTGTCACATGACTTGATGTCAAAATGGCGTCTCCGAATGGAGGTAAAATTTAATTCCTCTCAAGCGACTAATGTCTCAGCAGTCCAGGCTTAAATGTAACGTGAACAGTTCGTTGCGGGTAATTCGGGTGTATGAATGAACACGCGTTTTTCCGTGTCAAACGGAGAGGTTAAGGGCTTCACTCTAATGCTTCTCGGACTTTTCGAAGCGTCCGTTTATCGGGCTGTAGTAGCTTCCCGCTAGCCAACTAGACCCGATAACCGGAGTCTGTATGCTAGCTAGGTTAGCAGGCTAGTCCGATAATGATTGGTATTTAACCTGTAGTGAAAAAAAGTCCGCCATATCTATCACAAGCACCAGACTCGGTTCGGCTGCATGACGGCTGCATAACATCGATCTCTAATCAGATACCGTGAACAGACTCCCTGTTTAAGCTTTACTGTAGTAATTGACATGGGTAGCTACTAGATATATGTGTCCTGCTGTTGTTTATACTGTTACTGATTATTTTAAAATCATGAATTATTTTACAACATTCAGAAGAGGAAGCAAATTCAGTATTCAAAGTATTCAGTATTGACGAAACTAAACTTATTCGTATATTAATTTATGCTTACGGAATATTTGCATATGAAAATATGTTTCGTTTGGATGGAAGATTTTCAGAATGTTGAATGGATTCGGAGATGAGTTAACGTTCATCCTAAAACGAAACCTTCGGTCAAACATATGAACTATTTATGTATTTACTAAAATATAATTGTGGCACGATTACGGATTAAATAATTATTTGGAAATAATTTTAAATAACTCACTTGTATACTCTATTGCTGAGAAGAGATTTTAACATGGCTTTTGAAGTGTGGGTGGAACACGCAGTAATGGTTGGTAATTGATTGGTTCGGGGAAACAATGGTGATTAATGATTGGTTGTTGAGATTACGAGTTTTTTCAAGCACCGCCCACTCAGGGTTTAATCTAGTTGATGGGAATTTGACTAATTCAACGAGAAACTGTAATCAGAAAACTACTAGTTTTGCCTTTTTATGAACTCATTCCGTCATTGCATGAGAAATAATAGTCAAAAGTTCATGCATACTTCTTATCTGAAACTCAAGAATCCTTTGCTCAGGATGGATGGATATTGATGGATGTGAATTAAAAAAAAAGGAACATCTCAAAAAAATAAGAATGACCAGTGAGCTACTAGGATATGTTTTATTGCTTGATTTTATTTAATCTCCCATTGAAAACCTATGGCTGTCATCATGTTTAAATCTTCAAGTAAAAGCCACAACAGTATTGCCTGGTGGGACACCAGAGCTGGTAGTTTTCCTGCTAATAAAATAATTTAGATACGTTACGTTGATCTTTCAGAAAGGCAAGCAACAGATGTTGTATTTTACAATTCATTTTATGTATTGACATTGCACTAATAAACATTTTCTGTCTTTGGTCATAGTTGAAGACTTTGAGTCATCATTGCTGAGTTATGAAAAGCTTGACCGAGCGTCACCTGATCTCTGGCCAGAGCAGTGTAAGTTTAGCTATTCAGTATCTTCAGTATTCAATATTTATTTATGAAATGCAAATTCTTTTCTAAATTGTCAAATAGTACAAGTGCAAGCAGTTACACTGCTGGTCACGGTTTGCTTTCTTTTAAGTAATACTTGTCTTGTTTGTTTGGAAACAGTGCCAGGGGTTTCAGAATTTGCTGCTTCATTTAAAAATGTAAGTATTGTATACATCATATATCATCATTCATATGGTGTGATCAAGGGAATAGTAATATTGTTTTTTGTTTGTTTGTTTTTAAACACCAACCCCACAGCCAATAACTAATTCTCCACCCAAATGGATGGCAGAATTGGAGTCGGAAGACATTGAAATGTTAAAAGGTCACCTTTATTTTTTATATAAATATACATTTATCTTAGAACTATAGCCTTTTTTCCTCTTTAACAAATCTATTCTACCCTGTCTATTCCAGAGCTGGGAAGTCTGACCACAGCTAACCTGATGGAAAAAGTTAAAGGGCTACAGAACTTGGCATACCAGCTGGGCTTGGAAGAGTGTAAGTACGAAATAGGAATATTCACTTAAAAAAATGAAATATGCTATGAAGATTATTTGAAATGTCATAGTTACAGATTAAAATGTTTGGCATTTAAACTTAATCCTTATAATAAACCTAATCCTACTGATCTTTAAAAAAACTAAAAGTATGTTTATTTGCTGTCATGCTTTATGCTGCAGCAAAATTTTTGTTTGTTTAGTTTGTTACATAAAATGAAGTGAAATGTTTTTGAGCACATAGCACTAGTATGTATTAGTGAATGTAGTGAATCTTTTCTCCTCTAGATGGAGCTAGTAGACTAAACAAATTCACTGTTATTCAGATTGTGGGTTGATCAAGCATACAGCCTCGTATACGATATAGATGTAATATACTCTTAGATCAAGCTAACAAGTGGGCCAAGCACCATATGGCAAAATAGTAAGCTTTTAATGGTCTTAACAAATCACTGATCAAGAAATGTTCAAAAACCAAATTCTTTAGCTCTCCTCCTGTTAATCACTCACTCATTTCATTTGTAAACTTGTTATAAGCCTCTTGATGAGTTGTATAAACTTTTATGAAAAGAAAACTTCCCAGAAGAGTTTTTTAATGCTCAGAATTGTTTATGTTCCTTTTGTAAATTTTTTTGTTACAGTTTTATTTATAATAATAAATAAATCTATAATAAATGGATTTCTCTGATTCTAGCGTCAATAAAAGTTCAATGCAACAAGAGTAAACAAGAAAATAATGGCTGAAGAGCTCTCAGTTAATTGGTGTAATTCTTGCTAGTAGATAATTAATAATATCTTTCTGACTAGTGATTTGTTATTTAGATCATTATGTTTTACATTTGCCATCTCATATATTTTCCATGTATATTATTCTTAACAGTCATCACTTATAAATTGTCATACTCTGCCCCAGTACAGTTCAGACTAAAAATAGAAAGTTATGGTAAAATGCTTGTCAATCTTGTGGACCCCTTTCCACAATCTTAAGTAATGAGAAGTAAGAAGTGAATGAATCCATATAAATCACCTGATAGGCATCCAATTCATCCAATGCTTCCAATCCATTGTGATTGCTATGATCTTGGGTAAAAATGTGTTAAATGTGTTTTTTTGGACAGCAAAATCTATTACTGAACCAAATATAATATTAAGAAACTTGGAAAAAAATAAGTGTGAATGGGAAAAACAAATGTTGCATTTGTGGACTTCCTGATTTTGGTTTTGTCTTAAAATAATTCTAGATACATCGGCTGATACAAGCAGGCTGTTTAGGTTTCAGTTTATGTACGCAGATTAGCTACTAGAAGCTGAGTTGTTCAGTGTTTGTTGGTAATTACTTTCAGATGGCTTTCAGAATGCTTTCAGATGTCAGATGCAGGTGGATACTAGTCATTCAAACATAATCACTGATATCCTCGCCAAGTGAAATTATACTAATAATTTGTATAGACCCAGACACTATTAATGCCTTATGTATCATGGTCGTGTCTACTGACCAATCAGAATTCCCTTTCACTCAGGGAGTAGGTAATGCTAATGTGAGCTTTGTATTACAGAATGAGTTTATTTTGTGGCTGATTTTCCATTCAGGTTCATTATAGCAACCAGGATTGATGTTTGAAAGGCACAGGCAGCAGATCTAACAAATACCATTTGAAGCTCATCATGCATATGTAGCTTGATCTTTCCAAATGCATTATTTGGTGGTAGAATTATGTCCGTATAAAATCAGTGATGCTTTTTGAAGAACTGATTAAGGACCATTTATTTAAATTCTTTGTGCATTTCCTTCACCATGTGCACATGCAAATGCACAGCATTGACTGATGAGCTGAGAATGCAAAGAGGTAGATGTCCATATGAGCTCAGATTTTATTTTTAATAAAATTTCAATGTTAGTGTGTTACTATTCAGTAACAACTTAACACATTTGTGATCATTCAGGTATAAAAGCTTGCGTGTATGTATATGTGTGTGAATATTGATGTAAATCAACCTTATAGTTAAAAATAAAAACCTTTAAAATATATCATAATATAGATGCCATATTGAAAATGCAATCATAGGGTTAATCAGGCTTGGAGAAATCTTTCTTGTCAACAGCCTGTTGTCAGTCTTAAGTCTCTCTGAATATTCCATGCAGGCTGAGCAGTTGTGGGCTCCTAAATTTCAAATGTAAACTACTTGTTTGGAGAAACCATTTCAGAAGTAAATGCCTGAAATGTCTGAATTGAACTATTAACTGGACTATGTTCATTTGTTATAAACCATTTTCATTTTTAAGCCTTTAATACAGCGTTTATAAGATTTTATCAAGACATTAATCCTTTCCAAAAATTGTCACAGTCGTGTCTGTCCAAATTTCAGAACAGCCATATTGTTTTTGAGAAACATTCATGTTAATTTTGTTTGTAAGCATATATATATATATATATATATATATATATATATATATATATATATATATATATATATATATATATATATATATATATATATATATATATAGCATACATACATACATACATACATACATACACACACACACATACACTTTTTTTCCTTTTTTTTTAGGAAGTAACTTTTCACGCTGTTAAATGCCCTCATTTGTTGCCTATTAACAAAAGGAATATGTGTGTGTGTGTGTGTGTGTGTGTCTCAGAAAGGATAAAAGACTATTTGTTTCCAAAAGTTTTATAAGTACTGAATATAAACAAAACAAACTACTGACCTAAAGCTTATTTTCTTTTCAAATAATTGTTTGTATCTGATTATTGTTTCCTCATATTTTTCAGCCACTTTGTTTAAATTGCATCTTGACAATAACATACACAGGCATAGTATTGTCTTGATGTGATTGACTTACTTTATGGACTTGTCATCTTGACAAGGACATGATTGTCCACAACAATCACTTTCATCAAGTACAAAATAGTGATTATTATTTCTCAGCGACTTCAACCATCCATGACCTCTAACATGGATTTAATTTTCTTCATTTTGCAGCTGTCGGGAAAGCCTTGTAAATCTCAGTTACTTTTTCTTCATGTTTCTTGAGCTCTGCGACATCTTTAAATGAGCCAGAGAAGGGCGGGTTAGGACATGTGGGGTGTGGGGATTGTGCCAGGACGATTTACTGTGCCACGGTGGCTATTAAAGTCTTGAGCTGGTTAATGGGGCTGCGTAATCAGGCAGTGAAAACTCACCCTTGAAGGCTTTGGCTGGAGGACATACAAGTGGCTTAGACTTAATGGATTTCTTGAAAGTGAAATGTCTCAGAAGCGCTGTTTTGCACTTTGGCTGTCTTTCTTTTGACTTGCTTACGGGGCAGGATTTAATAATTGGTATTTCAGTGCACTGGACTGGATAAGTTTTAGTTTTTTTGTAAATTTAGGTGATATTTTTCTTCCCCAACACGCAAGAAAGCATCATTGTAGCTAAACTTAGGACACATGCGAACATGTGGCCATATTTTTATAGGCATGAGAATGAGGCGTGTGCCGGATCCACCTCCTTGGGGACATACACCCCTCTTCCGTTATCCAAGTGACGCCGAGTAGCAGTGCTCTCAGAGGAGCTGACGCGTGTCCAAACTCCACTGCCCCCCCACCAGTCCCCATCTGCTCTAGGCCATGATAAATACTGCTGTCAGCGTGTGCTCATCAGGACCCTGGAGTCCCACAGGGCCACTCACTACACTGATAAGTGCTGTTATTGAAGGTAATTGAATAGAGAGTGGCCCTCTGGGACAGGTAGGTCTCAGGCAACGCTGATGATACTACTGAGGCCTGCTGTTGCAAAATGGTGGCATGATGTAACACATTTGTTTCCTCCTGACAAATGTTCAGGAGGTAGGGTGTTGATTTTGGAAAATGTCTTAAATAAATATTATTTTAAGGATTGTTGGACCGTGTTATCTTAAGTCAAGTTGAGTCAAGCTTTTATTGTCATTCCAACCATATATAGCTGACACAGTACACAGCGAAATGACATGTTTCTACATAAAACAACATCGAATTGAGTCGCACAACATGGAGCTGATGACTAGAGTAAGTTGTCCTAGTGAGAAAGTGTAAACAGTGCAAGACAACAAAGTGTTGTACACAGTAAGTGTAGATTACTCACATTATTTAAGATTGGAGAAAATATAAGGAGTATTTTAGTTGATTAGGATTTCCTTCCAAGAGTAAGAGGTTAGTTGTAATGCCATGAATGAAATAAGGTTCAAAAAGGTGAATCAAATATTTGAACCAAGTTCCGTGTAGAATATTAGCTGCCTAAAGAGATCTGCAAGAATAAACCTCTGGAAAAAATCCTATGCTTAAACCACTGTCTTGTAGTCACTCTTCTATCAGGAGTGAGGTTGAAGGGTCACACCTGTCTAACACTAATAGCCCCAGCGTTTACTGCTCCCCCCCTTCAGATCAATCTCAGCTCTATTAAGTGCACCGTAGCACTGTAATGATTGGATGGACGCTACAGCATTGTCGTAATGGGCTTCCATCAATCCATCAGAGACACCTGACCACGGGGGGCAGCAGTTATGAAGTGTTGTCAGATGACAGGCTGTGCAGGGTGAAAACTCTCCTCTATCTATCCACTCCCTCACCCTTCCTCCTCTGCTCTCGCTGGCCTTTCTGCATCACTGTGCCGTATTGTGGATAACAAAAACGTGCACGCTAGATTGGATTTCGCACTGGGCAAGATAAAGCCTATGCGTGTTTCTCTGGATACTGCTTCATCTTTAAATAATATAGATACAATATAGGTACTTAATAATATAGATACAAATGCTGTTCTATTCTAGTCTATTGTGGTGGTGTATCATATTGTAGAGCTGAATTTGGTTGTTGTTGAAGTGGCTCATAAGAAAGGAAGAGGAGATGTGACCAGCTCCCTCTCCCTCAGCCTTCCTCCCCTCTGCCTCCATCAACAGATCGGAAATGACACCTCATTTCCATAGGTGCATTAGAAATTCATTGGATTTTCTTTCCCAGCTAATCATTGTGTCTGTGCAAAAACCTTTTTAGGTTTTTAATGAATGAATTTTGACTGATTGCCTATTAATAAGGAGACCTCATGGACAGGCATAAGCTGTGTGTGTGTGTGTGTGTGTGTGTGTGTGTGTGTGTGTGTGTGTGTGTGTGTGTGTGTGTGTGTGTGTGTGTGTGTGTGTGTGTGTGAGAGAAAAGAGACAGAGGGTGTGTGTGTACACGTGCCTGTGTGTAATGATTCGTGGTGTAGAGAACAGGCAGGAGGGGTGAGGAGCTCTCGGCTGGGACATTAAGAGGAAGCGGTGGCTCCCCTGGGAAATCACTCTCCATGTCTGCATCTTAAATATCCCTGTGAAGTATCAATAAGTGGGTAATTGAATTTTGAGCCCAAACATGAGCGTCAGGTGTGTGTATTCTGAATTGGGGGGGCATGTGGGCGTGGGTTATTGCGTATGCATGTGAGTGTGAATGTGTGTCGGTGTGTGTCCACAGTGTTCCGCCTTGTTCTCTTGGGAATCTGGCAGTGAATATGGATGTTAAATCTATTAAATAAAGATTACGCCTCGTAATGGCCAAGTGGCAGTTTGAGACGTGCAACAGGGGTGCAATTGGTGTATTTGACTCTTAATGAAAGTGATTTGGGGCAGTCGGATCTCCACAGGGTTTTCAGCTTAGTCCGGGGACTCATTTTCTCTTCTGGGTTTAAAAGGATCCATCTTGTTGCTATTGCAATCCTCACATTAATCAGCCACAGCTCATAAGATGGAAGAAAGGAGTCTCCATGTCACAACCCGCTGTTTACAGTGGCATCCTCAAAAGGTTTGAAACGATTTCAATTCGGCTTATGTTGAATTGTTAGTTCATTTTCCCATTTGAACTTACAGTTACATTACACACTATTACATTGCTGTCAAGTATAGCCTTCAATGTGTACTGAAAATGAACAACTCCGTTAAAATGATAGCTACTGCCCTCATTGTCACATTAGCACTGCAAACTGACCAGCCAGTTTATCACTTTGTAATTTAAATAATATTGATAAATTTTTTAACTTATGGGATCGAAATTCTGCTTTGCCTATGATCACTGCAGCAAAGGGAAATATAGAACCGCTGAAATGCACATATGTTATTTTGTATGGATGTCGAGGCAAAGAAGTTGCTGATTAACTAAGTACAGAATTAGTAATTGACCTTTCTAATCAACTAAACAAATCTCTAACTCCTGCTAATCAGTATTGATTGTGTGCGCACACACGCTCTGCACTTGCGTATGGGCACGTGCCAAAGGAAGACGGTGGCTAGCTTGCTGGACCCTCTTTTAATCTAACCCACTCAATGCAAATCATTTCCCTTCTGCTCTGACGGGACTGGAGGATAAATGGAAATCTAATTAATGAGTGGATCAGAGGGTTACTCTCCGGTGGCAAGGTCTCCAGGGAGAGAGCTGAGCCAGATAGGCTCCCGTATTGTTTTGGACAGAAAATGAGTGAGAGATTGTAGGGGTCCAAAAGAGCTAGGGATGAAATTGTTAGTTTAGCTTTGATGAGGGTCTTCCCCTATTTGCAGAGCTCTCCAGAAACCACTGGGCCATTTAATGAGCTGTTAGTGTGACTATCATGAACATGTAATAATTAAGATATGTGGTGATTTGTGGAAAATATTGATGTTAATTCCTAATCTCTGCTGATTTATGGATTTTCAAATTGCTCTTTACGTGTGTGTGTGTGTGTGTGTGTGTGTGTGTGTGTGTGTGTGTGTGTGTAAATGTAAAAATGTGTGTTTTTAAAACAACTTTTATCATTTGACATGACAGGTAACCAGATGAGCTTGTCATTTTTATGTACATTAGCCAAACATACACTGAATGGTGTATACATGTGCATAATTTTTATATACCAATATATGAGACTTTTTTTTTTTATTAAAAAATGGATGATATCAGCTCCTTAGTTAGCCAACAAAGCATTCTCTTTTTGTTTTTGTAAATGTCTTGTTCAGTGTATATATTGTTAATATTACAAATCAAATTATGAGACTATTGATTTTGCTGTTATCACTTTTGTCTTTCAGTAATGATTTAGCTGCAGTGTTATACTGTATATTGTGTGCAAAACTCGCTGCCAGATCATCTGCTGTTGCAGAAGCTGCTGTGGTGTTCCACCTTTTATTGGCCACATTTCACTTTTATAAACACGGCCTTTTCCCCTTTAGCATTAATTGCGGGTCAAACGGCTTTCTTTTAATCCTTCTCATTTTGACGGGCTCATTCATGGCTGCAGCCCTGCCTGATCAGCCTTGCTTCTGATTATTTTGTTTTGTGTTATCTGAAGAGACAGTACCAAGCAAAGTTAATCAGTTTGAATCCAATTACCATCATGTTCAAGCCAATGATCGACAACTCTGGGTGTAGCTACTGACACAAACTCCCTGGCATTATTATTCCACGTGGGGCAGTTCATCTAAATTACAATTTGCAGCAGTATACTATTAGCCAAAGGCTGACGAGTCGTGTCTACTCTCAGCGCCGCGTTACTGTGCATCAAGCCTTCTGTCACTAGAGTGCTGTTAAATTGCCTCCATCGCTGAAGAGTGGCAAATATAAGTAGGATATCTGTATGTACTATAGACCGTCTGTGGTTTGTTGTACACAGTGATTCAAGCAAATTTAAAACACATTTTGTGCAGGTCAGGTGCCTGTATTTTATTCAACAATAAACTACAGGTTCCATTTTTCTGTCAAAGTAGCACCTTGTACGACTGAATGCCTTATTAAGCTTTTGATACCTTTATTGCTTAGTGTTTTATATGATAGGTATCTGCTTCATGAACAGTTTACCACTTATCCAAATAGTTTTAAAAATTGGTGTTTGCTAAACTTTTTTTCAATATAGCTGTCCAACTTGAGATGGTTCTTATGAATCTTGTGTTGAGAAATTATCTGTTTATATGGGTGAAACATTGTTTTACAAATGGTCAGGTGTCCACAAACATTTGGACATATACTGTATGTCCAGAAAACTTATCCTGTTTGTATGCTGCTGTTGACCGGTTCTGCCAGGGAGCTGATTATTCCTCTCTCATTGAATATTACAGAAACCAAAGCAACTGGAGTTTCATTCTGTTCAAACCAGTTTTATGTATGAGAGCCCTTTTTCAAGTTGTCCAAGGAAAACAAATTATCCCATAAATATGGAATATACTGCATAATATACTGCATTTAACAAAATAAATATTTTTTTTGTTGTTTTTTTTTCAGCCAGAGAAATGACGAGAGGGAAATTCCTTAACATCTTGGAGAGGCCAAAAAAATGAAGACTGATGGAAGGACTGACTGTGTTTGGACCTATCACAAGAGACTTTGTAGCAAAATAACAGTGCCATGATCTGTAACTTCTGAAAGCTTAGCTGGATAAATTTATTTATATGCGCAGAATTACCAGTTTATAAGGTACATGTGCAACTATCTACCATTTTCTCAGGTAAACCTACCATGTAGGTGTATTGTCAAGAGAGAGAATTATTACTGTAGCTGATGTGTTCATATGTACAGTTAGTCAGCTGCTGGCTTCCACTTTGTCTGGGAAAGGGTTACACTAAGACCATGGCTGACCTGGTATCATTCAATTTTGGAAATGTCATGGTGCATCAGTGACACTAAACTGGTAGTGGTGTGTATCATTTACACCATGTCGGTGCAACATGCCCAGTCCAATGCAGAAAAAAATCCACAAAATGCAGCTTGAGCTACTGATAAATAATAATAATAATACTCGATATTCTGTAACTGTACACCTACACCGTGTGTCGGACAGCCATTGTTTAATAAAGAGGCCAGTAAAAACAGTGTTTAGAAACATAGTGCTGTTCTGCCTGATGGTATACCAGCACAACACACACTATTACATTGCTGTCATGCTAAAAGTGTACCTCCTACATTATATCTATTCAGCAGGTCTTATAGTGGTTCTTTACCAGTAAGTGGATAGTGGTTTATCTGCCTTTAATCTACATGATTCTATATGGTAGGTGTATCTGATAAGATGGAATGGGTGTAGTTACAGTTATGGTGACCTGATGCAAGTTCCAATACATGTATACTGTGTAAAATATTTTGGATGTTTTTCCTTAATTAAATACTGTTTTTCTGCTTTATATTTAATTACTGACAAAAATACTCTTCTTATTCATACTGCTTATTTTCTTACAGTTAACCCTGTTACAATAGTTCTTTTGAATGATTTAAATTATTAATGGGTTCAAATTGTTGCAATATTTAAAAAAATCTAAAAAAAATCTTGTTCTTCATTGCTTTTCTTCCTTTGAAACATCAGTGAGATTTCACAACATGTCTAGTGACCCTCCTAAAAAAAGTAACAAGGGCAGTTTAAGCGGAACGATGAAAACATTTTAATTGGGACAATAACGTCATGCCAGTTCTTCTCCATAGGCTCGTCCCATTAGGATCCCGCTTCCTCAGTAGTATGACGGCAATCTTTCCTGTTCAATGTGAATCTTGAGGCCCCTCCTGACAAAACATTGCATAAAAATAATATTTCTCATTGTCTTCCATGTTAATGAGATTTGACATAATTACTAGGGCCATTTCTTCTCTAATTAGCACACTTCCAGGGACAGTGGAGCGAGTGGTCTCACGGAAAAGGAAATCGGACAGGCATGCTTATTGGGAAACAAAGAACGCTCCGGCCAGTGTAATTAGGTGAGACAATGGCCAAAGCTGTTATTGGCTGTAGATGTTGAACGGGCTTCAGATATGGTTGGGGTCCTTCTACATTCAAACTTGAACAACTATTCCACTCCCAAATGCCCCTGATTGTGTTTTGCATTTAAGAATGTGAATACCGTCACAGCTACCGTTAAAATCAGTGTGTTAAATGCTTAAAATTCTTAGAATTCCTAAGAAAATTTGTCTTTCAATTCATTGATTATTTTTATTAATACAAAACAACACATCTATGGTATTGGATAGGCCATTAAAAACTAGGTATTATTAAGGTATTATTTAGGAATGCCTTCACATTTGCACATTAATGCCGTTTTCCAGTCTCTCAAGCATGACAATATGATGCATAAAGTTTGTTGCTTAGTGGATGATTTTTACATTTTGCATTTTGCTCCTGTTACCTGTTTGTTTGTTTAGATAATAGGCTAATAGGCTTTGTTTAGATAATATAAGTGCCATATATTTGCACTTGTTGAAACTGCTGGTTGCACTTGTTGATTTTGATTTCACTGTCACACCAGCAGATGCAATGAGCCGTGTGAGAAAAGCGCTGAGACACCACGCCAAGTCTGATGCGGTTCACACAATGGCCTCCGGCACTAGTAGCTGGCTATCAACAGGGTGTTGTTCAGACAGCAGCCTTAAAATGGGACTCGTTCCCCACAGAGTGGTTGTCTCCTGGAGGGGGGAGTAAACCCAGAAATCCCAGCAGAGCGGCAAATCCGCTGCCCTGACCTCACTGAGCCCTAGTGCCCTGACAAACGTCAATCCAATGTGCCCTCAGGCCTTTAATTAGCTGTCAATTAGTGCAAATTAATCAACTCCTTGTCTAATTAAGCAATGCCGACAGGCAGCTTCCAAAAACGCTATTGTGGAGGTACCATGAGAAAACTGGAAGTAGCAAACACTCTCTGCTTCATGGGGTCATCAAACCCCTGGCAGCACATGCAGGGGTGGGGGGAGGACTCTTCACTGAGTGCTAAGAATTTTTTCCTCCAATTTAGCACAATTTCTAAAAGTATTGTATATATGCCTGTGGCACCTTTTCAATGTTATTAATTGTAAAGCCAGCAGACCTGCAAGCTCTCTAAAATGGTCACAGGCATCCTTTCTAAGTCTGGTTAATCAGTTGTCCTATTTCAAACCATTTTTTATTATCTCAACTACAGATTGTAGAGCTGAGCCCACAGTTAAATCTTTTCCACAACCTTATTCTACACTGTGAATTATTTCTTTTGTCTGGGTACAGAGTAAAAAGTACTTAATAAAAGCTTTGAAGCAGTTCATCACTCCTAATAGGCCTGTGTGCCAAATCTGGACAAATGGCTTGCAACCCCGATCTCTCATTTAGATTGCCTGACATGAGCATCTCAGGCTGTAGCAATCTGTGTATAGAGGCTGGGCTAATGCTGCACGCTATCTTTAACCACAGCTCATATCAAGCTTGTTACCTTCTAGTGACCTTCCCAGTGAGTGAACGCTCTCGCCCTACTCAGAAAGAAAAATAGCTGTCAACTGTTTAAAAATATGCTCATAAACATGATTGGTATGCGCTGCGTTGTGCACCACTGCTGAAGATTATTCCAACAGTCAAAGTCTGCATTCATGTGTTATGGACAAGGATCCATTTTGCTGGCCTCATATTTTATCCATATTCCCAGCAGTGGCGGCTGCACTTGTGCATTGCAGAATAAACAGTAATTATTGTTTTAACATTTAAGGATTGGGGTTTACAATACTCCGTTGCATTTACAACTCAAAAATAAACTTCATGCTGCGGTGGTTTATGAGTATAACAGAGAGTGAGGGAGAGATAGAGCAAAAAAAAAAACAAAACAAATTATCCAACAGCTGTTTGCTTTTTAATCTGAAAGCCATCAGATTTTGCAGCCTTTGATAGGCTACCCGATCTTCACGAATGACTGAACTAAATCTTTCCGTAATCTGCAGCTTTATCAGTCTGTTCTCTTATGCATGCAAATCAGGGAGCACCTATTTTTCCAGTGTGGACAGTTTATCAAAATCTGTGAGGCTTTTCCCCCCCATTCACGATAAGCGTCAAAGCACAGCCCAGATTAGACCATAAGTGTGTTTGTAATTGACAGCAGAATGAATGAATATACAAAGCTTTAACTTGACTAGATGTTATCATTAACATATAAGCAGAACATTGATTTCTTCATTAACCGCAGTTACATTTCTAATTCTAATTATTTTCCACCAGTCCTCATGTAATTAGAGATGTACAAATGTTTGGACAAATGTCACATGAGCATTCCAGTGATGATGTTTATCCACTTCATTTTATATTTTTGTGCATATTTTACACTTGTAGAAGCCTTGTGTTTAATTGTGCATTTTTAGATGGTCGTTTTGTGTACGGCCTGTGCCTATCTGTAACCTACCGTGCATGTTTTGGGACCAGGAGGAAACCGGAGAACCCGGAGAAAAAACCTCTGAGGCACGGTAAGAACTTGCAAACTCCACACACACATGGCCAAGACAGGAATCGAACCTGGACCCTGACGGTGTGAGGCAAATGTGTTAACCACTAAGCCACCGTGCTCCACGTTTATCACATATATCTTCATATAACATGGACAATGTATCCTGTGTTATTTCATATAGACAAGACCCTTAGTCTGCTTATTCTTCCATTTTTTCCCCTTTTTGGTGGCTTGCTTGGCCACAAACATATATTTATGCTTCCTATTACTTCTATGTGTGCATTTTATGATTGGTTATTATTTCAGATTGCTGAGTATGACACCAAGAGGCTTTTGTAAGTTTGTTTAACCTTTATTTCAACAATGCTTAACTAGTCTCTCACATTGTTACTTTTAAATTACTGAATCAATTCATATGTTTACCCCTCTTTTTTAATCCATGTACAATTAAATACCCACCACGACTAATGATCCTGGCCCCATGCCAGTAAAGACTAAAAGCATGGCCTGCTAATTGAATAAAGTCCCATATGGTCTTAGTTTTCATGGTGTTTCCATTTTAAACCGATAATCCCCAGAACATTGTCAGAGCTTACTGTTACATTTATTTATTTTCTATATTTTTGTTATAATCGTTGTACAGGGGTTAAAATAGCGATGAGGTTTTTGCACCTGCTCGCGTCACTTTAATTAAGCGGGAAAAGCAGCGGGCTGCAAACTCTCGCGGGATTTTCCGCGACTTGGATCCTCACGTCGCCCTCACTCACGTCTCATGACGTTTATTTATGCACCGGCACATGGCACTTTGATAAGATTCGTGTTATCTCGCTCCCCATCAGCGTCACGCTGCTCATTTCCATAAATTATCTCCTAGTAATTATCTGGCCAGATGTCCAAATCGTGGCACAAATGATCTCCAAACGAAACAGATCTCACTGTAATTTGGTAATAGCTGATTAGACCGTGTGGGCTGTTGAATTAAAAAAAAGAGAGAAAGAGAGAGAGAGAGAATATCTTTTGCAGTTTTAGATCAAGTGAGTGGGTCACGGTCTGTGACTTTGTAACGCCATCTGTAGGTTTTCATTCACTTGTTTTGTTGTTGTTTGTTTGTTTTAATAGAAAATGCATCTTGAATCTTGAATTTTGATTAGATTCTCTCATTTATACAATCTGATACAAGATAAGTGTTATTATTATAATAATAATAATAATAATAATAATAATAATAATAATAATAATAATAATAATAATAATAATAATAATAATAATAATTTCTAACCAGTTTTGGCTACTGATCTGACCTAATGGATTATTATAATTGTTGATGTTGATGTTATCTGTTGTATCTGATCATACGAGAAGACATCATTATTAATAATAAAAAAAAATTCTTGTCAATCTCTTGTTCAGATGCAGCAGGTCTACCTGTAAATTACAGCAAATTAAAATGATTTTATTGTATTGAAAAATAGAAGCCAATTGATGTAATTATATTTATATCGGAGGCAGGGTTAGAGACAAATGTGCCAAATATACGGAGATTAGATACGGTTTTTATAATAATAATATTTAAAGTAGGGTTTCTTTAAACTCTAACTCTTTGAGATGTCCTCTAACATCTTAAAGATCACAAGTACAAAAGAAAACAATTGGAATTTTAACCTGGTTTTCTCCAAATTAATCCAGTGGGACAATCTGAGCCAAAATGATATATGACGATATACAAAATGATATTTTTTTTATAAAACATGGTTCGTGACATTTTAAAAAACGACTCTTGTATATTCTCAAACAAGATGCATTTCGGTCATAGACCTAAAAGTAAGCGACATACTAAGCAGTCGGTTATATCGTCTATGTGGTATCAGTAGATTATTGGCAGTATTTCGATCCAACCTGAATGTTGTCTTTCTTCCTGGGTTTGATCCTAACAACGTGTCAGCCCTTTAGTAATTATTGTGACGCCGTTATTATGTGAAATATAATAATAATAATAATAATAATAATAATAATAATAATTATTATTATTATTATTATTATAAATTGTCATTATTATTATTAAATTATTATTTATTATTATTATTATTATTATTATTATTATTATTGAACAATCATTTTGACATCTTGTTTCATCATATTTTTGTTTGTATTTACCTACCTTGTATTTATTATCTAGAATGGCCATGGCATCACTCTGTACCATCCAGTTATTATGCAAGACTGTTGATGAAAATTATTCAAAAGGACTAAATAATAGGTACATTTTCGACATTATTATTATGATTATTATTACTATTAATATTATTATTGTGTAGAACCTTCGATTTTTATGTGCTAATATGATGTCACTTTGTAGGATTAAACATGCTCTTGTTATATATATGTATATATATATATATATATATATATATATATATATATATATATATATATATATATATCTATTTGTTTGTTTGTTTGTTTGTATTTAAATGAAATCTCATTTGGATGAAGAGAGGAAACGCGGACTGAGAGCGGGAGAAAGGGGGAAATTTTCAGCGTCTTGCTCGCAGGTGATTGGCTGCCGGCTTCGGGCCCGTGTAGGGATGGACCTTTTGGATAAAAGGAGAATTTCTGGGGGGGAATTGCATGTATTTGCACTGGTGGATTCCTGTGCACAGGGGAAGCGGGGGGACTATCCTCAAAGGCACCATGACGGGGAAGGAAGGGGCTGTGTTATCAGAGAGTTTGAGCAAACCGAAATTAGTTGAAAACGGAGCGAGCAGCAACCCGCACCTGGCAAAGAGCATTACATCACACGCGCCCAGGTGCACTGGCTTCGGCATCCAGGAGATTCTTGGGTTGAATAAGGAGGCGTCGTCGGCGCCTCGGAGTGCGTTGGATTCCATCCCCGGGGGCGCGCACTTGCTGGCTGCACGCTCAGTGCTTGGCCCCGCCGCCGTCGGGGTCGGTATGGGATTCATCGGCCCCGGGGGTATTCCATCCTTCTACAGACAGCCATCGTTTCTGGAGGTCCTGTCAGACACACAGAACGTCCATCTTCAACCCCTCAACAAGACAGCGCCTCAGGAGGCCGGACAGTCTGCCAGCTCAGGTACGAGTCGCACACACACACACACACACACACACACACACACACACACACACACACATATGCAACATCTACAGATTTGGGATGATTAAACATTTTTGCGGCTTTTTATACAAGGTAAAATAGTCAGTTTCTCCATTCACTTTATTCGACTTCATTTATTATTTTTATTATTTATTATCATGTTATTGATACTAATTATTGCCTAGTCAGAATCAGTTAATATTGTAGTGAATGTAACTTCCGACTTAGGCAGAATAGTAAGACCGAGAGTGGAGTCATGGATTTATTTTTGAGGTAATTGATGTTGATGAGTTCAATAGGCCAGAAAAAAACTCACACAGGCGCTTTTTTTTCGCAAACGATATGTTTCTGAATTGTATAGACTCAGAGGACGTTTCTTCGAGCGAACGAAAAACATCCAAATCTTCCCTGGGCCAGTGCAAGAAGCGAAAGAAGAGGCGACATAGGTAATTATACAGTTATTTTACAGAAGCGTTGTGAATTTATGTTGGGAAATTGACTTTCCCCGAACACTGTATAATGCCTAAATATAACATGCATTTACAAATAATTATTTGTTAGCAGAGTTACATTTCTGTTAATTTACTATGTAAAGAAAAACGTTTGAAATATAATTGAAACAGTAATAGTATTATTAATAAGTATATGGAATTTTATATAGACCTATAATAATCATTATTCATAATAATTGTTACTTTATTATTATTATTATCATTATTATTATTATTATTATTATTATTATTATTATTATTATTATTATTATTATTATTATTATTATTATTCCTGTTGAATAAATCGTAGTAGAAATTGCTCAGCGCTTACAAAGTTCATGCTGCTCCGCGGACAGCGGCCGAGTGAACTTGATTCTGGCCGGTGGTTGGCGAATGTTTTAGTATTCAGCATATACATGCTCGTTTATAAATGTCATTTAAAAAGCGGTTTTAAGAAATTCTGGTTTTAAAAGAATGCACTATTCATGTTTATTTTAGGCCTATATTGTCTCTGCAATAGCACTATCATAGATAAACAGCAGGCATCATTACTACATCCCAATTATACTGATATTTGCTGTATTATTAGTAAAATCAAATACAGCAAATATTATTACTACAATTAAATTCAGCACAATAGATTAATGCATACCGTATTTGAGTGATCCAAGAGTAGTTATATTTATAACTAGGCATATAATCAGATTTATAACGAGTCTCTTCTAATAAATACTTACATAGGACAATTTTAACTATATGCTCCTATTGTAGGTCTTTAAAAAAAATCTCAGAAAGCATTTGAACACTGGTAAAAACACTGGTTCTAATACTGCGTAAAAATGGTTGAAGCAGTTATTCAACGTCGCGGCAGCATTTCTCCCAGACACAATGTTGCGTAGCCTACATGCAGTATATTTATTATTCATTCGTGTAAAATATGAAAGGTGTTTCGGAGAACTTTGTCATTTCAGTTGAGTATACGCTTTTTCTTGTAATACAGGACAATATTCACATCTTATCAACTGGAGGAACTGGAGAAAGCTTTTAATGAAGCGCATTATCCCGATGTGTACGCCAGAGAGATGCTGGCTATGAAAACTGAATTACCAGAGGACAGAATACAGGTAATGTAGTGTTTATAATCCTAAAGCATATTTATAGAGCCTTTGCTCATTTTCTATTTGTATTTACGCGTTTCTGCCATTTCCAAGGAAATATATTAGAGGTAAATGTTAACAATAGTAACAACAACAACAACAACAACAATAATAATAATAATAATAAAAGGAAGAAGAAGAAGATGCGAAATTTGTAATATGATTGTATTATTTAATTACTGCTATTATTATTATTATTATTATTATCAATGAGATAGTATCGACAATTATGTATGTATATTATGGTAACATTATTTGAAAGTATTTGTATTTTTTCGTATACACATTCATATATATAAATATATGTGTGTGTGTGTGTGTGTGTGTGTGTGTGTGTGTGTGTGTGTGTGTGTGTGTGTGTGTGTGTGTGTGTGTGTGTGTGCGCGCGCGCGTTGCTTTTAGTTCATGTTACTTTATTCGTTTGTTTTTATTCGTTATTTTAAAATAGTAAAATAGTAATTCGTTTTAACTGAATGTGTTTGCTGAAAAAACAAATTTTCAGGTTTTATATGTTTACTCTGAAACAGAACATTTCCACGATATTTAATCTTTTCATCTTTTTTCTGGATGTTTAATTGTTGATTATGTGAAATTACGAATCAGGAATATTTTCATCATCCTCCCGGCAATAAATCAGTGAAGTTTATGGGACGCGTTTTTTTTTTATCATATCGATAACCCCAAAAATACGATGAAATAAATCGAAATCGGCTTTTACAGGTAAATAACGTTTGGTGTTCTGATTTCATTAGAGGTATAGACGTTAGAGGCATGCATGCATTGGCTTGAAGCAAGGTTGACATACATTCTCTACAAAAACGCTGTAGCTACAATAGTAAGGCTTAAAATACTCCAAACATTCTTACACACAACTGAATTCTTATGAGCAGTGAAACCGGGATAAAGCTGTTTTGCCAAGGGTAAAAAATTTCCAATGCTTTCAACAAAAAAAAGGTCGACCTCGTGTCATCGAGCGTATATGATCATGACGGAGCGTGTTGGCTTTCTGTGCAGTGCAGTGTGCAGTGTTCACTGCCAGCCCCTCAGAACCCTCTGGTTTTGGCTCAGCTTCGGGTCCATCGGGTGGAGTTGTATCAATCAGCACCTTAACGACCCTTTAAAGTAATGCTTTGCCATTGCGCCATGCGATTTGGACACATCGTTTCTCATCGGTCTCATGATGAACGTGAAACAATTTTGCTCTGGGAGCGCGAGCGCTAACGACCTAATCAAGCAATCAAGGGGGAAGGAGATTGCCGGGTGACCCAAACCATCCATCTGCCGACGCGCCTTTTTTAATCTCGCCCTCATTATGGCTCCTCTCGATGAATAAATAAAACGGGAAATAAATAAATAAATACATAGAACACGAGCACACTCGCAGTCCTAAGTAAGATTAACATCTAATTTTCCTCATCTAGTGTAATTAGTTAAATCAGACGAGTGCGCTAAGTTGGGAGGGGAGCGGAGGCGCGGCTCGGGGACGCCGCAGGTTCAGATGAAATAACTCCATTGAATTTATTAGTGCGGGTCAATGGCGCTGCTCCCCTGGGCGCTGCTCATTTAATTTCCCGTGATATTTTCCCGCCTGTCCACCATCGATTGGGCCTGAAATTAACTTATTTTTCAATCAGCCTCGGCGTGCCCTAGGGGTCGCTTCTCCTCGCTGTCTCCGCCCGCTTTTCTTTGCCGCGACCGATAACCAATTTCACTTGCATGAAATGAGAGCCATCATGAGGAGCACGCACAACATTCCAAGATGCTTGGATAATATGGGGCTTTTAGAAATTGCACCGCCCCTCACCTCCGGGGGCGTGGCCATATGACTATTTGAAACAGCGTAGCGAAACCGAGACTGAGAACATTTGCAGGTGGAGATCATCTGCATTCAGTTTAAGCAGCTACAACCTACTAGTGATATTTATAAATCTGTGGTATTGTATTAGACTATGGTCAGTGGAAAAGCTGAAAGACTGGTTGTTATTGAGTAAACCCACTTACACGTCCACCAACTCTTCCCTCCACCCACTCATCCATCAGACTAATCATCAGTCCATCCATCCATCCATCCATCCATCTATCTATCCAATATTTACCCATCCATCAATCCATCCACTCAACTGCCCTGTCATCCTCCATCTATCTGTCCATCCATCCATCCATCCATCCATCCAACCAGTCAGGCATCCATCTTTCCATCCACGCACCTTGTCATCTATCCATCAGTCCATCCACCCAACCACTCATTCATCCATCCATCCATCCATCCACACATCCAGCAATTTATCCAGCCATCCATACCACTGAACCAATTAATTGTTGTTGTTATTTGTTTTAATACGAGTTAATCTTCAGGTTTAACCCATTCACAGGTCTGGTTCCAGAATCGTCGTGCCAAATGGAGAAAGAGAGAGAAGTGTTGGGGCCGTAGCAGTGTGATGGCTGAATATGGGCTGTATGGGGCCATGGTGCGTCACTCCATTCCTCTTCCTGAGTCTATACTGAAGTCTGCCAAAGATGGAATTATGGATTCCTGTGCTCCTTGGCTACTAGGTATGAAAATAATCTGCATTATATAAAGTAAGAAAAAAAAACAATTTTGTAGGAAGTTAATTGGAAAAATGATGATTCTATAGGTAAAACAGTATATTTCAGCCCGGTGACAAAGATGTCAATCCACTCTTCTCATGTGAATTAAGGTTCCTGGGTAATTATTCAAATTCTGAAATAATTAGCAGTCCGTTTGTAATATATCTTGGGACTCAGATATGAGTAATACATCTGGTGATAAATCGGGAAATGTTTATAAATTTTCCTACCATTTTCAGACTAGTCAGACTTTTCTATATCTATTAAAGGTTGTATTTTTGTATTTGCTTTATTCCTTTTATCTTCAGCTGCCACTTTCCTGGCCAGGGTCAGAGGAATCCAGCGCCTCTCCCATGAACACTGGGCCGAAGGCAGAAAACTTTTTTAGTTATTTCAAATGAACTGTTTCAGTTCTTTGTTTTACCCTGGCACACAATAAGTAACCACTGGATAGTTAAAAATTATACTTTTTTAAATTTGTAACTCTCTGCACATAAGAAATTCAAATATGCTTTTTGCAAGGCCAATATTAACTCATAGAATGCTGGCTTGGTCATACATAAAGATCTGTAAACGCTCAAAAATTCTCAAGATCATACTGAAAATGTAAATAAAAAATGCAAATGCAAATAAATACAAAAAATTGCAAATAAAATCTTGGCATGCCTTAGGTTATCAATTATTACTTAATAATATAAGTGTTTGTATACATTTTCCACCTTATGAAAATGTTACATTTTCTGGCAGATCTACATTCATAATTATTCATATCAAAACAAATATTTCTTATAATGTTTACTGGTACAGAAAAAAAATATCTGGCTGTTTTTTTCAATACCATTATTAGGAAAGTTAAGCATTCATGTCTTTTCTTTTATCCATTCAGAGACAGGTAAAACCACACCACATTTTTCTTTGCTGTTTGATGGCAGAACTGCTGAGTTTTGCCTAATGCACAAATATTTTAAATATTCAAAGCAATGTCCTTGCTTTAATACTTGGACACAGCACTCTCGAACTGTTAGTTTTATTTTTTTGCTTTTCAGAAAATCTTCTTGTAAATTTAGAGATGTATATAATGCCTCCTGCAGTACTGTATAGTATTTATTAGGATGATATTGAGGTGATCAATGCATGTTTAAAACAACCTAATATTCAGTTTGATTATGATCAACTGTATTTTACAACTATTGTCAATGAATGTAAGTACAGTGTATCAAGCTACACATTCATTCTATCATAAGTGTCAGTGGCATATGTAGTAATAATATACTCACATAACTATATATACATGCAGTATTAGCCCTATTGGATGGTGATTTTAAGGAAATATTAGAAGAATAGAAGAATTAGAATATGTTAGAAGGTACCTGGAATAAGAACCAATATATACAGGTGGCAGTAACACACACTGACTGACAAAAAGCTTTGGGGAAAAAAAATTAAAAATCCACAATGAAACATGGAAGTAAAAGCCTAATCCTCAGAACTCTAGTCACTAATTCACTAGAAAAATAGTAGTGTACCAGTTTGAATCCCTAGTCTCTCGTCGTTTACCAGTTCAAATGTCTTTCCAATCCCCAGGCACTTCTCTAAATCCGAATCCCTCATCGTTCTTTGCAGGGATGCACAAGAAATCGCTGGAGGCAGTGACAGGCACACCGAGCCGGAAACCTGACATCCCTCAGCATCCAAACAATGTCAGCGTTGAAGACACTGATGCTGAGGACCGGAGGAGCGATTCACCCATGTCTAAAGAGGAACTGAGGGAGAACAGCATTGCTGCTCTCAGGGCCAAAGCACAGGAGCACAGTGCCAAAGTGCTGGGAACAGTGTCTAGCAAGAGACCTGAACATAAAACGCAAGGGGAAATGGAGGAGACGTCCAGTGTGGAACACTCTGACTCCCAAGAAGAGAAAGAGAGCTCTTAGATATGCACTTATAACCTTCAGTCCTACAGCATTGTGTCTTTCTGTAGCTTTCCTTCAAACAAATCTTGATTATCTCCTTCTTCCTCAGAAACCCACAAGCAAACAGTGGATCTTGGTCTTACCTAGCTAGTGCTATTTTCCTGTTCTCATGTAGCGCTTCAGCTGTTTTATTTGATAATGTTGATTGGAAATTACAGAAAGCATGCCATGCTAATGTTTATTTTTATTTTCTAAGATGTACTTTCCACTAAGTGCCATTCGGTTCCATATACAATATAATGCGAGTACAAGAAATAACAGTAACCACAATCTGGTCGTGTTTAATGTTTTAAGTGGTGGATTCCCAAGGATATAGAAAATGATATAGAAAATGGATGATGTTCTTAAATCTAATATTGGTATTACTACTATAAAATGAACAATTAAAAACAGCCTGACATTTTCAGCAAGTCTGTACACAATATATTTCTTTTAAAAAGCACTTAGTGGTTGGTACATAAGTTGTATTAGAATGTAACACTGTACATATTGTAAATAAAGATAGCTTGCTACAGTATTGTTTGATGTACAATTTAATGTACTGTAGTCTTCTAATATGTGAGGTTATGTTCTGGGTAAAATGTTGACTAGATTATTTAAAAACGAAATGATCCAAAATGTTGACCTATGACTTTTATATGAGAACAGAGATCGAACATAAATCTCTTGTGGTTTTTAGAGAATACAGAGAAACCCTAACACATACAACAGCACAAGGAAAAGCCTCAAAGCAAATATAAAACTGTTTTCATTTCGTTATCATATATGTAATTAACAATACAATATATAAAGAATCTGCTAGTCATGACAAACATGCAAAAAAGAATAGCTAGATCAACCTGATAAGGATTTATAGTTTTCTTATGCTCTTGGATTGAAAATGAATTTAGCTAAATCTATGGTTAACAACATGAGACAAACAATTGTAACAAAACACTGTTTTATAGAATCTTTGCTCTATTTATGTGCTCATTTTCCTCTTTATTTTAGCTGAGTGGCTGTGTGTGATAACATGCCATCAACATTTGCAATGTCTTAATCTAGCTAGATTGAGAAAGCAGGAACATGGCAGGCATATGGGAGAGAGCATGAATACAGCCCTGGATATGAGGCTCTCAAATTAAATTACAGCCACCAGTACTTATTCTCACTCTAGATCTTATGTTGAGAAATTATTTGATCTGATTTTATGTAGATGTGTTTTATTCCTCATGTAACCTTGTAAATATGTAATTATTTCTCAGTAAAGTACTTGTATTAGCTGAAATGAAAAAAAATGTTAAAGAGATTTGTTTGTTAATTGTGATCTCTCTCTCTCACACACACACAACACTCACACACACACACACACACCTGGGCGGCTGATCCTATCCTGCCCTTATTATTGAAGGCTGTCAACAGATTATTGATACACACTGTTAATTCAGTCCTCATTTAATTTAATTTACTTAGTGTCTGTGTAATTAATTAGTTGCCATCTGCAGTGATTAAGCCCGGCTTATAATGCAGCAAAATGTCTCTATCCCATTTTCAGCTGATTACTATTTATGATGGACGATGATATATGTTTGAAAAGTGTTACACCACTTACTGTTTTGGACTTATTTTTTGTGGTAAAACATTTATGTGCATTAGCTATTGTAATGCAATGCTGTGCACAGAGCAACTGATACCTGAATCTGTGAGACAACAGCATCTTTTTTTATGCCATTTATCCTGCAGAGCTCTTCCTGACATCAATCTGTGTCCAAGTCTTTTTGCACCCTTCAATGTGTTGAGCCAAATACTCTAATTTACGCTTAGGCAGTCTTTTGCAGGTTGAGATAGGGCATATACCTGCTGGTGAAGCCAGATGTACAAATCCATAGACATATGCATGGTACACCAACAATATTTCACATCAGTCTTTAGAAAATGACTCTTCTGTGAGCAAGAGCCATGAAAACCCGGACCAGGACATGTAGCAGTTCTATTTCTATTTTTGACACTGGAACTAGATTGTAATGGTCAAAAGGTGGTATACAAATGGTCTGTTTACTGAATGGTTTTGAAACCAGTGCGCTCAGTTTCAGAACCTTTTAGAAGGATGGTTTAAATACTAGCAGGCTTTTTCAGGGTCAGTTTTAAACGCATCAAACAGAAAGGATCCCTTACCTTTACATGGGAAACTGTAGATATTTTTGGAAAATGTTTACCAATGCTACAACAGCTGACAACATCCTGGTTCCCTCTTTCTTTAGTTGTCCAAACATACTGGTCGCTTCTTCTCTTAACAGATTTGTCACCCTTTCTAGGGTATTCATTTTTGTGAACTAATTCAAAAAAGCTGCTATAAAATAATAATTGTATGTATTTAATAATAATAAAATGATAATAATGTCAGACTTAGTTGAAAAAGGACATGCCACATTTTATACTAGACCTAATTTTTAAGTGCAGGATCAACTGAGTGAACTCGTATCTGAAGGTGGTCACATTGTACAAATGTTATATAATGATTCACATAAAAATACGGTAAATATTAAAATGAGGATAGGTTTTACTTTGTGCATGGCCAAATGTATGCAAACATCAGAACATCATACTCATCTTTGCTTGCTGAACCTCCCAGCAAGATTTTCAAAAGAGAGCCATAACAACCTCAACTCCTCTGGGAATGGAATCCACTAGGTTTTGAAACATGGATGTTGGAAATTCTGATAAAAGCATTAATGACGTTGGGTACAGAGAAGATCTAGCATTCCAATCTGTCTTAATGGTGCTTATATCAGTGATTTGTGCAGGTTAGTCTGACCTTATGTTATGCCTTTTAATATGAAGGGGCAAAAATTGAAGCTGGTTGATGCCATGGGACAAAAATGAATGGTAGTTCATACTTTGTGAAATGATGAGTATTTTAAATTAAAATTAATTTAAGATAAATCATGCATATGGTATTCTTTCAAAAGAGCAACTGCCTGTTTATTACTGAAAATTAGATATACTGCCTTTGTAATAACTTTAATTAAAAAAATCACCTTGTAAATTTTTCTCTATGTTATTCGACATGTTTTGCAAAAATGTTAAATTCAATTCAATTCAATTCAATTCAATTTTATTTATAAAGCGCTTTTTACAATGTGTCATCGTCCCAAAGCAGCTTTACATAATACTAATGTGTGAAAAGTGAAAATCAGTTTAGCACTAATTGTTTCTTGTTGAGCAACGGTGGCAAGGAAAAACTCCCTGGGAACAGGAAGAAACCTTGAGAGGAACCAGACAACAGAGAACCCATCCTCATTTGGGTTGTTAGTGTAGTGTGTGGTTGAGGATGTTTATTGTGTAGTGTGGAGTGTATTCATGAATTTGAAGCATCATCAACCGGGGGCGGAGTCACCATGAGGTTCTGACAGGAACAGAGTGCAGAGGGGGTCTGGATCACTGACAGCTCAGCAGTGGGACATGTAGCGAGAGAGAGAGAGAGAGAGAGAGAGAGAGAGAGAGAGAGAGAGGAGAGAGAGAGAGAGAGCGGAGGAGAGAGAGAGAGGAGAGAGGAGAGAGGAGAGAGAGAGGGAGAGGGGAGAGCTAGAGAGAGAGAGAGAGAGAGAGAGGAGAGAGCTTCTCGAGAGAGAGAGAGATTGAGAGGAGAGAGAGAGAGAGAGAGAGAGAGAGAGAGAGAGAGAGAGAGAGAGAGAGAGAGAGAGAGAGAGAGAGAGAGAGAGAGAGAGAGAGAGAGAGAGAGAGAGAGGAGGGAGAGAGAGAGAGAGAGAGAGAGAGACCGAGAAGGAGAGAGAAATGAAATGAGAGTGGTTAGTAAAGGTCATGGTTGCAGTATGGGAGTGTGTATATGTAGTGTCGAGTGCAGACGTGGACTCCGGCAGGATTAACTATAACAGCATAATTAAAAGGAGAATCAGAGGGAAACACAGACATGAGAGCTTCCTGATGTGTAAGCAAACAGTCACCACCACAAACCTGAGTGATTAATGAAAGTGAGGCAGACAGCAACTAAACACACCAGATGACTATAATACTCAACTTCCATGTGTCCCCCAGATCTACTCCTTTATCTAAGGTAGGACTATTCACTAAAAGCTTGGTTAAATAAGAAAGTTTTTACCCTGGACTTAAACACTGAGACTGTGATACCCATCCCCTGGCCACAGACTAGCAATAAAAATTCTCTGTGGAATATTTTCACTCAAACGACCGCTTGTTGCTGCTTCTAGTTTCTTATCCACAGAAAACCTGCTCATAACTTCTGGTACAGGATCAGTATTTTTCATAGGTACATAAAATGATCAGCGGGCAGCAGCGGTTTTGTATTTTTAAATAAATAAAATCGATATAATATATTCATTCATTCATTCATTCATTCATCTTCTACCGCTTTATCCGATCTTCCCTCGGGTCACGGGGAGCCTGTGCCTATCTCAGGTGTCTATGGGCATATATAATATATATAATTACAAAATGTTAATAAGGTTTTTTTTTTATCACATTCATTCATTGGTTTAAAAATAGTTTATGATGTGCTTTAATAACAAATAATTTATCGGCCGTGTTCTTACTGCGATGTGTAGGTTGTTGTTAGGAGACACTTTGGTTGAATCCTCTTCTTGGTTGGTCGGAATTATTTTTAAATGGATCCAAGGGAAGCGCATATCGTAGCCTAACCCTGGAGTTGGGGCTAAACCAAGTCGCGCGCGCAGACACCGAAAATCCTGCAAAGGAGCGTCCAAGCTCACACTCCCTCCTATATAACTCTGGATGCAAGCAATGTCCTGTCAGGACAAGTGACGAACACAATACAGCCACAGCCTTTTACAGTTGTGCAGAACGCATCCCAGCAACTGCAGAGTGTCGCAAAACAGGTGGCATTGCACCAATCCCAAAACGGAGCGCAACCCATTCAGCAAAAGGTAAGGGTTCTGTAAAGCATAAAGGACCACAGATCCTAAAATGTAATCAGTGGTCCATGAAGCACCTGTCTGCTCTTTGGAGGCCCAACATACTTCTTAATATGTTCTGCATACGTGTGTACATGTTCCCTTTTTACCCTGGTGCTATTTGGCGATTCAAAAAGAAATGAGCTTTCCCAGATAAGTAGCCAGTTCATATAGCAGCATGATTTTGAAGGTAACCCATGGACCTGGAGATCAGAATGTAACTTGAGCACTTTGAGTAGATAACATTACCTGCTGAGCCACAATGCTGTTCTGTATATGTGCAGCATTTTCCCTCCAAAACACTTTGTGAGGAATCTAATCTCACAGTAATGTTGCAGTTGTTAGTGTTTTTGATTAATCAGTTTATTAACAAAAACTTTGTTTTGCTTATTATAACTATATAAAACCCTAAATAATAATAAAAAGGCACATATTTTTAACTTTGACATTTTAAAGATTATAGTTGCTGTGTATTGTGGATTTCTCCGTAAATAAACAGATTCACTCATGTCGGATTGTTTGTTTCTGTAAAAATAAAAAAATATATAGCATTTGAGTATACAAGGTAAAGCAATTTGTGTAAATCGGCATTTGCATAGTTTTTAATGATAATTACAGATGGGAAGTTGACAGCCATGCTTAAAAAAATCAATATGTAACATTTGTATAAATAATTGACATTTGGTTCTGTTTTGAATATATGATTTTGTATAATAATTAAATAATTTTTGGCATAAATTAAACATACATTGAAAACAAGCATTTGTACTTAGTAAAGCCACAGCAAATCATGCTTGGAAATGTATGTTAACTGTTGTAGTAGAAACTGCTATAAAAAGAGAATGAAACAGAGAAACAGTTTTGGAGAAGCTAATAGGCTTAATTAAAAAGTAAAATAGTAACAAATATGCATTTGTCTAAAACTGCATGACCATTCAGTGAAAACCACAACAGTGAGTAAAAGTAAAATTGTTTACTGCTGCTTTTAGATTTAGTATTCACTCTCTTGTGAAGGAGGTGATTGCACAAACTAATACTAGGACAACTTCTTTCTGTTACTGTACTGTACACCCAGGGATCCTAGTTTTGGCCTCGGTATATTAAATACTTGCCCTCAAGATGAAGGTTTTTTTAAACACCTGTACTATGTAAGTATACTGCCATCTGGTGGTAGTATTCATACATGGTTTTTTTTGAATATGCTGAACTCAGATTCTTATATGCACTAAGCACACACACACGTTTTATATATATATATATACGTTTTATATATATAGATATATATATATATATATATATATATATATATATATATATATATATATAGATATATATAAAAACAATTTGACACACGTTTATGTAATGTTTAGTGTTAGGGTACTCAGCAAGGAACTTTGGAATTGCGTGCAGCTGCATTGTGTAAGCTGAATAATATGTAAACCTGAGAACCCAGGTGGCATGCAACGCCAGGTTAAAAAAAATCCGGAAACGGAAATTACGCCATTTGTTGTGATCCAGCGCCCGCCCCTCTCGCCATTGTAGCATGGATGCGAGCGTCTATCGCCTAGCTACCGTTACAAAGCTGTACAGGATTATTAAATCTGTAGGCCAACACGTTTTGGACAAATTTTTGATCAGTGCAGTGTTTCAGTTTTAAATTACAATCGGCTGTGGCTCACTGGTGTCCGCTTGGTAGCTTTTACGTGGACGTCTTTGAGACGGACTGCCCAGGCTGCTTCCAAATCCAAAATGGCGGACAACGAAGATGAGAGCAGTACTACGAACGGCACGGCGTTGACAGCGGTGAGTCCGCTGAGTGTGAACGGATCTCAGGCGAATGTGTCGGCAACCACCAGCTCTCGAAACGAGATAGATCAAGAAGACGGCAGCGTTAAAATATTGGTGAGCGCTGAAGGGGGCGGCGAACATGGCCTGGCACACTTGGTAACCGCCATGCCCAGCGAGTGTAGTGCTGATGTCGGAGCCAGCGAAGGATCATCGGAAGTGATCGGGCAGATTTTGGGCGCCGAAGTACTAACGTCGTACGTGCACACGTCTGACAACGGGGAGGATAACGTGACCACGGAGTGCACGACAATCAGCAGCGATTTTCTGAGCGCCCTCGGGCCCGCGACCACTATCATTTATGTTCAGCCTGATGGCAGTTTCGTTGAGAGCTCGGGTCTCTCTGTGGAAGAGCAGCAGCAGTTACTGGAGCAATTGTCCAAACAGCAGCTCGTGCAAGTTACCGGAAGTGAAGCGACTCGAGTGATCGAGCAGAGCCAGACACAGGTACCGACACCAGTACCAGCACCGGTACCAGTACAGGCGCCGAAACCTATCCAGAGCGTCAAACCTGCAGTCATCTCCACTGTGGACGTGCAACAGGTTATCGATCACGTGAACAAGTCGCAGGTGCGCGCGCAGACACCGAAAATCCTGCAAAGGAGCGTCCAAGCTCACACTCCCTCCTATATAACTCTGGATGCAAGCAATGTCCTGTCAGGACAAGTGACGAACACAATACAGCCACAGCCTTTTACAGTTGTGCAGAACGCATCCCAGCAACTGCAGAGTGTCGCAAAACAGGTGGCATTGCACCAATCCCAAAACGGAGCGCAACCCATTCAGCAAAAGGTAAGGGTTCTGTAAAGCATAAAGGACCACAGATCCTAAAATGTAATCAGTGGTCCATGAAGCACCTGTCTGCTCTTTGGAGGCCCAACATACTTCTTAATATGTTCTGCATACGTGTGTACATGTTCCCTTTTTACCCTGGTGCTATTTGGCGATTCAAAAAGAAATGAGCTTTCCCAGATAAGTAGCCAGTTCATATAGCAGCATGATTTTGAAGGTAACCCATGGACCTGGAGATCAGAATGTAACTTGAGCACTTTGAGTAGATAACATTACCTGCTGAGCCACAATGCTGTTCTGTATATGTGCAGCATTTTCCCTCCAAAACACTTTGTGAGGAATCTAATCTCACAGTAATGTTGCAGTTGTTAGTGTTTTTGATTAATCAGTTTATTAACAAAAACTTTGTTTTGCTTATTATAACTATATAAAACCCTAAATAATAATAAAAAGGCACATATTTTTAACTTTGACATTTTAAAGATTATAGTTGCTGTGTATTGTGGATTTCTCCGTAAATAAACAGATTCACTCATGTCGGATTGTTTGTTTCTGTAAAAATAAAAAAATATATAGCATTTGAGTATACAAGGTAAAGCAATTTGTGTAAATCGGCATTTGCATAGTTTTTAATGATAATTACAGATGGGAAGTTGACAGCCATGCTTAAAAAAATCAATATGTAACATTTGTATAAATAATTGACATTTGGTTCTGTTTTGAATATATGATTTTGTATAATAATTAAATAATTTTTGGCATAAATTAAACATACATTGAAAACAAGCATTTGTACTTAGTAAAGCCACAGCAAATCATGCTTGGAAATGTATGTTAACTGTTGTAGTAGAAACTGCTATAAAAAGAGAATGAAACAGAGAAACAGTTTTGGAGAAGCTAATAGGCTTAATTAAAAAGTAAAATAGTAACAAATATGCATTTGTCTAAAACTGCATGACCATTCAGTGAAAACCACAACAGTGAGTAAAAGTAAAATTGTTTACTGCTGCTTTTAGATTTAGTATTCACTCTCTTGTGAAGGAGGTGATTGCACAAACTAATACTAGGACAACTTCTTTCTGTTACTGTACCTGCAACCTTTCAGAAGTAAACGTGAACAAGGTGCGACTTTCTGATAGTTAGTTGCACACTCTGCCATAGTGAGCTAAGCTGTGAGCACGAGGGGGAAAATGTTATAGAGCAAATTGTTGCATTTTTCTCCACTATTCATGTGAACTAATTCAAACGGCATCAATTCACAGAAGGCTGTGTTCCAAAATACATATTTGTTGTTGTTTTTTTGAGTCTTTAACTAGATCTGGTTAAATGGAAATGGTTTGGTTCAGTGAAACAAGCCAACACCCTTGACACATCACTTTGAGTTACATGCTTTGAGGTTGTAGTTTCAAACTGGATAATTCTGCATCAAAGTACTTAATGTACGCTATAATTAAACAAACTGTAGAAATACAGTCCTCCTAAAATATTTTTGTCTTTGAATCCCCAGCTAGCTGAACCGATCCGCATACAAGTGCAGGCTCCACCAAAACAGGAAATCAAGCACCATCAGGCCACGCCTATCACCATCCTTCAGTCTCAAAGCCTGCCAGTAAGCCAGTCTGTGGTGAAAGTCTCCAACGTAGGCACAGTCAGTACTCCACAGATTATCCACATAACACCTGTACCTGGCCAGCAACAATATTTCCTACAGAATCCAGGAGAACCTCCCATTCAACTTCTCCTTCAGAAACCGGCATCTGTCATTAGCAACATTTCAGTTCCAATTGTGCATAAAGTCCAAGCTCCAGTCTCTTCCTCTAGCTCTGCCACTGCCATAAAGAGTCCTGCATCAAAACCAACTACAGTCTCTATCCAGCCCACTTTGATTTTAACCCCCTCCACTAGTGTTTCATCCACAACCTCCAAGGTATTGACTTCTCCCACTAAGGCCACAAGAGTGGCCACCAAGGTTTCAGCTCCGGCCGCTGAAAAGGAGAAAACCAAAGTGAAGAACCGCATGAAAAAGCCTCTAAAAATACAAACGCGATCTGGCAGAGTGTCTCGGCCACCAAAGCATAAGGTTAAAGATTATAAATTCATTAAAACTGAAGACTTGGCAGAGAGCCATCAGTCAGATTCTGATGACTATTCAGAGATCAGCATGGAAGATGAAGATGGCAGTGATGGCAAGAAGAAGTCAGATGTTGATGGTTTGTCCCTACGTAGCAAAGCTTTTAAATGTGAAATGTGTGAGAAGTCCTACATAGGCATTGCAGGTTTGAACAGGCACTATAAACTCAATCCCACTCATGAGAAAAGTCAGACATCAGCCACAAATTTGAAAGAAGACTCCAAACGCACCGAAGAAACAACACAGATCGAAGCATCTAAACCAAGTCCTGTGAAGGAAGCCACGACGCAAAAAGTAAAGATATCATTTGTTTTCTTTATCATTAGTAAATATCAGTTTGTTAACAAAAGAACCTAACGAGATCCAGTACTGCAAAGCACATGGCAAAATATTTTTTTTGTATACATGCAAACAGGTGCAAGCAGATTCTACAAGACAGATTGTACCACGGCGGCCCGGGAGACCCAAGGGGTCGGGCAAATCTAGCATTCCCAAAAGACTTGGACGGAAACCAAAAAGAGGAAGACCAGGACGGCCACCTAAACACCAAACAGCACTTACTGTGGAGCAGCAGGCAGAAAGACGGAGAAATCGGCTCATAGAGGTAATAGCATCTTTCGAAATGTGACAAATATGGTTTTAAACGTATATATATTTTAACAAAGGACAATTGGCCCAAATGCAGCCTTTCAGAAATAAATAGATTCTGAATTTATAAACTCAAATAAATAAGTTTATCATTAATTTTCAAGCTAGTAGTGAGGAACCACCTCCTGAGACCGTATGAGAAAGAAACCATGAAAGGAACCAAACTCAAAAAGGGAAAATTTGAATTACACGACGAGTGACAAAACTTAGTATCAATTGTAGCCTTAGCTATTATAACAATCTCCTTATATTAATTTGTCCAAATCTATTTTCATGATTTAGAGTTTACAATAATTTCATGTATGTTTCACACTGTTTAAATAGAGCCAACCTCAGCAGCACTGAGATGTTTCCAGTTGATGCGAACCCCATCCAGAAGTAGGGATCAGGGTTAATCAGGCATGTCTGGAGAGCAGGAGGGGACGGAATCACTGGTATCTCAGGAGAATGTGTAGCTTTACAGAGAGAGAGAGAGAGCGCGAGAGGAGAAGGAAGAAACAGATAATAGTAATTAGAAATCTGTAATATGGGGCTTTGTAAGAGAAAAGCTCTGGCCGTTGCTTTAGTACCAACAAATAGCCTCCAACTTTGGAGTGAAGTAGGACTAACGGATCATGAGAGGCCAAATGTTCGCTCAGGTAATGCAATTCAAGACCATTCAGTGCTTCAATAGTAGTATTTTATGATCAGCGTAAAAATATAGTGCAGCTTGGATAAGATAGTGGTGCTGATGTATTTTCTGGTTCTAGTAAAGACTAGATATATTGATATCATATACAAGTATATTTCTGAGATGAAATATTTTCACAGGCTTATGTCAGTGCTTAAAATGAATGGAAATGTTCCCACATGTCTGAGAATAAATGAATAAAAATTTAGTTCAGATGTCAGAAGACCACCTACCTCTTCCTGAAACTCTTAAATGAGCTCTTGTTTTTTTCTGTTTGTTTTATGTATTTATGAACGTGCTATACTTCTCCACAACAGGGGTTTAGACTGATTTGTATCCCAAGTCTGCAACTTTTAACTAGTGTTAATGTATTCACTGAGAGAGACTTGAAAATCATTTTTATCATTTTTTTGCATAAATGTAAAATGTGTTGAGAGCCGACTATTATTATTCACATTTCTTTTTACAGTTTATACAACAGTATGATGATGAGGACCTGCTTGAGCTTATTCTTCCTCGTCTGGCTAAAGTCATGACTGTATGGGAATTCGTGCTAATGAAGGTGATGAATATTTACAATCAAGATACAATGTCCTAATATAAGATAAGTAATGTTGTGGTTTTGTGTATAATCCCAACTCTGTCTTTTCATAAGAATTGTTTTGTTCACTCTCTCTCTCACACACACACACACACACACACACACATACATTGTGTGAAACATGCCTCTTCAGTACAGTTATTGGAAGGAAGTAATAAAAGCAATACAGTACACTTTTGTATGAATTGATCACAGTTAGCGTAACCTGACAAATTAAATTGATAAAATAAAATAAAATAAATAATAAAAAATTTAATTTTTACATTTGTTAGACCACATTTTGGTAATGCAGATGTTTGTGTGTGTGATCTACTTAAATGTTCTACTTATTTCAGTTTACTTTAGCAAAAGCCTTTAATCCATCCTTCATTTACACTTTTGGCATGTGGAATTGTCAAGATTGTCTAATTTTCGGAGAAATTATTGAAGCTAGATATAAAACGGAAATATATATTGCAGTATCTAACTTAATGTGTTCCTTAATGTGGGAAGTCAGTTTTAACTTGCATGTTCCGTATTCAATTCAATTCGGTTTTATTTATATAGAGCTTTTCACAATATGCACAGAATAGGTTAATTTCAGAACATTAAATATTTATATTGATATGTGTATTTGTCTAAATACACTAAACTGATGAGCAAGCCTGGGGCAACTATGGCAAGGGAAAATCTCTCTTAGTGGAATGAGGAAGAAACCTTGAGAGGAACCGGACTCAAAAGGGAAACCCATCCTCATCTGGGTGTTATTAAGAGGGTGATTGTGTGTGTGAGTGTACTATCGAGAGGGGATATTTGCAGATGTGGTGGGTTCGTGGTGGAGCGGGGTCTTGTTTATTCCAGCGTCTGCTCACTCTTATGGGGTAGAACAAAATTGGAGCGGGAAGGAACTCCAGAGGAAGCCTCGGGATGAGGGAAAATAGAAGCAGGAGAGAGCAATTAACGTAGCTGCTGTTCATAATAACAATGAGATCAAATGCACTATAGAACAACTGATGCATTATGAAGTGTTGTAGGCCTTGTCAAAAAGGTAAGTCTTTAAACTACACTTAAACTGGGAGAGTATGTCTGAGCCCCATGCATTGTCTGGAAGTCTATTCCAAAGTTTAGGTACTAAACGTGAGAACACTCTACCGCCTTAGAGCGGCCTTAGACCTAGTGGTCTAGAAGTCTGAAGTTTTGTGATCTTAAGGAGCATGTCAGGAGTGTAAGGTGTTAGAGGATTTTATAGATATATTGGAGCTAAACCATTGAGGGCTTTGTAAGCCAGTAACAGTAGTTTGTAATAAATTTAACAGGTAGCCAGTGTAGGGAGGATAATATAGGAGTCATATGATCATATTTTATATACCTTGTGAGAACTCTAGCTGCTGCATTCTGTACTAACTGCAACTTGTTAATTGATGAAACTGGACAACCACCTAATAAAGTATTACTATAGTTCAGTCTGGAGGTCATGAATACATGAATTAGCTTCTCTGTATTCGATAAAGATAGGATGTTCTGTAGCCTGGCAATGTTCCTAAGATGGAAGAATGCTGTTTTTGTAATGTGAGCGATGTGATTTTCAAAGGATAAGTTGCTATCTAGAATAATTCCCATAATTCCGTTACTGCAGAACTTGTAGTTATAGTACACCCCTGTAAAGGTATGTTTAAATGTTGGAGGGTCTCTGTACTGTTCTTTGGGCCAATGAGTAATATCTCTGTCTTAACATCTGTAATGCATCAGTTAATGTAGCTAATTGTAATGTTTGTGGTTTTGTGGAGATATATAGCTGGGTATCATCAGCATAACAGTGGAAGCTAATCCCGCACCTTCTAATTATATCTACAAGGAGACGCATGTATATTGTGAAGAGAAGGAGTCCTAAAACTGAACCTTGTGGCACCCCATATTTTACCTTGGGGTAATCTAGATAATTCTCCATTTAAATCTAAAATGGAGCATGTAAAAAGGATTTTATTTGTTATAACTGAAAACCCTGCACACAAACCTTTTCAGTATGAATAAGTTTATATGCATATATAATGCAATATAAAAAAGTTTTCTTATGCTTTAAAGCAAAATAGTAAAATGTGAGGATAGTGTGGGATGTATAACAACACATTTTCTTTATATGACAGGTAGAAAAGGGCCATTTGTCCAAGCAGCAGTTTCCAAACGTATATCATGAATTTGAGCAACTTCACAGCGAGGTGAAGAAGATGGCACAAGAGCACTTTAGTATTTCACCAGCTTCCCGAGCAGCTATAGAGGTCACCAATATGGAAGTGAGTAACCTTCTTAAAATTCTTACATTTACATTTGCAATATTCTTACTTTCCTTATTTTATTATGACTTGTTTATATTTCTGTCTTACTGAACACCTGAAGCACTCTGTCGGAGGTAGGGTTGGGAATCTAAAATTTATTCGGTTTCTGGAATTGGATACTTGTAGATTAATAATCAGATACTTGTTATAAAATAAAAATTTTGATTCATCTAATTGATACATTATGTGGTGATCTAAATGTCAGTTTACGAGATTGACCGCAGGAAGTTCTCAAAAGTGTGGTTAAAACGGTGAAACGCTAAAACGGAAGACAAAGACAAGTGTAATTATTTTAATAAACGAATAATGCTTAGATGTCTAAGCATCTGCGGTTGGTTCATAGTTTGGAATTTTAAAAAATCGGAATCAGTGATCAGAATTTATAAAATTAAGATAAAACCCAACTCTAGTTAGAGAGACGTTTTTTTAGTTTATTTTCTGTCTGTAGCCACTACAGGCATAAGGATGTTTATTTGACCCTGTCCTTTGTACTACATGTAAGCTTCCATTGGGTAACATCTTTTGACAGTATAAACATTGTTATAATGTTGTTATAACAATGCTGTAACAAAACAATAACATTGTTTTAACAAATAAACAATAACAAACAAACAATAACATTGCTCTGGACAAAATAGTTTGTCCAGAGCATGGAGGCAGATTTGACTGTTTTCAACAATAACATTCGGGACACAGGACTCCATAGTCAGCAGTGGCATTCCTTCTGTTTATCAGCTTCTGTCCATTCTGTATGTGATTACATCACTTTAATTTGATATCTGTCTGCAGTGACTTCTTGTCCAATACAGGTCCTAGTTACATCATCATAATGCTCTTCCTAAAATGGAGTATGCCTAGATATCTATCTGTTACTGTATCTAAATCAAAACTCTCATGTTCACAGTTGGAAGCTTATATATATATATATATATATATATATATATATATATATATTTTAGCAATATTTCTTACTAATTTTAAATTGTATTAAATCTGTACAATATTTTGGGCAGTTGTTGTCTAATATGTTGCTTGTTAATGTTATGTTAAATATGAAAACATTTATTTAAAATGTTAAAGTGAAAACAAATATTAAGTTTTAAAATGAAACTCATTTGAAACTATTTGCTAAATTGAAATTAATGTGTCTCTCTAAAGGTCTTAAAATCGCTGGGTATTACTGATCCTTCAAGTGAATTAACACCTGTGAACTCCTCTAATGGAGAACAGGGTGCAGTTAGAAATTCAGCTTCCAAGAGTCCACGGAATATCGAGGTGAGAATCTCATTTTAGTTTCCTATACGCAATATTGGCATTATAGAACCAACAAAAAAATAATGACGCAATGGCATACAATGTAATCAGTCTTTTGGTTAACTTGAAACATTTTCCCTTTTGCTGCTTTTTAATTTAAATTATTAAAATTTCTGACCTCATGAACAATCAGCCAGCAAACTGGCAGATAGGCGAAAAGCCACATCTTGTGGGAGTATAAAGAGATTTTGTTAAACGATACCATTGCATGTAGCATTATTATAACGATTGTACTATAAAGATCACTGTTTCTGACAAAAATGAAAAAAATTAGATTTGTAGTATTTTTGTACATTTGAAATTTTTTCTCCACTGAAAAACTCCATTATTACACTTCATTAAAAGCTGAGAGCCCAGACATGCAAACTTTTCATACCGGGTGGTTGCTGTCCTCCATTTCAGAGTACTTTGAACAGGTTGATAAAATTTCTGCTAGTGTTCTGGTCCTCTCTTAGAAATTCTACAAACAGATATCAAATATATATGTAGTTGTCTTTCACTTCCATGTGAAATCTCACAGATTGCTCTGATTTATAGAATACCAGGATGTTGCCTCCAGCAAAGAGGTTCAAAATGGAGAACTGCTGTGGAGAAAACAACTCCCCAGCGGTAAATCAGAATGGCATTCAGAAGCACGAGTCTAACGAGGACTCGGTACTGCTCCGGGAGCCACAAGTTGTCTTGACCCGTCTGGAGAGTCTATCAACCGCTGACACAGACCCTGATACAAGGACAGAAGAAGCAACTGTGGGAACAGTAGAATACATCGTTGATGCTGAAGCTAACAAACCTCAAGAAGACCCTGACGGGGAGCTTTCAGATGTTCTTACCAGTGGGAGTGTGGATATCTCGGATCAGGTGAAACAGCTGGAACAAGTGCTGAGCTCAGAAACCAAGTGTGAGGAAATCTCAGACAAAGATGGAAGCTGTGAGCCTCCACAAATGGAAAGTTTGGATGAGGCAGAAGCTTTGGGAGAACCTGTTGTCAATGAAGTAGTGATGGAGACTGTTGAGGCTCATGAAGAGACTGTTTTTATCCAAACGGCGGAGGGTCTCGTCCGCCAGAGTGCTGAGGAACTTGCTTCCAAGGGAATAGTGATTGTGAATGGGCCTGATGGCAGCACAGTGCACATCGAGGCTCCAGAGGGAGTTCCTTTAGAGACTGTTCATGCTCTATTAGGTATTGAAACTGAGAGAAAGACTTGAGCAAGCTTCAGCACCTCAAAGAAACTTTCACACATTTCAAATTTCCAGACAACTCTGTCATCATGGCGTTTTTTTTCTCCCAAAGGAACTTTTTATTGCAGATTTTTGTAAAAACAAAACAAAACAAAAAAATAACACAGTATTGTTATTGTTGTACAAGATTTTTTGCATTGTTTTTGGTTTAGTCTTTTGCTAGAAAGATGTAGTTCATGTAGACCTTATAAATTCACATTTGTTGCCAACATCGCGTGTCTTCAAGGTCTATGGCCATCACAGAACTCAGTACCTTGTATACTGTATGCTATAAAGAAATGTACAGTATGACAGTGTGATACTTCCTGCTGAGTTTAAATAGATAATTGCTTTAAGCAATGAACTGCTCTGGGTTTGTGTTTTGGTTTTAAACTGCTTCGGGATGATTTGATAATGAATTTAGTTTAGTTTCGCAGAGGAAAGCCAATTTAGTTGTTAAATTAAGATGTACAGAATAGCAAGAATGGAAAGAAATGGACACACAAGTTGATAAAGATGTCTTAAGTATGTACAGTCCCCTGTTACATGATGTTTAATTGAGCAGATTGTCCAATTCAATAGTTGTTTAAAAAGCACTATTTTATTACTTTTTATATAATCTTTGGACATACTGTTTTTCTTTTCAAACATCTAAATATTTGTAATACAAAGAGAATACATAAACAGATGACATTAAAACAATATTTGTGAATGAGCTGTGGGGATTGGGGACTTTTATCTGAACAAACTACTACTAACAGTAGTGGTGTGATTCTTTTCCCACTTTACCAGTAGTCACGTTTCTCTTCTATTTTCTGCCCCCAGTGTGACACCCACCAGTGTTTTTATCCCCGAGATGTTTAAATGGGAAACTGTTGGAAAGAGAGCTTATAATGATTTAAGAAATCCCAATAGAATACCATGAATCTGTGGAGCCCTAGAATGTCTTAATTCATTTACAGAATGTTTCAACCACACTTATAAATCAGTTATACACTTTTGTATTGACCAATTACTGTTTTATTCTTTAAAATGAAAACAATTATCAACTAATAAAACATAAAATATTGATTAGGACACTCAGTAAACCTTATAAAGTCTTAGAACTACTATTACTAAATTAGAAAACTGGATTCAAAATAATTTACCCAGATACCAATTGGAAAAAAGGTCTATATATTGTTTTTTTTTTTCATAAAAAGATGATGACCTGTAATAAATCAATGCAAACATTGTTTATTGATTTACCTTCCTCATGCCCTGCTGTATGCAAATTATGTTCCAACATGGGTTTGTGTTGCTATGGATTACACATCTGGGTCAAAACCTGAATATCACTCTGGATTTCACCTTTCATTCCCAAAATTAAATGTGTCAATGTAATGGTTTAACCCACCCATTTTCCCCCATTACCATTAATACTGAAAACACATGACTGACAGGTTCCCTGTTGTCCTGGTGAACTCTGATCATAATTGTTTAAGCAGTTTTCTAACAGTGTCAATAACTGCTTTAAATACTGGGTTTGACCAATGAATTACATTTGGTTGTTAATAGTAATAAACCTACATGATGACTTGAGGTGTCTTGCAGAAATACAAGCTGTTTAAAAGATCTAAAAGAGGGGAAACTGATCAAAACCATAGAACAAGTATTAAGGAAATCCAATGAAATCCTGCAAGGTTACATTACACATACTGATAGCAGGAGAAAGACTTCAGAAGTCTACACAAACATTGTCTGAATCATCCGGTACACAAACACAAAGAAGCACTTCAGCAAAGCTAAAAGTGAAATACTTCAGACTTGCTTTCAGTCACCAGACCGCAAGATGATTGAGCAGCATTTTACCTTCTCTGTGGGAAACCCCTCAAAACAAGCTTGGAAGAGCAAGAAGCAAAAGAAGAATGCACAGTGATGTCTGTTCCAATACTTCTTCTCATCTACATATTAAGCAGGTACACCCAGGGGTGTCAAACTAAGTTCCAGAAGGACCTGCAGAGTTTAGCTTCAACCATAATTAAAAAACACCTGATCCAACTAATCAAGTCATCAAGGCTTATTTGAAAACTACATAGTATGTACATTGGAACAATTGGAACTTCCGGGCTGCGGCCCTCCAGAAACTGAGTTTGATTAAAACTATTTGATGATTAAGAAATAAAAGCTGTGAAAGCTGAATATTTGAGAAAAGAAAAAGACCATTCTCTTTACTTAGCGATGTCACTCTCCATGTTTAATTCAACAGGTGAGACAGAAAAGCATTTTCTCCCTGAATGAACGGCCCTGCATTTTAACTCCAAATGAATGTGAAACCACATCGTTTCAGAATGTTACCCCTTAACTAAGATAATGTGTAAACAATAAATACTGTTTTACTATTGCAATTATCTATGTAATGTTACCAAAGTTGAAGCTGCTTCTATAGCATATGCTTCCTCCCATTTAATGATAATAACAATAATTTAAAAACATACAAGCAAAAAATTATATTAAACAGCTTTGTGGCCTGTTTCCATGAGCAGACTCTCTAGGAGGAGTTTGATGTGGTCCTGGATGTAGGGTTGATAGAGCCAGCAAGACAGATACACCATGCAGAGATCAGGGTTTGTGGTGTGGGCCACTTCCCCTAATATGGTTCTCTTAAGAGCCAGCTCCTGCTCGTAAGCTTCATAAAGCTCCGAAGACACTTCCGCTGAAGAGGAATATAAAAAAAAGCATAAAGATCACATTTGACTTCTTTTAAATTCTTACAATTTAAAAGCAATCCAGAAACAAGATTTAACAAAGTTGTTTGGACGGTTAACGCTTTCTAAAAGGGAAATCTGTTTTGTATAGTTTCATGGGGGTCCAGCTTACAGCCAACTTCAAACAATCCACCAGAGTGCTTCATGAAGTGTTTTTATACATAAACGTCAGCAAATAAACTATTTTTGAAAGAAATAAATATTAGATTAATACCGAACTGCTGTGTGGACCATGTCTGAAACAGTGGTGTGGGTCTTCCCTTCTCTCCAAACTGAAATGTCTCTAGTTTACAAATCCCCTTCTCAGCAGATACCATTTTCTCCATTTTCAACAGAATGTGGGCCTTTAAAGAGAGAGAGACAAAGACATTGTTTTGTTTAGTAAGTTTTAATGCCATGCTAGCACAAAGGCTATATAAATGTCAGACACAAGGATGTCATCAAATCCATAAAATTTGAATTACTAGACAAAACATTGCAATTTTATTCATTCATTCATCTTCTACCGCTTTATCCGATCTTCCCTCGGGTCACGGGAAGCCTGTGCCTATCTCAGGTGTCTATGGGCATTAAGGTAGGATACACCCTGGATGGAATGCCAACCCAGTTGCAGGGCACACACACACTCACATTCACACACACATTCGGGACAATTTGCCAAGGTGCCAATCAACCTATAGTGGATGTTTTTGTACCGGGGGAAACCGGAGAAACCCTGAGGCACGGGGAGAACCTGCAAACTCCACACACATGGCCGAGACGGGAATCGAACCCAGACCTTGCAGGTGAACGTGCTAACCACTAAGCCACCGTGCCCCCATGCAAATTTATATGAAACAAAAATCTTAACACATTCAGCTGATACATTATGAAAAACCCTTTGTAGACATGCTTCTGTATAAAATCATTTCCTATCAGCATCGTAAAAATCCAACTAGATGTGTTTAATAGTCAAAGGAACTTGACATGATGGAGGAGCTTCACCTAGTTCTAATGACAGCTGAATTTTCGAAATTCTTAAGTGCACAAGTCGGCACCTAGTGTAGACAACTTGGTTATGCCATGATAAAAAAAACAACAACAACCATAAAAACACTTATTTTAATACTAGAGGGCTTTCATACAATTTAGCATTTTTACAAACCCCATTCCTTCTGCTATTTGTTTGTGATGTAGAAGTTAATAAATGGTGTAAAGTCAGAAAGTGGTGTTTCACCGTCCGTTATTCACTAGATAAAAGTATAAATTGGTCTGTAACGGATATTTATGTTGGAATGTGAGTTTCACTCGCACCATACCATTCTGTCTACAACATTCTGAAGTTTGATGCATTCCTCCTCGAGCTCTGGGTTGCTCTTATATGCAGTTTTTTCTGCAGGAGCTCCAGAGGAACTGTGGCCTTCCATCATGACCTCAGGATCCTTCAAAGACCTGCTGCACAGAACACGGACGGGGAATAAGGCTAACACAGTATAACTTTAATGAAAATGTTGTCAATTTAATGTGAGTCTTACTCTTTGCTCAGTCTAAAGTTGACTATTTTGGTAGCAATCGTGGCTCCTTCATCACTCAGATGCTCCCATTTCAGGATTAAATTATGCCAGTCTGCTGCATTGTCCTTCAATTTCCTGCCACTTCCAGTCAAGTTGCCCTTTCTTACAGGGGTTGTGGCTTCTGATTACATACAGCAACAAACATTTTTACAAAAGCAAATTCCCTTGTTTCTCTTTTATAGTGCTCAATACAATAATGAGAAACACTAATACACTAATGAGTAAGTACATTATTACTGTAATATGATTTACATCTCCCCTATTTGGCATCATATTCAATTCTTACATTATATATATATATATATATATATATATATATATATATATATATATATATATATATATATATATATATATAGTGTGGTGTGTGTGTGTGTGTGTGTGTGTGTGTGTGTGTGTGTGTGTGTGTGAGCATCAGTCAGAACCTCTTTAGACAACTTGCAGCTACAAATGCATTCTCTGAAATAAGCTTGAGAAAAATAAACTTACCGTCCATTTTAAACGAAGCTCGTAAATATGTATAAAAATATTAAAAAACTATTAGAGTCCTCCATAAACCCTTATCATATTGCTTGTGTATCTTGCTGATATTTTCTCGCTGCACTAAATTAAGAGGTGAAACAATCACTACTGCCACCTCTGGGACGGAGCAGTAACTGAGCTGAATTTCAAACAGGCGTGAATAGCAGGTCTCTGTAATTCGGAGAGTAGTTGTACAAATATAACGCAAAACAAACAAACAAACAAAAAACAAAAACAAACAAAGAAAAAAGCCCCAAATGTGTCGTCCTATGAGCGTATAAGTATATACGCAAACTAGACCTCCCTTTTCCGGTTTGTGTGAATTATTTTGCGATATTATTTTGAATTTATATTTTTTTTGTTTATTTCTTTTTACTTAGTTTTTGTTGTTGTTATTCTGTTTTCTGATGCGTCATATTGTTTTCTTGTTTGTTATCTTGTTTTGTATTTCGCATTAGTACATAGACAGGCACTGGAAAGTCTTCCGGAGTGAAAACAAAAGCGAAAGCAACATTTTTTATTCTTCTCTGCGCCGCTCTGTTCTTAACTAGGTCAGTTTTCTATTTTTATTTACTTAATGAGATTTTTCTTTTTCGGTTAATGTGTGAAGTCTGTGTGTATGTAAAGGTATCGATCAGGTTGCTGTACTCCTTCATCTGTATGACGTTTTAAAATCATTGTTTACTTTTTATAACCCAGTGCGGAATAGGAGCACCTTATCAACACATCAAACAAATTAAATAAAGAAATATGTTGCTATATTTTTAGCATTAGCTTAAATATTTAATTTGAGAACCACTATAATACATTTTTATTGTTCGTAGTATAAATTCAATGTTTTGCTTTTGTTTGTTGGTTTTGTAAAATATTTTTATGGCTATATTTAAATAGTTTTATAAATATTTTGCTTTATTGGTTTGCTTATTCGTTTGAATGAGTCTCATTTAGTGTTTCACTTTATGTTAGTGTATTAATTTGCAAGTCATTTTACTGTACAGTTTTTGAGTAAAGTAATGTTAAACTCACTCCAAACATCAGTGCATGTCCCAGATACAAATACTCATAAAACATATTTCTTCATAGGTTTGCTCATTATTTCACATAATTATAATTTAGGGTTTTATTTTCTATGATAATTTTCAAATCATAGGGGCACGGTGGCTTTGTGGTTAGCACATTCGCCTCACACCTCCAGGGTCGGGGTTCGATTCCCGCCTCGGCCATGTGTGTGTGGAGTTTGCATGTTCTCCCCGTGCCTCTCCGGGTTCCCCCCGGTCCAAAAACATGCACAGTAGGTTGATTGGCACCTTGGAAATTGTTCCTAGTGTGTAAATTTGAGTGTGTGTGTGTCCTGCGATGGGTTGGCATTCCATCCAGGGTGTATCTTGTCTTAATGCCCAAAGACACCTGAGATAGGCACAGACTCCTCGTGAGCCGAGGGAAGATCGGATAAAGCGGTAGAAGATGAATGAATGAATTTTCAAATAAATCTATTGTACAGTTTTTAAAAAATAGAAATGGAAGTCTCACTTCAAAAATTTGTACAATATTTAAATCTGGGACACAATTGAAAATGTTTGGAGAGAGTTTGCCATTACTATTACTATAAACTGCACAGTAAAATGACTTAAACATTAAATGAATAATAGAAAGTAACACTCTAAATAATAATTATTTTAAATAATGAGAAAACTTGATTAAATTGTTGATTAAAATCGTTTTATGACTATTTTAATATGGGACATTTTTAGAAATGCGCTGATGTTAGGATTGAATTTGCCTTTAATTTACTCATAAATTTTACAGCAGAATGTGTTGAAAATGAATACCCTCCTGGCCAAAGGACACTCTTAATAAGAATCATTTCAATGAAAGAGAAAGAAAATCTTTTATAAGTGTTTGAAATCGAGACATTATTGAAAATGTACTGTTCTTTTTAAAAACTAATTTTCCATTAAAAAATAATTCATAAAGTAATAGACAGGGACATTCTTTGAAAGAATGAACAAACATAGAAAGTAAAATGTTTTTTGGTTGTTTGAAATGGGACATGTATTGCATTGTATGTGTATGTTTATACATCGTATACACACACACACACACACACACACACACACACACACACACACACACACACACACACACATATATATATATATATAACTTAAATATAAGTTAACTTGTGATTTTCAATGTTTCATGTTTCTAATACTTTAACTAACTATAGCACTATGATTAAATTTCTCTCGAAATCTCTCCCTTTTATGAAAGCTCATTGCATTCACAAAGAAAAAGTCACTGTATGTGTGTATGTGTGTGTGAGTGAGTGAGTGTGTGAGTGAGTGAGTGAGTGAGTGAGTGAGTTCAAATCGATTGCGGAGAGACCAGATTGCGTTCAGACCCTAAATAAGCCAAACTTTTATCAAGTGTACAGTGAACAGTCAGAATGTGTAACATATATTAGTAGTCAATGTACAGCCTTATATTGTTATATTATAAATGTAATAATAATAATAGTTAATGCCTATCTATGTAACTAACTAATATACAGTCATAAAGCTAAACCATAGGATAGCTCCACACTAGGAATTTTTGGTTGTAAATTTCATACAGATTATGGAAGGCAGACCACCTAACTTGTTTTCTAATTCTAGATGGTCCACTTACTTCTTCTACTATGGGTGTGGCAGATGAACTGGTGTATGAGTTATTCCTTTGGATTGATCAGCAGGAGAAATGTGCAGACGATATCATGGCTTTGGCCATTGAACTAGAGGACATGAGGCAGTCAATAACTATAAGCAAGTGTGTGGTAAACTCAGCAACTGTGCTTGGGTCTGCCACTCTCATTGGAACAGGCATTGCAACTTTGCTGACTGGAGGTGTGGCTGCACCCTTGATAATCGCAGCTAGTACCATAGTTGGAACAGGCACTGCAGTCAATTTTACACTTCCGTTTGTGGAGAAATGGAAATCCAGCAAAGCAATGGAAAATGCAGAGAAGACCTCCAAAAAAATCGAAAAGATTTGGACAAAAATTGAAATGCTTCAGAAGAAACTGTCAGAAGAGTGCCGGATGAGTCAAGACCTGAAAGGAGAGAATGCAATGTCCTCCTCCACTGATGAGCAGTTTGAAATCACAGTGAGGCTACTTGAAGCCTTGGCCAGAAGGAGTGGAAGAGTGCTTCCCCGTAGTCAGCTGAGGAATCTTTTGAGAAATAATCACATGTGCACACATAGATGTGAGATGTTAAACCCAAACATAGATTTCCTCATAATTGTCAGTAGTTTGCTAACAGTTTTGGGATTTTCCTTCATCTTTCTGAAAACATCAAAAAGTGGAACAAGATTTTACACTTCACTTCTCGTGAAAACTGCGTTAAAAGGAACGGGACAGGTATTTTTTCAATGATATATAAAACATACACACATATACAAACACATGCAAAAACATGTTTTCCAACATCTAGAAAAGGAATAACTCCCAAAAAGTAAACCAATGATATGAAAACACATGGAAAAAAAATACGCACACACTTCCTTCTTTCATAGTTATCAATAAACTTATTAGCAGACAGACCAATGCAGACCAGGGTAATGCAGATGTGTACAGAAGTGTGTGTAAATGAAAATATGTTTTTTTTTTTAGGTCTGATGCTCATTTAATTGATTTTAATATATAGTTATTATAATACGCGAGTGTGTGAGTTTATTATGAAGGTAATCATTACAACTTTAATATAAATTGTTAGTAAAAAATAATCTTGCACCTCATCCTAAATCAAAAATGACAAATTAACTGTACAAGTTTGCAAGACAAATTACTTATGTATAAAATTTATGTATAAAATTTCACTTTACAGGTTGCAGGAGGACTCCTTGGGCTGGCATTAACACTTCCTGATCTGGTTAAAAACTGTGAAGAATTGGTTAAAAAGCAACATCAGACTGATGCCAGCAAAGATTTGAAGGCAAAGGCTAATAAAATTCATGAGAATGTGAAAAAAGTAAAGAAGACTTTGAATGAATTACAGTAAGTACATCCTTTGAATCTAAAGATGTATATGGTAATGTATATGGTATATTGTGCAACATGAAAATAACTACATAAGAGCATAAACCATCAATAAGCAAATACATTTAATATTCATGATTAACCTTTGTATTTAATTACCTTTATCTTTCAGAGAAATCCTCAATCAAACCCCATAAAATGGAGTGTCACCTTGATTTGGCTTGACTTGCCAAACATCAGAATAATTGTTTTAGTATAAAGCTCCTGGCAGATTTGTGTATTTGAGCAATATAATGCCATATTTCTGGTAGTTATTTTTGTGCATTTTTTTACTTACTTCAAATCCTGTAAATGTAAAATGTAAACATGCTGCTTATGAATTCTGAATAACACTACTATTTATACTTTGACTATCTGCACCCACTTTAACTACTGTACTTAACTGTGATTATAAATAAAATAAAATCAAATTTTGTGCTTACAAAAAGAATATATCATTGCAGGGGCACAGCGGCTACATGGTTAGCACGTTTGCCTCACACCTCCAGGGTTCGCCTCAAACCGTGTGTGAGTGTGGAGTTTGCATGTTCTCCCCATGCCTCAGGGGGGGTTTCTCCCGAGAACATGCAACTTGGAAATCCGAATGAAAATGCTCCATGTAAATACCCAACCCAGTGTGAGAATGGGTTGGACGAGGGGACATCGCATTGTGATTTGAGGCGCATTTTAGATTACATTAGATTACGTCAACGCAACGCAACATTTTCATTCTGTTTGGTTTATACATGAAGGACGCACAAAATAAACATTCCAAACAAAAATGTAGCGGAGCATAGGCGGAGTGTGTGTAAGGCTGGGGAAGGCTTGGTCATAGACCACGGACTTTAGACTTGTAATATAAAATTCGCAGTGGAATATTCTCACTCAAATCAGAGAAAATGTGTTTATAACTGCTGGTCCAGGATCAGTATTTTCCACAGTAATGTAAAATGATGTTTCTTGATCAGCTGACAGCAGCTGTGGGGAACTGTATTGAAATACATTAGATGGAAATACGTAACTGAGTGACACGAAGGAACTACGTGTCCTGTTCATGAACGAATAAATTAAATATCGTAACTATATCACGGAACGCCGCGAGTCTGGGTTCTTATATAGCCAGAACTCTGGCTGAGGTATTCACAAGTAATTTGTCAGTGGTACACAGTAACATGCAATGCTAATTTCAAATTTACATCAAGAGTAAAACATGTAAAATCGGTGATGAAATGAATTTGTTCAGGTTTGAGCTCGCCATCAAAACCAAGTTGATACAATTTACCGTGTACAATTAGTGGGACAGAACTCACTCCTATCCGTCACTTCGGGTCAAGTGATATAGACATTTGTGCGCTACTGCCCCCTCGTGGACCCTAAATTTCGTGCAAGTAAGTGAACAGCAGATGCCCGTCCATAGGTAGCCCCTGAGGGTTTCATTGTTTCCATGATGATTTGTCAGATGCACCATGTGTAGTGTAATTTAAATGTATGCGTTTATTTATTAATAATTATTTTTTTAAACGTTTGCTACTAATAGCCGGAAGACACATTCACTTAAGTTGTTCAGTATTTTATTTACAGATGCTGGAATTTGAACACCAAAAATTACAAAAAGCTCTTTAAATGAGTCTTTCAAAAAAATACGCCACATATTTTTGCACAACAAGGACAAAAAATGCTTATACTCAGGGGTTGTGTTTTTCAGCACTGTTAAATATGACATATTACATGCATATAATGTGTATGAATTAGTGCTTAATGGATCAGTCAGTATGTTTTAGATTTGGCTGTCATGTGGCTGACTGTCGCTCTCTGTCTGCATGATGTTGTAGAGTTTGTAAAGACGTTCAGCCAGTTGCTCAGCTTCTTCTGCTCCCTCACAGCACTTCAGCCAACTCTGGGGAATGACATCAATACCGTAGTGGGCACCCGCTATAGCACCTGCCATGCATGCGATGGTGTCAGTGTCGCCTCCCAGCGCTAAGCTGTAGGCTATTGTCCTCTCCAGGCCTCCATAATGCTCAGGCAGGCCTTCTCGTGGTTCTAAACAGTGCAGCACGCAGAAGATGGCCGTGGGAACAGATTCGAGGGCTGCAATGCCATTGCCTGTACACAGAAACACTTAATAACTTCAGTACATATTAACTTGCCCTTCATAAACATGCTGCATTCCATTAAATACAGCGATATTGCTCTACCAGGGATGCAAATGAGGATGCAAATAACAATAAAATTCCCACTAACCAAGTTTTGATATGGTCTCCTCAATGCTCACGCTATTCTGCTCCATTAGCTCTTTGACTCTGTGCAAACGTGCACAATATGGAAATTCCTCCAATTTAAGCCTGAAAAACATATGGGACAGTGCTTTTTTTGAAAGATAGATGTAGAACAAAAAAGAAAATGACAAACCAATTTCATTCAAATGAATTCTGCAAAAATGATCAAAAACTGAACTGCTCTTATTGCGCCTTACTTCTAGATAGAACAAAATATAAACAACAAATAATGGTAAATAATGATTTCAACATATGGTTTGGTCAGTTTTACCGGCAAAAATGTGCAGATCTTATAAACAAATATATGCAAATGTAAATAATATATAGAAATTATAGTTCCAATAATGTTGTAAATAATTATTGGAAAAAGAATATGGTGCACATTAAAAACATACATACATTTCAAGTGAAAATAAACCCTCTTTGACTTCTATGGTTTTAGGTATTGGGACAATCAAAAAATCTGCTGCTCATTATCAGGTCTTAAGATCAGGTAAATACAATCAGCGATGAACAACACCCTAGGACTTATTATTCAATATAGCTTGTAGAACCACGTTTAGCATGAATATACTTGAAGTAATCATGCTTTTTATGTCTTTTGGGGGATGTTTTACACACACTGGTGAGGTCTGGACCATTACAGCATGTGGTAGATTTGCTGGTGTTCTTGGGATCACTGGTCTGTTGTGACCCTATTTCGGCCTAACTTCAGCTGTCAGACACATGGACACACACTGTCTATAGAAAACTGGCTAACAGAGGAGTTCATGGTCAACTCAATGACTGGCAAGTTTCTCAGGTCTTGTGGCTGTAAAACAAATCCAAATCATCATCCATTCACAATGCTTTAGAGTTGGTATGGAAATTGCACTGACGTGCTGTGTTTGGTTTTTACCAAATGTGGTACTGTTCATTATGGGCAAAGATCTTCAAGACGTCATGTGGTTTGCTCAGGTGCCACTTTGTAGACCAAAGCTATGCTGCCACGTTCTTCTTTAGAGACAAGAAGCTTTCTCCTGGCGACCCTTTCAAATAACCCATACTTGTTTAGGGAGTTTATAATTAATGTGTACTTAATATTTCACTTTCAGGATATTAACTGAGACCTGTAGTCTGAGATGTAACTGATTTTGTAGATGTAACTGAAGCAATGATTTTGATAGGTCGGTGTAACGCAGCGTTACATACTTACAGTGGCAAGAAAAAGTATGTGAACCTTTTGGAATTTCATGGTTTCTGAATAAATTTGTCATAAAATGTTATCTGATCTTCATCTAATTCATTGGTATTGACAAACACAATGTGTCTAAAAATAATAACAGCAAAAAAAATCCGATCTTTCTTGTCTTTATTGAACACAATCATTCAACATTCAAAATAACAGTGGAAAAAGTAAGTGAAACCTTGACTTAATGACCTCAAAAAAGCTAATTGGAGCTAATTGGTTTTAGCACACCTCGAATCTTGTTAAGATAATAAGTTTGGAGGTGTGGACTACAGATACTTTGACTGATAAAAACCCCTCAAACCTTTGGAGTTTGCTCTGCACAAGAAGAACATGATTATGTGAGCCATGCCTCGCCAAAAAGAGCTTTCAGAGGACCTACGATCAAGAATTGTTGATTTACATGAAGCTGGCGAAGGTTACAAAGTTATTTCAAAGACTTTAGAAATTCACCAGTCTACATTTAGACAAACAATCTACAAATGGAGACAATTTGGGACTGTTGCTACTCTACCTAGAAGTGGGCGCCCCGTCAAAATGACACCAAGAGCACAATGAACACTCATTAATGAGGTAAAGAAACAACCCCGAATGACAGCCAAAGATTTGAAGGCATCATTGGAACTTGCTAACATATCTGTTCATGAGTCTACAATACGTAAAACACTGAACAAGCAGGGTATCCACGGCAGGACACCGCGAAGGAAGCCGCTGCTTACTAAAAAGAACATTGCTGCACGCCTTAAGTTTGCAAAAGAGCACATTGACACTCCACAGCGGTATTGGCAAAATGTTTTGTGGACTGATGAAACTAAGATTGAACTATTTGGAACAAACACACAGCACTACATCTGGCGTAGAAAGGGCACGGCATATCGTCATGAAAACATCATCCCAACTGTAAAGTATGGTGGAGGAAGCATCATGATTTGGGCCTGCTTTGCTGCATCAGGGCCTGGCCAGCTTGCAATCATTGAGGGGAAGATGAATCCCCAAGTATATCAGACAATTCTTCAGGATAATGTGAGAATGTCTGTACATCAGCTGAAACTGTGTAGAAAGTGGGTGATGCAACAGGATAACGACCCAAAACACCGGAGCGAGTCCACAACAGAATGGCTTCAGAAAAACAAAATCCGCCTTTTGGTGTGGCCAAGTCAGAGCCCAGACCTCAACCCAAATAGAGATGCTATGGATTGACTTGAAGAGGGCCATACACATGAGACGTCCAAAGAATATGGCAGAGCTAAAGCAGTTCTGCCAGGAAGAATGGGCTAAAATTCGTCCTCAGCGATGTGCAGGTCTGATCCACAGCTACAGGAAGCGCCTGGTTGAGGTTATTGCTGCCAAGGAAGGGGGTCAACCAGTTATTCATTCTAAGGTTTCACTTACTTTTTCCACTGCCATTTTGAATGTTGAATGATTGTGTTCAATAAAGACAAGAAATATGGCATTTTTTTGTGTTATTATTTTTAGACACATTGTGTTTGTCAATACCAATGAATTAGATGAAGATCAGATAACATTTTATGACAAATTTATTCAAAAAACCATGAAATTCCAAAAGGTTCACATACTTTTTCTTGCCACTGTATCTTAAATTACCAGTGTAAAGCTGCTTTAAGACAGAGTCAACTGTTAAAAGCACAATACAAATAAAAATTATTTGAACTTGTTCAGCTAGCGGTTCAGATTTGGCAGGTCTGTTGTCCACTGGTGATGACTGATGGCATACTCAACAAATCCTTATCTAGCAGGTTTATTCAGTAACCGAATTCCGTGCTTGTTTTCCACCTCTGTTATGTAGACCTCTGTGATTTTCATCTTCAATGTCTTTGAAATAGTAAAGGAAGGTCTTGCACCACTCCAGGAAATTTAGTGTTTCAGATTCTGTGGATTTGCCAAAGGAAAGAAAGTCCTGAAGGTCTTGCAAACAATGAGGATGCAATAGACTGGACCTGATGTGATATGGTGGCGAGTATGTTCGTATTCAATGGAAGGCTTGCTGTGTTTGTAGTTGTGGGAGGTGAAACACATGCTTGAGGGCTTTCTTTGGGAAATGTGGGCTGGTGAGGTATAGCTGTAGTAATGCATTCTGTAAACTTTTAGCATGCTAGCTGGCTTAGCCTTTGTCTCTGCCAGTGTGTTACATCATGTTACAAATGGGCCTGACATGAATGGAATTCCCCTCTACTTTACACTCCCATCATCAATGTCACAATTAACACAGAATTCATACATATCATCCATACAACAAATACTGCACTATAACTTGCGCTACAAAATGACTCACACTTTGGCGTCTCTACGGGCTGCCTCATCCTTCTCCACTTCCTCCATTTCAGAGATGAGTTTACTAATGAATTTTTGGGGTACAGCCAGATCTCCTTGAAGCGACAAGTGAACAGCGAGGGCCTGGAGTACAGCACCATTATAGCCCAGAGAGCAGGAGTGAGTGAGCATCGCACCAAACCTTGCATACTGCAAGGGAAAAAAAAGTAGGCAAATGCAATTTTTACATCAAATCTGATTAAAAAATGTTCAGGGAAAAAAAATAACATTTTTGTTACTACAATTTACACTAGTAAAATTCTAAGACAATGAGAACGCACAGTTCAAACATTTACTTATACAGACGCTTCCCACAGTACGAACAAAACTTTACGATCTCCCGATGATACGAACAAACCTGTCCGCAAAATAAAATTTGTTCGGACTCTAAAAAAAATGCAGCGCTAGATAGTCACAGAGCTTTATGAACATAGGAGCACATCCAGCACATCGTGTAGCTTTGACCTCCTGAGTGTGCGTTTTCTATACCTCTGCCTGTAGTGAACATAGTCATTCCTAATCGTTTTAAATCTTAAACATCATTTATTAAAATGGTTGTCGAAAAGCTAAAGTTAAGTGCTGGAAGAGATACAGAGAGTATGCGGGAAACTACTGTTTGTATAGCTTATATCTTATGAACATAGTTAGGAGACATGTGTAGTCAATAGTGAAAGAAATGGACAGTAACAGCTTACGAACAAATTTACACTACAAATGAAATCTGGGAGTGTAAGTTATTAGTATTATTATTATTTTATATTAATAATATACATAATAATAATATATTATTATATTATTATTATTATTAAACTACACACATTTATTCTAATGTGGACAAGATTCATCCAGAAAATGAATACCTTATACAAACAGAAAATAGTCACATATTTCTTATTAAGCTAGAGCTTTTGTCATGTCGTCTACTTTAGGTTTTAAAACTGATTACTTGAGGCCAATCTTGCGCTCTTCCTTGATGGTGATTAAGGACAGAATCTGATAAATTCAAGCATTTTTACAATATTAGTAATTAAAGTTTAATATCAAATATTACTGTTTTACATTCAATTTGTACTTAATCGGTTGTTGATTCCAACATAAGGTCCAAGGGATGATGCAACAGAACAACAAATAATATTAAGGCCTGGTTCTTACCCTCCTCACGTCTGCCACATTTCTGAAGGCAAGGGCAAAGGGTGCTGCTCTCATTGCTCCTCCATTGCCAAATGATCCACGTCCACCAAACTGAGCACGTGCTGGCTGAAAGACATCACTGAGCAGAGGTGATGCAAGCTTTCGCAGAACCTGAATGACTCCTGATCCATAGCCACGGTCTGGAGCCAGGCTGTACTCTTTTGCAAAACTGTATTTAAAGTGAAAAAGCAGCATGCATAAACACAACACAGCACAGTCTACTGCCTAGTAGTTTTGCAATGATACTATAATTTCCAAAATGTACCTGCGAGCCATGTCTTGTCCATCAAAGCCCATCCTGGTAAGAAGGGATTGGGCTACACAACGCATCATGGCTGTGTCATCACTGTACTGCAGTATACCTGGAGTGTAGTTACATAAATACATGCACACTTTTTTAAAACTATGTTTCTTGTCAAGATGTTCACAAGTTTGTCAAATTTATAACCCGGTAATTATTAGGAGCTCCTGTACACCTGCACATTTAACTGGTTATCTAATCACCCAATCGTGTGTCATCAGCACAACATATAAAATCGTGCATCTGCCTATAGCAAATACATCTGAGGTAAATGGCACCACAATCCGCATCTCCTTTCAGGAAATAACTAAACTCGGAGAATCTCAAGGCCACAATGGATACACTACAAAACAACCATTTGACGTTATTTTCTCTTCTAATCATGAGCTGTCTGGCCATGTGTTCATGATCACCTCAAAATCTTCACAGGAGAGAAACCTGGTGTGGCCTTCTACTGCTGGAGCCCAACCACCTCGATGCTAAATGGTTTGTGCATGCTGAGATGCTTCTCTGCACAACACACTTGTAAAGAGTGATTATGTCTGCGTTACGGTTAAGCTATTATTAACAACTTGTAGCTACACCAGGGGTGCCCAATATGCCACAAGTGACAGCTTGATCGCTTACCATTCAAAAGTCTATATCTATATAATATTAATCCATATAATATTGATTTTGGTTTGTATGCTTCAGATGCTTTTGCTACGATATTAATGTGCAATAATGTAAAATCTGGAGACATCTGAAATAACACGGCTTCACGTTCGGCCGAAAATGAGTGGGCTCGTACTTCTGAAACCCACGTGCATATATAATATGTTTGACATGATGAAAGTATTACTGGATCCTCACCATCACCTCGCGTTTCGTCCTCCAGTCCACTGAGATGCTGGAGAACCCGGTCTAGAGGAACATCCTCTGCGCCTTCAAACTCGCCGCCTACACAATCCCCCAGCACTGCAGCCGCCAGGGCGCCGCGGAACCGCGACAGCAGCGACACCGGAGCTCCTGCAGCAGTGACCCGACCTGCCACCGACATCCTTCAACTAATCACTTCAAACACACACACCTATTATATTCCAGGCGTGGACACACACTACAAGCATTACATGCGTATACAAAACGCACTCAAGTCCTCTGTGATACTTTCGATTCCCTTCCTGTGGCGTATGCGTTGTCATTGTTTGACCCGCTTAGCTACCATAACACATCAAATACACACGGCATCAACAATTAATATGGACGAGTTTTATCAACTGAAGTGTGCATTTAGGTTGAAATCCTACAGCACACTATTCAATTTGTTACTAAATGTTACTAAAGTTGTTAGTAAATTATATAACATTGCAGAGTACAAAAAAATAAGTTTGAGGAGTGTTTACACCACAATGTACGGGAGTGAAACAGCAGGAAAAGGTGCCAAAAACAACTGTGTGCTGCGCAGATTCACTTCAAAATGCTATTACAGACCATCGCAAGGAAGTAACTAATGCACATGAAAATATTAAATACGTATTTTCACCATTTCTAAAAGCTAAAAATAGATGTTAACGTTAAATTACAAGAACCCTTAAATCAAACATTGTAGCGACAACGTTTCACTCACAACAAAAACGCTTACCAGAAGTACAGTACTGTATCCAAATGTGTATTATCTGCTTGAGACCGAGTGCATCTACAAGAGAGAAGCGGTACAAATTTATTGCAGTCTGAATGCCTTCCGTAGCGAAAACATTCGATCATACAATATGGATGATGTTTATCTTTGTGTTTGTGAGGTTGGACATTCACACGCTGTTATACATCCTCAGTTTGGTTCGTTGTCAAGGTAACCGGGAGGGTTTTAGTGCAAGTCAATGCTGGATAATTTGTCTTTATTAAAATCTAATCATGTTACATTCAAATTCATTACACAGTGTTGCTTTTAGATAAGATTAGACACACGGGTGTGTGTGTGTGTATGTGTGTGTGTTTAAACACTTTCCGACAGCAAGTGTCTGAGAGAGAATGAAGAACATGTTCCCAGTTATAATTCCGACATTATTAAGTGGGGTAGAAAAACTGCCTCACTCTGTATAATCTCTATCCCTCCAATATGTTGAATGGGCATGTTAGAAATAGAAAATGTCCAAGCACCTAAATATATCAGCTCCTTTCATGAACGGATGGCCGTTGAAATGGGCTCTTCTAATCTTCTAGATCAGGGGTCACAAACCTTTTTGAAACTGAGAGCTACTTCATGAATACTGAGCCATACAAAGTTTGACTCTGCTCTGAAATAACAAATTTTCCTTTAGTTATTTACTATTATTTATCTATGTGAAGACACTGAACACATTAATGATTTCTCACAATAATTATCAACAATGAGTTAAGTAAATTAAAAATTTTAGATGCATCTCACTGATAAGTTATATAGGATGAGCAATACATGATTTTAGAACAGGACTGAGAACTATATGTTGGTGGCCCCTGTTCTAGACATTCTTTCATGAATGCAGCTTATTAAAATTTCTTCAGTGCATTTATTAACCGTGGGTTTGGGGATTTACAGAAAGTAGAGATTTTGAAGGAGTCTTTGGTTCAGAAGAATGAGTAAAGAGTGACTAATTTTCTTATGGGTGTGCATAAGCGAAACATCTCAACATTTAAATCATTTAAGAACAGGAAACAGTATTTAGTAGGTTAAAAGGTCACATGATATACCTTGCCTTGCCTTGGGAATGATGCTGCAGGTGCTATACGAGGCTCTATTGCACTGCACAACTCAAAAAATTTGGACATTCTGAATCCACAGGTAAAATTGCACACTATTACCTCCCAGAGCACTTACGTGGCCAGTCCCAAGTATAGGGTGATTGCCTCGCCATTAATATTTGTAACACCTCTACGTCTCCGATTACAAATAAACAATGCTAGTGCATGTAAGCCTGCCTATATCTGTCTCCATTTTTTTGAATGACATCGCGAGAGGGCGAATTTTACTCTCATTATATGGTTAATGGAAACACCGTCATTTCAAAGCAGTTTTTTATCGACATTTAGAAAATATCTTAAAAGTGTTGCTCAATTTTGTAATGGAAACGCCTTATGACTCTTCTAGTCCGACTTGTTCTTTCTTCTATCATGTAACTCCAATTTAAGCTACATAATGCATTACACAGGAAATGGAATTGACCCTTAACTCCTATACACTCTAAAAATATTTCAATCCGTTTTTTTGTGCTCTGAATCTTGACATTATTATTACAATAACTGAGGAAGTCACGTGACAAAAGAACTACACGATGAGACCAGAAAGATGTAATAGTATGTGACTTACTGTGTTTATCATTATTTGTCTATAGTTGCATTATCATGTTTCATTATTAGAACTGTAATCAAAGTGCCTGTATGTAGACGTTCTTGGGGATCTGATCATTCAAAATATTTATTTTATTTCTGATAAAATGAAATAAATGAACTAAATGACAAAAATAGTTAATTTGATGAAAGAGATTCAAAGAACCAAGTCACTAAAGTGATCCGATCTTCCCATCACGAGTGAGCGGTGTGCTGCGCAGATTGGTCAGTTTGAACACACCGAAGAGGCGGGTTCGTTCAAAAAGCTTCATTGTGTCTAAGCTAACGCGTAGGGCGTGAGCACGTTTTACTGCTTATTGTTTTAAAATATTTGGTTACATTAAAAGCATAGTATAGGGGGGAAAGTTCATTTTAATTTCTTATTTGTTGTTTTGTCAGCAAAAAACGGTGTTTTTTATTGGCGTTATTTATTGTTAGCAAGCTAGCTAGTTTTATTTGTCGGTACTTTGTTAGCGTTTTTTTGCACTGGATTTAACCTTTCACTTCTGTGGATATATAAAAAGTCTATTCACATTCTTTCTTCATGGATACTTGGGAACTAAATCCTCATTCGGTAACTCCAGCAGCGAAGATCCTTGCGAGATGTGTAGCCTTGGGTACAATGTCTCAGGTGAGCAGTTTATTTACATGCATATTCTAATATTATCAATTCAGATTGATGAACTATGTGAAACATACATTTTCCCGTCTGCAGAAAGAGCTTGATGATGTACCACGAGAACCAGAGATATTTTCTTCCCGCCTTCTCGAAATCGAACAGCTGAATAAAATCCAGCAGGAGATTGACCAAGTATGAAAAACATCAGTTCAATTACATTTTCGCATTATGGCGACATCAAGGCCTTCTCTGCTGGTCAGAACTCTTAGTGTCTCTTAATATACTGCGCTCATGGATTATGGATATATATTAAATTAATCTTTATAGTCTATTCACTTCTTTTCATTTCTTTTTGTCTCCCTATCTGTTTGTTGGGGATCCGATTAGCCATCACGTGACGTGTTACCAGATTAATGCAAATCTAAATTGCTCGAAGCTGTTGTTTTACCCCCCACCACCCATTTTGTGGCTGCTAATCTAATTAGATTAGATCCAACCGTATCATGTGCAAGGTAAATGTACCGAGCCAATGAAATGCAGTTAGCATCTATATCAGAAGTGCATCAGAAGTGCACAAGTGGCTTATTTACAATCAATAAGCAGTGTGATAAGGGTATTGGGCCCATAATTACAGAGGTGAATAATGTACACAAGTGCAGTAGAATATATATATATATATATATATATATATATATATATATATATATATATATATATATATATATATATATATATATATATATATATATATATATATATATAATCTTATATATATATATAATATATATATAGATATATATATATATATAAATAAATGAGGGTGTCGATCCAAAATCTGGTTGTAGATCCTTTTACAAGATGGGTGTTTCAAGAAAAGCTAGACATAGTGATGAAAGGTCAACCAAAAGTGTTCAAAACAGTTGAAAGGATTTTTCATGAATTATAAAGGTTCCCATGGGTCGTGCAATTATTAAAGGTCTAATCCAGGCATTGAAAGTGGGAACATATTGTTTTTTTTTTTGTCATTTATGGAAAACCAGGGTTTTTTGTTTGTTGCTTGAAATTTTGGTTTCCATTTTTGGCCACTGGAGGTCTAGGCGTGAAATCTGTGGCCTGTCACTGCGTCTTCATGCTTTTGAAATTACTTGTAGTAAAGCGTATCATACATGTTTGTATTTTAGGTGAGCTTGGACACGGAGCTGCTCAGACTTGAGAAAAACAGCGCAGATGTTACTCACAGTTATTATCTAAGTAAGCACAGAGCAACACTTTATTGCATTCGATATGTTTTGTATTAAAACTCAAAGCGTTTTTCCTTTATATATACAGGTCAGAAATTTGCATCCATGCAGCAGTTTACGTCTCATCTTCAGGAAGTGCTGAGAGAACAGACAAATTTGCGCCAAAGGCTTATGAAACCTCTTTGCCAGCAGAACCTGCCTATACAGGCCGATCTTCATCGGTAACTAAGCTTCCCGCAGTGTTCTAGGTTTATATAATATTCCAGCACTGATAATATCAAGTTTCAGGTAGTGTCTGCTGGTCACAACTCTCAGTGCAACAGATCACAAACAACACTTGTTTTCTGATGTTATCACAGATATGTAGTCACACTCCTGGCAATGGTGGTTGAGTTCATTGAGACTTTGGAGATGAAAATGAAGATGATCCAATCAATTCCATCAGCTGATGATTCTCTCTGCAATCTGGTAAATAATATACTTAGACATGACCAAAATTAAATCTATTACTGTTTATTTATTATAGCTATTTTCTGTTCTACATGTGCACAGCACGGGTCAGAGTTTTTGTATAAAATATTCCAGTATCATTTATATTAGGTTGGAATGCAAGGCATAGAATTTAAACTTTGATTTCAAACATAATTTCTTATGATATACAAAATAAATATAATTCTTGGTTTGGCATGGTCCTCAGTTTCTGAGTCACCGTTGAGTTCAATTTTGCTGCATTTTGGATGAAAATTTGCAAAACATAAATGATCCTTTTTTTTTTTTTATTAATGTCTTCGTATTATTAACATAGATGAACATCACTAGTTAATTTCCTTTTTTTCTTGTTTTAAAAATATGAAAATAAATTGGAATAAATAAAATTAATGGAATACTTTTATTATATAGATTAAATAGAGTAATTGATGAAGTTGCTTAAGTTGAATTATTTCTTTCCATTCATCGTTCATTCCTTCAATCCCACAATATGCGTAATTGCTTGGAATTTCCTTTTAAGAGGGTTTCCTGTGCGGATCGAGTATCTGAATTTGTTTTGTTAAAGTATGTTTTCCTACAGGAAATTTGTATCATATAGTCAAATATCTTACAATTCCATCACACTTTCTTACTATGTTCAACAGACCCTATAGTTACTGGAACGTTTTATTACACAGCCCTGTTTTTATCTTTTCATCAGAATAATGGCATGATTCGGCTCCTGGCTCAAGTCACAGAAGTGGAGAGTCTGAAAAGCAAGTTGTACAACAGAGGAACAAGCCCGAGGACAAAATGATCAGCTGAGAGAATGTTCAACTGCGGGGCTTATCCAACAAACTCTATGACGTGACAAATGCGTTGTCACTAAAGTTAAACAGATTAAAATTGTAATTAATCATACTCTATACAAAACAGATTGAGCTTTGTTCTTTCATGGTTTCTATTGGGTGTCTTAAAGTGGAGAACAGCAGTAATATGCACAGTGTCTGTAAATATCTTTTGTGTTTACAGTTGTTTACCTTTTGTTTATTAATGTATAAATAAACAACACTTTCCTTTACATTTTATACGGTTTTGGTCTAAACCATGAATTATGAACCATAACATTGCTACTATAATTTATTAAATACATCTCACTGTAATGATTATAATCCCTCTCTGTGTAATCCTGTATGGACATTGACCTGTCCATATCTCTCACTTTATCTGTCTAATGACTGCTTGGAATGGTACAACAATTATTTTCTCTGCTTTTTCACAATCCTCTGAAGCTTTCTTGCACTAGTTTAACTTGCTTTGTCCATTGCCTTCTTTTTTCCTTTGCTGTTTCAGTTCCTCTAGCAGCAGCAGTTTCTCTGAGATATTCCTCTTTGTGCAGAGCTTTTGTACCTATACACCAGCATAGAAAGAGAAACTAAAAACTAAATGACTTCAAGTCTTGAATCGAACCATCTGATATTAAGCACACATACCTGCTCTGTTATCATGTGGAACATTCCTGTGTCCTGGCTGTAGCCATAGTGTTTCATCAGATCCTCAATGTGCCTTTGTTTAAAAACAAAAAAAAAATATAAGCAAATTTTGAGTTTTAATAAATTGATACTAATTTATGTTTTCGGCACTTAGATGCTTTACATTTAGTACACCTGCCAGCATACAGGGTATCTATTGCAAAATATTTGGCTTATGACAGACCTGTGCACGTGAGAATTGGTTTCCAGTACAAGGCATTCCTGCAGGAGGTTCCGTAGCTCAGGACAGTTGACTCCTAATGTCTTCAGTGCCTCACAGGCTGCAATGCGCACATTGGAATCCTCCTCATGTTGTATTGCCCACAGTAAGAGCCCCTGGAGTGTAGGTGTCAGCCAACCGATCCTTCCTAAAGCTGCATAAAATATTCAAGGATTATTCTGTGCTCACATCAGCAGCAGGGCAACATGCAGAGTGTGCAGGAGTCATTCATTTAAGCGAACTAATTTGTAGCATCAAGTGATTGTGACGCAAAAAAAACCTGAACACATACAAGTAGAGACAAACATTTTTAATTTAAGTTAGACTAAATTAATTTAAAGATTAATTTAAATCAATATATTATCAATATATACTGTATAATATTGACCTCTTTTTGACTGGAAAGGTCTGTGCCAACTGAATCGAGCTCACCATTTATTGCTGCGACTTTCACCTCACAGGATGAGTCATTCTGCATTAACTGAAACAGATTTTTCTGGATCTGAAAAAATGAAGAAAATAATCAAATATTCATATGCTTACACAATTTTCCGATTTATTAAGCTTTTCTAACTATGTGTTCTATTTACATACATCATGATCGTCAGTATGTAACGGCAAGCCCAAAAGCCTTACCAGCTCATGTTTGATCATAAGAGAGGCAGCAGTTGAACAGGCTTGTTTGCGTACAACAACAAATTCATCAGTCATGCAGCATAAGAAACTGGCCAGCAGTTTGGCTGTCATTATCTTCAGATGACCAATAAGAACTAATGCCTGCACCCGCCAAGGGGTTGGACCCTCCTGTAGTTTGGTGCTGCCGTAAAAAAAAAAAGAATATATATAAAACAAATTAAATCAACTTTCAAACATCCTAAACTATAGCTATGCACATATGTTTCATTCTGTTCTGTGAATCTAGTACCTCAGCTCATTGTGTATATCACTGACTAATCCCAGTTTACCCAGAGCCTGTACTGCTGCCTGACGTACCAAACCATTCCAGTCATTCCACATCAAGTACAGCAGTTTGTTGGTCAGATCCTAAACAAAAACAAAAGTCACAAATCATTTTTACATTTTAGTTTACTGCACAGTATATATGAAACATTCATCTTAAGTACAGTGTTGGTCTGAGTTTAGGTACTACCTTGTTGATTGGACATTTAAGCGCTGAGATGGTTTTGCAAGCCAGAACACGTTTTTTCCAGGCAGCACAGTTTAATTCCTCTCCGATCAGGGAGCGCACTAGAATCTGAACAGAAGCGGTTTTTGTTCTTTTGGTTAGAATTTCATGTAAAATTGATATCAAGGAATGGAAACATGAAAGTGGACAACAGTCATATTTAAAAGAAAGTACACATCAGTACCTACTTACTCATCCCTCTTATGTGGGATAATCATGCTGATTCATATCAGATCTCTTTATCTTCACTGTAAAATAGCAACCACAATTTAAAAAACGGAATGTTTTAGTAACAAAAATATATCTAAAAGTATTAATAATCAAAATATTAAAGAAATGTCTTTTTGAATGTCCTCTTGAGTAGATCCAAAACAACTGCTTTTACATTGTGTTAAGTAGCTAATGTCACTTGTCACTTGTGCACTTTCCTTATAATTTAAATTTGCATTTTTTCATTTTATTGGTTGCTATATTACATTAAAGATGAAACAACACTTGGCGTGATTGATCCATGTTTTAATTATTTTTAACATCCCCATAAAAATCCTTCCATTATAAAGAAATTATATAAAACATAGACCACACAAAGTAACTTACAGTCTTTCTACTAATGCTGACTAGTAAGGTGCCAGCCTGTTTTTTGTCTGATGGAGAATTGCTGTGAAAAAGCTGGGAAAGTAATCTTTCAATGACACTTTGACTGGAATCCCCTTCTATTGCTAAGCACTGAGCTGCAACCCAGCCATCAACTCCTGTTGTCATGAAATCTGTGAAATAAAACAATTTGACCCAATCATAAAGGCACACACTGACATCTAAGACAGTTCTGCTCATAAGTATACATACTCTGGCAAAATGTTTGATTTCTTGGCTATTTTCCAGAGCATGGTAATTAATCATAATAACAACAGAAAATACCCAAATGACTTGATGATTTAAAAAAGTAAACACAGCTGTTTGACAATAAATTTCTTCAGGTTTTTGTATTATCATTCATATCATTATCTGAAAAATAGCCAAGAAATCATCAGGTATGTAAATAATTTCAGGGTATGTAAACTTATGAGCACATCTGTATATGCCAGTTTATCTGTGTAAAAATGTGTTTTTTTCACATGCTGTTATGTGCATACATGGATAAAACCCTTCAAACATATTCAGTTCATAATCAGTCAGTTTGTGTGTGTTTGTGTTTATAGTTTCTCTCCATCATTGTTATATAAACAAGTCATAATGTCCAACTCTACTCACCATGTTGTAAAGCGTTTTGCAGTATTTCCTGTGCCTGGGCATTGGGTGTACCAATGGCATAATGGCACACAGCAGCTGCCAGCTGAACTCTCTTCACTGGATCATTGAGAGCCATGAAAAGCAGGGCCTGCAGTTCTGGAAGCACTGCTTTGACTTTATAGCTTTGGCAATGTTGAGCTTTTAGAAAAAAAATGGAAAGACTGAATGATTACTGAATTATCTGAATATGCAGTATTAATATCTAAGACATTTCTATGTGATATTTTAACATTATGGGCAACAGCTTTCTTCTAATGAATCCTGACCAGGAATTTTAAGATGTAAAGTGGTGTTCAAGGTTTTTTGATAGAAGTGATTTAGTACACAGTATAATAAAAATCAAATCAAATATATGGTTATATTTCAAATATGGTTATATTTCTTAACCAGACCTTTTTCATCTGGATGTGGACCCAGTACTGGTCTATGAACTGCTCCTGATGCACATGTAGCAATAGCTGCTACTCGCACTTGGCAGTGCAGGTCAGTAAGATCCTTCTTCAGAGCCTCAATAGTAACACTCTGCCAGCTCGTTTCTGGAAGGATGGCAGTCACTACAGAAATGATCACTACAGAAAGGCTGTGGTGGATCAAGAGCTTATTCTATGAACAACAACCCCAAAGCTGAAATCATATACAAGACACTCATTTAAAGTCAGAGATAATTTACCTAAACAATCCACTTGCATGTTTCAGATGCTGTAAGGACAGCTGTAACTATAAAAATGTTTTTCAAAATAATTTGCAAAACCACATAGTGTGATATACATTGTGTTATTGGAAAATATGATATGAGCCACATCTAAATGTCACCGGATACAGCACATTTATTAATCAAATGTTGAGCCTTTAGCAAGCACTGATTGAATGAACACTATAATGCAAGCATACTGGAACTCACTGATTTTCCAGGCATTCCTCCACCCTTCCACTGCATAGCGAAGTGCAGAAAGCCTTTTCACAGGGCTGTAATGAATTGGATCTTTGGCCACTTTTGCCTCTTGTCTGGTGTAATCAGGAGGTCTTAGCCCCTGTTCTGTAGTATAATCAGTTTTGGTAGTCAAACCCACCAATCGCTGTAGTCCTTTCTCCAGTCTATCCATTTCTCCTGCAGCAGATAAACAAAAGCATAAACAAAAAATAAAGTCTAAAGTAGGCTACATACACAATGCTTTATTTATAACTTTTTAAGTCCTTTTCATGCAACCAAAAATAAAAAATACAGCTAATTCAGACACAAAGAAACACCAACCTTTAGTCACACTCTGTAAATCGGTCCACATTTCTGGACCACATGGAAACCTGTCCTGGAGATTCTTTTGGTACTCTGAGTCGTTATCCATGACGACGATGGGATCCTGATTCCTCCTGTCTGGTTGATGCACATGTTTGGCTATCCCTACAGGTCAATTAAACAGCTTTTATCTATGACTTGCACCCTGAATTTTAGGCTAGTTTGAAGGTTTTATGAACTGTAAATCCACACAGAACAGTAAAGTATTCTGTATTGAGAGTTTGCGCATCTTCACATAGTTTTCACAAAGATTTATTAGGTAGCCAGGTCTAAATAATACCTGAATAAAGTTCCAATTCAAAGCTGTTCTCAGTATTATAAACAGATTTTCCAGCATGTGGGTGGAGTATGTCCTGGCAGCAAAGCTCCTTTGGGGTCTCCATATCATTTTTGCCTGCATCGTTTGCCGTCTTATTGATCACAACTGATTCATCTATGAAAATTGGTGAGGAACTATAATCTTGAATCCTGTGAGAAGAATTTAATAATTTAATGTCACATGGAAATACACTAGCCAAGGATGTGCACACCAGGGTATTGAACATCCCATTTTAAAAGCACAGGCAGTGCCACCCTTTCGAAAGGATTTCAATTAGATTTTGAAGTGTGGCTCGGGGAATTTGAGCTCATTTAGCCGCAAGTGTACTACAGAGCGGGCCCTGATGGTGGGCAAGAAAGCCTGACAGACCTTTATTCATATCTTCAAGAACACAAGATTCCTTCTTGGTGTCTCATGATAACTAAAGAACTTGTAAAATACAAACCGGATTCCAAAAAAGTTGGGACACTATACAAATCGTGAATAAAAACTGAATGCAATTATGTGTAGGTGCCAGCTTCTAATATTTTATTCAGAATAGAACATAACACACGAAACAAAAGTTTAAACTGAGAAAATGTACCATTTTAAGGGAAAAATATGTTGATTCAGAATTTCATGGTGTCAACAAATCCCAAAAAAGTTGGGACAAGTAGCAGTAAGAGGCTGGAAAAAGTAAATTTAAGCATAACGAGGAGCTGGAAGACCAATTAACACAAATTAGGTCAATTGGCAACATGATTGGGTATAAAAAGAGCTTCTCAGAGTGGCAGTGTCTCTCAGAAGCCAAGATGGGTAGAGGATCACCAATTCCCACAATGTTGCGCAGAAAGATAGTGGAGCAATATCAGAAAGGTGTTACCCAGCGAAAAATTGCAAAGACTTTGCATCTATCATCATTAACTGTGCATAACATCATCCAAAGATTCAGAGAATCTGGAACAATCTCTGTGAGAAAGGGTCAAGGCCGTAAAACCATACTGGATGCCCGTGATCTCCGGGCCCTTAAACGACACTGCACCACAAACAGGAATGCTACTGTAAAGGAAATCACAGAATGGGCTCAGAAATACTTCCAGAAACCATTTTCAGTGAACACAATCCACCGTGCCATCCGCCGTTGCCAGCTGAAACTCTACAGTGCAAAGAAGAAGCCATTTCTAAGCAAGATCCACAAGCTCAGGCGTTTACACTGGGCCAGGGATCATTTAAAATGGAGTGTGGCGAAATGGAAGACTGTTCTGTGGTCAGACGAGTCACGATTCGAAGTTCTTTTTGGAAATCTGGGACGCCATGTCATCCGGACCAAAGAGGACAAGGACAACCCAAGTTGTTATCGACGCTCGGTTCAGAAGCCTGCATCTCTGATGGTATGGGGTTGCATGAGTGCGTGTGGCATGGGCAGCTTGCATGTCTGGAAAGGCACCATCAATGCAGAAAAATATATTCAGGTTCTAGAACAACATATGCTCCCATCCAGACGTCATCTTTTTCAGGGAAGACCCTGCATTTTCCAACAAGATAATGCCAGACCACATTCTGCATCAATCACAGCATCATGGCTGCGTAGGAGAAGGATCCGGGTACTGAAATGGCCAGTCTGCAGTCCACATCTTTCACCTATAGAGAACATTTGGCGCATCATAAAGAGGAAGGTGCGACAAAGAAGGCCCAAGACGATTGAACAGTTAGAGGCCTTTATTAGACAAGAATGGGAGAGCATTCCTATTTCTAAACTGGAGAAACTGGTCTCCTCTGTCCCCAGACGTCTGTTGAGTGTTGTAAAAAGAAGGGGAGATGCCACACAGTGGTGAAAATGTCCTTGTCCCAACTTTTTTGGGATTTGTTGACACCATGAAATTCTGAATCAACATATTTTTCCCTTAAAATGGTACATTTTCTCAGTTTAAACTTTTGTTTCGTGTGTTATGTTCTATTCTGAATAAAATATTAGAAGTTGGCACCTACACATCATTGCATTCAGTTTTTATTCACGATTTGTATAGTGTCCCAACTTTTTTGGAATCCAGTTTGTATTATCTTACAGTTTAGGAAGTAGTATGAACAGGTGACTGTTACTACGTCACTCGATGATCTGTTGTTTCTTTATCTGATCAGTTTAAAGCCCATTTTGATACATATGTTGTAGTTATATTAGGAGGTAGATAAGGGAAATGGGGCTCTTCTCTTCAGCATACTGAAGTGCTAACTGAGTGTGTGGAGACGTCTCTCATTTCTATTCTTTATTGAAATAAAGACAATGTTTTGTTGTTGCTGTGACCAGATTGATCTTTTTTAAATAAAGAAATACTGATCTTTATATATTTTTCCACGACACTGGCATAAACATACAAGTACTTATAATGCTAAATTATTATAATGCTATTACTTTTTGTAGTTCAGAATAAATGATATATGGTTATTCAATAAATTAAAGATTGTAATTGCTGAGGACACTTCAGGAGAGTAAGGCTTCAGGCTAGATAATAATTACTGTAAACTGTAATATGCATCTACTTGCCTGTAATAAACTGGTAAAGGTGTCTCAGGTTTCTGCAATGCTCTTGGTTGTTTGCTTGAGTCAGGCAAACAGCCAAGACCACAGAAATCCTCCTTAATCTTTGACTCCTCAGTTACAAGATTGGTATAACTGGCTGACCAATATTGATTCTTCATTGGTGACTGAAGTCTTGAATGATACTGCTGTCTAGCAGTATTCTTGGTTAATTTCTTCACCACAGATTCATTTCCTTTGCTTGCTCTGCTCTGCACTTCATCCTCGAATATGGTGGGCAACTGATAGGAGTTGTTCACATTTAAGACTCCTTTCTGCCCGATCCTCATAACTGAGTCCACTTTTCCATTTTGGGGCACAGGAACAATAATAAATGAGTCATTATTGTTCAGTGAATGCTGATGTACAGTTTGCAATGGTGACAAGGCTGGTAAAGAAGAAGTCACAGAACCTTTCAGTCGACTGTGGTGTTGCAACACCTTCATTCCTCCAGCCTTTCTGTTCTTAGATTTTGTGCTTCTTTCCCGTGGGCCTGAAGTACAGAAAAGCCAGCTGAAGTCAGCTTTGCTGTATGGGATGTCCAGTCCCATCTCCCACATAACATCTTCAGAGAAAGTTAAACCCTTGGAAGCATCAGTAATGAGCTGTCTGAAAAGCTTCTCCCTTCTGCGAGAGAGACACCGGTCCATTCTTTTTAATGGCTCCTGGAAATCCATGGGGAGTTACTGACATGGACACAAAAAATACTGTCGTTAATATCTCATTTAAGAAGATTGTGTATCATACTGTATACATTCTCCTTATCGACCTTTTCCTCACTTCTCATATCACCTGTTATTTATCATTCCAGCCTCTGACTTTAATGTATTATGTGTATAGCTTTGACTCCATCCTGTAGTAGTCCCAATTAGGATAACTGTTTTTCTTTGCACATTTGGTCAAGAGTACATAATATATATTTTTATGAGCCGCAACATATCTTAAAAAAAGCATCCAAAGTATTTGGTGGACGCACTGTGTTTAAAAAAGTTGGCACAGGGCCATGTTTACCATTGTGTAAATGTCCTATGTTTTGTAACCACAGTCCATATACAGTACTGTGCAAATGTTTTAGGCAGGTTTGAAAAGATGCTGTAAATAAAGAATGCTTTCAGAAATGTAAATAATGATTATTTATTTTTGTCAATTTACAAAATGCAATGTGAAAAAATTGAAATCAAATAAATATTTATTGTTAGTAACTTTTGAATAACTAGAAGTAGTGGAAGCGATGGCACGACCCCCACAGAGCCCTGATCTCAACATCATGGCGTGTGTGTGGGATTACATGAAGACACAGAAGGATGTGAGAATGTCTACATCCACAGAAAATCTGTGTTTACTTCTCCAAGATGGAACAACCTACCAGCCGACTTCCTTCAAATACTGTGTGTAAGTGTACCTAGAAGCATTGCTGCTGTTTTGAAGGCAAAGTGTGTTCACACCAAATATTGATTTCATTTCCATTTTTCTTTTCTTCATTCACTACATTTTGTTCATTGATGAAAGTAAATAATTAACACTTCTTTAGCATTCTTTGTTTACAGCATTTTTTCGCACCTGTCTAAAACTTTTGAACAGTACTGTCTGTTGGGAACTGAGGAGACTTGTTGCTGGATTTTATGGCGCGGTATTATCCTGTTCATGTGTGATAAAGGACTCCAGGTACACAACAGCTTTGGCTATTCTCTGTAACATTTTTTTGTGCCAATTTTCAAATTTATTAAAATATTCCTCTGGCATTTTTAGCGTTTATTTTGCCTTGTGCCAAGTTTTTATTCAGAATTACCCCAGTTGAACATTCGATATATTATATTAATATTATGTATTATATATTCTTTTAATGGATAAATGTATCATTTAAAACCACTACACAAAGATATACTGAAATCAAGTAGTCATGAATCAAAAGCTTAGAACTAAGCTGAATATATAATATAACCTACATTTGCGAAGAAACAAATACATAAACCCCTTATTCTTATTAACTTCTGAACGGCTCCGTTTCATGCCAGTACAATAATGTATATACAGGAAGTAAAAAGTCGTTCAAGATTCAGTGTTTCATTGCGATATAACTTCAAACTATAAAAAGGAAAATTTCACAGCGCCAACATCAAGTGAAATACTCACAGTGCTTATTGTTACTCTGGTTAATGATGAATATTTCTCCGTGGGGAAAGTCCGATTAAACGAAAGCGGGCTCTTTGACACTCCGCGAGAGACGTTACCATGGCGAGAAAACGCGCACGGGGCGCGAACTCATGGTCATGGTCGCAGATATAGTTACTAAGAGAAAAGGTATTATTTTGCATTTCCATATAAAGATTCCCATTTTAACATTTGCACCAGTTTTCTATAATAAAGCTTAGATTTGTGAAGTAAACCAGACTGAATACAGCAGTAAAAAAAAATCAAAATTTCTATTTGCATCCGAATCAGCGGCACACGGAGGTGCGTTTTATCTTTATATCCACATACAGACCCACAGAAATACCCACAGTATTATATATATATATATATATATATATATATATATATATATATATATATATATATATATATATATATATATGCATTTTATGTTCTTGTACTCGGGCTCTCGCAAGTGAGGCGGAAATAATGGCTACTTGTCATGCTAATATGAACTGCAGTTTTATCGACAGCAGTAACACGTTTGACACAAAGTAATGTAATACAGAGCTCGCCGCATTACTTTATTCATCTTCTACCGCTTTATCTTCCCTCGGAAGAAAAACCCCCAGAGGCACGGGGAGAACATGCAAACTCCGCACACACATGGCCTTGAGACGGGAATCGAACCCGGACCCTGATGGTGTGAGGCGAACGTGCTAACCACTAAGCCACCGTGCCCCCCGAAAATAAAAAAATGGCAGTAAACTTGATGAGAATCTTTAAGAAAAAGCTCATATAGGAAAAGGTATATATTCATTAATTCATTCATTCATTCATTCATTCATCTTCTACCGCCCGCTTTATCCGATCTTCCCTCGGGTCACGGGGAGCCTGTGCCTATCTCAGGTGTCTATGGGCATTAAGGCAGGATACACCCTGGATGGAATGCCAACCCATCGCAGGGCACGAAAAGGTATATATATATATATATATATATATATATATATATATATATATATATATATATATATATATATATATATATATATGGTTTAAAAAAATCATCATTTCATGTCATTACATATATTATATTTATTGGAATAAAACAAGTGAGGCAACCTTACTCTCTCTCTGTCTCTTTCTCTCTCTTTATATATATATATATATATATATATATATATATATAAATATAAACATGCTAATGCATATATATATATAAACAAAACATGCTAATGCAGTAATAGCTTTTTTCGTACCCAACAAAGATTTGCATTACAAATAGCTAATATATCATAGCTAATAGCTAATATATCATTAATATATCATTTAGTTGTACCTATGAGATTATATAAATCAAGTGCTATATTTGAATCTAAACAGATATATGTTTTAATTAATGATGATGATTTTTTTCTGTATCTAATTATTTTAATAATTTAAAACTTTTCTTTTTATACATTTATTTTTTGGGAACATGTCCATTATTATTATAATGGGGTGCAAACATTTTTGATGTACCGTGACTTTTCTTTGTGTAGGTAAAAGGTAAAAACAGAAGAAGTAATTAGTTGAAGAAAGTTATATAGACAGATTAGTCTATATTTCATACTTTTAGCTCTGACAGAATAACTTATGTAAGTGTGAAGACTAGAAAGATGTGATGTGACTGCCTCAGTACTTGCAGATACTTGAGCTCTGAGAAAGAAAGGTACAGCACATTTTATGGTACAAGAGTATGTCACTGACGTGATACCCCGAAGAGTACAATTTTATACCTCTAGTCAGTACCTTTATAACTTGTTTTGGGACCATAATAATACCACAAGGACCTATTGTGTACCATTATAGGTACCATTATATTTTTATTCCCCTAGGTACAAAACAGTACCTCCATGGTACCTTTTTTCTGACGCTGAAGAAGCTTCATTATTTTGGTTGTTTTTGAACAGGTAATGTTGGAAACTTAGTCTTGGTGAAGGAAATACTGACTACCATTCTGTACTTTGATGCTGAGGAATTACATCTGAACTGCAGCTAATTGGAACCAAATTCAGTATACAAGACCCACAGAATATGTCCAAGCTCTGTAAGAATTTAGAAAGCAAACAATCAGTTGAAGTGTTATCTATAATGGAATGACCTGCCCGGTAACTGCACTTTAATCCTATTGAACCGCTCTGGGATAATGTGGATCACAAGGTCAGAAGGAAATATCCAACTAGTAATGAACATCTCTGGCAAGTTTTCAAAAACAATGGAAAATATATCCATTCAAAATTTGGGGGATTTTTTGTATGTAAACAAAATTAGGTTATTAATGTGCCTCTCAAAAAGGATTAAATACTAGGTGTTTCCAAATGTTTTACAGGCACTGTATGTATACAATAAAATATTTGTAATGTGCTAAATGATTCTGATTCTAAATTGCTGTTTAGATGTCCGCGCCTCTGATTTCACAAGCAGAAAATGATTCATTATTCATTGATTCATCTCAGCTTTTCTATGATGTTATGATTTTACTGATGGAGTATGATTTTACAGTTGTGGAGCTGAAAGCACTTGGTTGATTTTAGTAATACACAGAATATCATTTATGACATTTGGGCATTTGCAATGTGAAGTGGAAAAAACTTATTAGCAATCTATATGCATTTAGTATCATTTATTTTCTAAAACTGTTTAGTCAGTGTTAATTTGACATATGTTTAGTCATGTTAATTTCACATATTATACAAGGTCAATAAAATTATGACAGTTAGCTTAATGCTGAATATATCAGAATTGTGACCCACGAATTACTATTTATGAGTTAAGTCCACTGTAGCATAATTCCTTCTGGCACCAATATCCACAGGTTGTTAACTGCCTTTTGGATAATGTAAATAACTAATAAAGTAAAGTTAAAAAACAAACATTGTGTTAAAAATACAAAACATGTAATATATTATGTTATATCCTTATGATGTTATATGGTAACATAGATTGTAAGCTCATAAGTAATGTCCAAAATGTAATAGTGAAATAAGTTTAAAACACATCCATTGATTAATTTCTTTTTCTCTTTATAAGACATATGTGCTTCTGTTGAGCTAGAGTTGACACAGGATTTTAGTCATTATCAGGTCCTTCTTTCACATTTACATAAATGTCACATGTTGTTTGAATGTAAAATCTAACATCTAATTAAAAAAACAACTTTACAACAGTTTTTGCATTTTTTTCACAGATTGATTTTTTTTAATGATCACTGATATGAAAATGCAATTTTCTTTTCATTTTGAATATTAAATCATTTATATCCATAACAAAAGTTGTTGTTTATTTATATTATTGAATAGTTTCACAATATTACATTTTTGCATCTTGGAAATGTATTAATTCAAAGAAATAATAAAAATGATCTATACAGTAGTACAAAGGAAGAAAATTCACAGCAGCTATCCAGCAATACTTATTCAAATGTGGTATTCAAGACAATGTCTGCTGCATTGATGTCTGCTTTCATTATAGCCAGCAAACACATAAAGTTGTATGATAGTTTAAACGATAGAAATGTTAAGTAAAATTAAAATTTTTTAGGTGAATTGTGGGTGTGACATCTAATCTGCATGTTAATACATTTTCCTTTAAATATTACATACTTTTTCAATGTGTGTTTCAGTCCTTTCTTCTTTGGTCATTTGATAATTGAATGCATGTGCCAGCAAGAGGTATGAAGTCCTTTCCTACTCAATTCCATCCGACTTGTACATAACTTATGATGCAAATGTTTATTTATTTGTATACATTTGAATCACACTCTGTATATAGACTGTAAATGCATATTTTCCTCCCAGATGAACTAAGGCAATAATTCTGAACTTTCAGAAAATCATCTTTGATTAGAAAGCATATAATTTTAAAGCGAAGTCTCATCACAGAGGGAACCTCTACGGACATAGTATCTCCTCATTTCTGAGGGCTCTCCACCCCCCTCAGACCTGTGCACAATAAGGACTGGAAAAAAGCGGGCATCCTGATAGTTAGGTGGGCTATTATTAAGTGTTAGTTGACTGGAGTGTGACCTGCAGCACTGCTCATCCATGCAGCATTGTTCAGTCAGTGTGCTGCTACGGCTCCTCCACAGCCCCACTGTGTGCCCAGATCCGTACATTCGGCACAGTGAAAAATGGGAGGTGTCTAGAGACACACAGGAATGGAAAGTGTGCCTAGAAAAAATGGAAGAGCAACTAGAGCTGGTGGTGGCCCGGTGCATTCCTTCAGGCTGGCAGCAACGATCACAGTCTTGTAGCAATGTGCCATAGCTCTGTGTTAGGGAATTATTTAAAAGGAAGCGGTTTGATGCTCTGATGTTGCCTTGTTCTGGCCGAGAGTTCCCCAGGTTCATCAGCATGGCTTCAGAATAGCTAGGGATAAGTTGGCGGTTTGAACAAATGTGCCATTCCAGCTCTGTGCTGTCCACTGTTTCCCTTCTTGGGATACTGCAACGACTATTCCTTATAGATGGACCTTCGTCTGAGGATGGACTCCTGTTGTTGTACTCCAGCCCAAAAAGCTTTTCTACCTGGTAGTGTACATAGGCTGTTCTATATTCTATCCAAACCCGCAGTGGCCAGGATAACATGAGGACAGCAGCCAACCAAAATGCAACCTGAGAAGAGTACCATGGTAGCTGGTCAGGATCCACATAAGCAATAAGGTGTTCTTTGAAATCAACATTTTTCAGCTGCATGCCTTCTCTTGCCTCTATGTAGTTGTCCATGCCCTCAGTTTCTGAGAAGAATCTGGACCGTTGGTTGAGATAGACATTCTCAGGTCCAGGTCCTGCAAAACTAAAGCACTTGGTGAATCGTAACCTTGTAGCTGGATGACTCTCCAGGCCACGTAGGTCCGGTGAGATGTCTTTCATTCCACAATGGCTGTAATCAAACTCACCTTCCACCATGTGTGTGTTGACCCGCTCATGGTAAACCTGCGTAGTGGTGTAGGCGTCTCCATTCCGATAGCGGGTGACTTGCCGCGTCCTCCGTACAAAATGGTAGCCAATGGCTTTCCACCACACGCACGGCCGAGCCTGACGCATGCGCAGCACGCTTTCATAGACACTGTCCACATTGGCTTTGTACTGGAGCTCACTGCGGGAACGGCAGTGCCAGCACTCCATCAGGTAGACTGCATAGAGCATCAGCAGAAAGGCAAGTGGAATGTAGAAGTATCCGTCAGAGCAGGGGCTGTCGTGATATATAATTGAGCGCCCTCCTTTACCTCGTAGTGAGTTCACAGAGGCAGTCAAGGATGAGGTACTGGAAGAATCAAAGGTCAGTTTGGTGACTTGCGTGAATTGGCACCAGGCCACAGCAACCAGGCAGCTGTACATGAGCAAAGAAAGGAGAAGACAGCGCCAGTGTGTCTCACGACGCATAGATGCTCTCAGGGACTGTTTAACTGGCCTTTGCTGCAGAAACAGAAAACAAGAGAGAAAGGATACAGAGACGATTCCTTAAGCCACCTAAATCAGGCTTAAGTGTTGTGAATTGAAAAAAAAAGCCAATGATGGAATCGATTTCTTAGGAAACTCAAAGGGCAGAACTCAATCATCACTGGTCCTCTAGGGGTTTGAAACCATTCAGCTAAATAGCATGTAAAACCAAGCATTTCTTGACATGAGGATTGCAGGCTCCTGAATGCTAGGAGCAACTGACAGTAATATTGCTAATTATCAATAATTTTGCAATGGCTATTAAGTTTGATGATTCAAATGTCTTTTGGAAAATCTTTCTAAAGCTTTAACACGGAAAGAAAATTTGCATTGTATATTGTAATGTTTCTTTTGAGCTGATTTAATAATCCAAAGTTTAAAGAGTCTGTATTATTTCAAACTAACATTAACTAGTGACAAAGGAGAACAATTAATGATGTTGCAGTAAGTAATGTTTCATATTTGACATTAAGCAAAAATTGTCTCTGATCATATGAATTACCACTGCAATGTCTCTCACCAGGCAGCAATATGATTCAGACTATGAATTTAGTCAGCTGGTAACTTTTGATTTTCATAAGAGCTGACAGGCTTTTAAGGAGCCATCAATAATGAAGATCCCACATGAAACAAAACACTTTAACATGCATGGACGTTAGCAAGTCACATGGTCAGTGGCTCATGGCTGAGTGGTTATGGAACATCAGTTATAATCAGATATTGTTCAAAACATACAGTTTTGAACAGTTCAAAACAGTCTACAGTTATGAAGACTTCCATATATACAAGATATATTAGGACGACTAATATATGAAAAAGGTGCACCGTAGATTTTTCTTCCTGGATCCCAAACACAACTCAGTTAAGTATCTCTAATAAATCAGGTTAAGCTTGTGTTGCAGCCAAATGCTCCGGTTATTCATCTAATCTGCAATGCTAATATCCATACTCATCAATCATTTCTACCTAACAAAAGTGTTTTTGATTGATCCTGAAAGTGGTCAAGTGGCCAAAAGAAGAGCCTTAATAAGCAAAAAATTTGATATATATTAAGTGTATTTGAATCGCACTGTTTTATCATTCTCAAAAAGATTTGCAATGGTGGATACACTGTGAGTGTATCAGTGTGTTAAACAGGTGCTCACACATGTGGTGCATTTAATGTAAAAAGGGCAGCCACAGAGTGTATTAAACATGGTGATTTGATGTGTGTTTATATTAGGTTGGCGTGAACGCCTGCAGCATGTTTATACACTGTCAGATCGTGCACAAGATTCTGGCTTTTATTACAGTCATATTTTATATAAATATATATATATATATATATATATATATATATATATATATATATATATATATATATATATATATATATATATATTGAAGTTCATGTTGTTTGTAAAGGTCATTAGCTGTGCAACAAAAGGGTAAAAATTCAATGTGATATGCATAACAGAGCAGTGCTGCAGAGACTATCTAAAGGCAGGAGATTTGCGTTTATAGTACTTTTACAGCTGTATTTTCACATCGTTCGACACATTCTCTGTAACAGAATGACGAATGTGATCTGTTCAACATTTGCTGGGTGTCTTCCAAACACACTATAGATAAATATGAATCCACTTAAGAGATCCATGCAGAAGCCCTGTATGTAAATATGTAAATCCCGTCTTCCTTGTAAGTCATTCTGCATGGTCAGTGTACATGGAATAAACATGTTTGTGAACTTTTTTTTTACATTTGTATATTAAAATCATTTACGAGCTTGTTTAAGGCCTGTATTTTGATCTTAGGTGACACAGCGTGCTGCAAAGGACTAAAATAGGTCTCAGCATCAATGACAATCAATAATGCTGGCATTTATTCTCACAGAGAAGAGAGAAGCTTAAGAGCCTTCAGTATAAATTCAGGGTCAATACAGAGAATTAACTTGAAATTGTTCTCAACATTTCTGCAAAGCTGCATCCTGTAGAAACAATGAGACAACAACAACAACAGCAACGACATAAGAACTATTACATGCATTTTTAATAGGAAAAGGGATAGAGAGTGCGGGTTATCTCACCTCTTCAATGGTATCAAGGCTGGCTGGTGTTTCTGCATCATCACTGGGCCCGTTCAACTCTGTCTCCTCCGCACTCCTATCAGCTTCCACGTCTGTTGACATCATCCTGTCCTGACATTTCAGTTAGTTCGCCTAGACCCTCTAAGACCCTGCTTTCCTCAGGGAGAATAGGCTCTGCCTGCACTGCTGAATAGCACAGGGCGGGAATGGCGGGAAATCAGCCAAGGCTCGCACGGAGATCCCGCTATGGGAGATCTCATTCAGTCAGACAGGGAGGGGGGAAGAGGAGAAGGAGGGTGCTTTAATCTGACACTCTTGCCTAGGTTTCATTCACTTTCACAAACCGCATATTATTTGTATGGAAATAGAAAACTGTGCAGGGTAGTAATGTTAAATAACTGAACTAAGCTAGTAGAGATAAGACTAATATAATCCTAATAATAAAAAAATATATATTTTCTTTTATAAGATGAGAATGACAATGATATTTTCCCTCAAACATTATAGCTTAGTAAGTATATCAAGGTCTTCCCAAGTAAGGGGATAGTAGTGCAAGATATTTACAGACAATTATGCAGTTGTGTGGATATTAAACCAAGTTGTGTTGGAGAGAGTTGAGCTGAAAGGCAAACATATGACTTTACCGGCTAATATACTTAACAAATCTCACACTGCAAGCGCCGGTGATAACAGTATAAAACAGAATGTCAGATATTCAGGGGTAGCTCAAATTCACCAGCCTCTGAGTTTCTCTCTCTTTCTTTGTTTCTCTGTTGGGCTGGAAGCAGCCTTTAGGTGAGTAGCTCAAAAATTCATGGGAAGCTCAAACTCACCGCCTTGCTGAGTCAGAAGAAGCCAGAAGAGGTTATTCAGGCATCTGTCTAAAATGCCTACTACATATTTCTGCGGCAAACAGGAGAAGGCCGTGGGGAAGACAAAGAACTAGTTAGAAGAATTCTCTCATTGTATTTGGAGAACACAGGTATTCATGTGGAGGAGTGGGAGATGGTGGCTAAAGAGAGGAGGGTCTGGGCATCTTTAAGTAAAAAGATACACTCACAACCCAGAGAAGAAGATAATTAGTGTAAACCACAGCACTGTTACATTTTGATTAGCTAGATGACTAATTTTATTTAATAGCACTCCTGGTAGTACACACCAATTCAAAACCACTGTCATTTTTTGAGTAATTTGTTGCTTCTGTATTCATAAAGATTTCACACAGATGCTCACATGCAACAATACGGTGTTGTGCATAGCTATAATTTAAGATCAATAATAATAATAATAATAATAATAATAATAATAATAATAGACTGTTATTCTTGTATATGTTATAGTGATCCAGTGTCAGAGAGATTAAGATGCACTTTCTTGTTTTTGAATAAAATTTTATATATTTAACATTATTGAAGCTTTTGTATATTTAACCTCAAGAGAGTGATCAGATGTTTCTAGCTGCTTTGTCATACATGATAACCAAATGTAACTCATGTCTCATAGACATTTCCTAACATTTAATGTTAACTATAAATAGTAGTTCATTCATTAATAAATAAAAATCTAAATGTTAGTAAATCAATGTGATATAAGTGCAATAAAACACTTTGGAGCACAATGTTAGTGATTAGTAACACATAAAGGATGTGGCAGCGGTGAGAGACAGCTCAACCAAGTTTTTTTCTTTCTTTTTCCCCCGCTTCTTTAAAGAAATAATAAAACTTGATTTAACTTGTGAAGAATCAAGGTATACCATATTAGCACCAATACTATATAGTAACACAAACCCAAATTCAATTAAAGTAGTCATTATAATAAGATACAGTTAAATACATTTAAAAAATACTATTCAAAGGGACTTGAAGGTTTTACATTTTCTTATATTAAATAACATTCCTTTTTTTATCTTCAAAATTATTGATTCATCCAGCTTAGGCTTTTGGTGTTTAATCTGTTTAGAAGCAGACTTTTATATTGAAATGTAGCCAACGACGGTTATCCGGAAGTGGATTGAACATGGTTGCATGTGGACTCTTAGCGGGTTGACTTGTTTGTATTTGCTGTAAAGAAGAGTGGAGAAAGTACATCTATTTTTACTATTAGCGGAGTTCAATAGCCATAGTAATAATTATTAATTATATCCGCCCTGGATACCCTGTTTATGTTGTTCTGTCTGAAACTGTAAGGATGGAGTGTTAGTAATCTATAGGCATATCTTCAGATACAGACGCTACAGAACTGAGAGTTATGATGATTATTAAGTACATATTGTTTGGATTTGCACTCACGTGTGAGATTTGAAACAGCCCAAACTTCTCCCTGTTTACACTATAAAATAAGGCTAATACTTGATTTGCCTCTTATTTGTATTTTTAAAAAATATTTTATATAATTAAAATAACAACCATAATAATAATATGCAATTTGACAGGAGTAATGATTTATAATTCCCATGTCTGGTATCCTCTAGATGAGCACTGTTCCTTACACTGTTTCAGTGAAAGGTTCCTTCTCAAGGTTTTACCCCTCCTGTTGCCTCCTCTGGTTTGGGGAGATCTTGAGATCTTATTCACCGTCTAGATTTCTGTCAAGCTTTGTGATCACTTTATTTCAATTCCTTTTCTTTTTAAAGTGACGTGGGGGTGGGGGAGCACCCATTGTCAGAAACACCAATTGTTTTTTTCTTCACAGTTTCAGGGATGTTGCGGCGTCCTAAACCCACGGACTCAGAGTCGGACCTGCTCCAGGAGCAGGAGCACTTTTTAACCTCTGGGAGCACACCAGCAGCCAGTGTGACACGGAGAGCAGATAAGCGCAGGGTGAACAGTGGTTCAGCAAGCAACAATGAGTCTTGTGCCAATCCGAGAGATGTTGTGATGATAGCAGGTATGTCCTTCTGAGTAAACAGGCTACTGCCAAACCTTTCTTATGAGTGTCTTATGCATATTATCTCACTGTCAGGGTACTAAACTGTAAATGTCTTTGTTGATTGTGTTTGTAATTTTATGGAAAAATCTGGAGTAACAAAATGACAAAATTAAACAGGACTTATGTACACAGTTATGATCAATGACTAGGATATTAAAACTCACCGACAGGAAGGCCCTGTCTGAATAATGTAAAAATGAAACTTCAGATATGAAAATAACTAAACATACAGCAATGATTGATAAAATAACTGGCTACAAAAATGCGAACACCCTGAGTCACCCTGAGTTTTGTGTGAACACCATTGTTATCAAGTATTGCCTTAATTCTCCTGGGAAATGGAATGTTCACCATAGCTTCACAGAATGTTCTGGGATTCTCCATAATGATATCACATAGCTGCTCAGTACAAGTCAAAGTTTCAGTATATGTTGGAATACACTTTTCCCTCAACAAACTGCAGCTCCTCAGTACCAGCAGCACTTATGCAGCCCCAGACCATGATCCTACTACCACCATGCTCGACCAGGACATCATAACACATTCTGGACATCATCTGACACATCTTGGCCATGATGTTTTTAGCAAACTGGCTTTCTTGTGAGCCATATTTTGAAGCAGATTCCTCCTGTGACTATGTCCATGCAAACCGGCATGTTGCAGTGTATGGCATGATGTCTGCACAATGATAAGTGAACCTTCCTCTTCTGCAACCTCTAAAGCGATGCTGACAGCAATCTTATGTATGTTTTTTGAAGCCAGCTTTTGCACTTGATGAAGAACACAAAGACCCAACTTTGGATAAAAAAATAAACACACATAAATCATTTATATGAAAGTTTTTGTTCTCTAATTCTTACCTTCTGTAAAGCCTCTCTGGGAAAATGTCCATTTTGAAAAGCGGGATAGAAATAAAAGAAACTTCTTTTATCGGCCCTTGTGAGGCCTGTTCTGAGTGGAACCCATCTTGTAAAACCTCTGTATGACCCTGGCCACTGTACTGTACCTTAATGCAGAATTCCAGGGTGTTGGCGATCTTCATATAGCCTAGGACATTTTTGTGGAGAGCAACCATTCTAATTCTCAAACCCTCAGAGACTTTGCCAGTATAAAAGAATTGTGCTACATGTGTATGTATGTGTGTGTGTGTGTGTGTGTGTGTGTGTGTGTGTGTGTGTGTGTGTGTGTGTGTGTGTGTGTGTGTGTGTGTGTGTATATGTGTGTGTGTGTGTGTGTGTGTGTGTGTGTGTGTCTGTGTGTCCATTTCCAAATCTTGCCAACCAAGTTCCAGGATTTTAGTTCACTTGTAAGTAATAGAAATTCCAATTGATGTGCAGATCATCTTGATGAGATGCCGACCTTGACTCCACCCAAAAAGTCATGTTCCAAAAAGGAGCATGTGCGTTTTGAAAATGAAGATCCAGAGGAGCTGTTAGACAGACATGACACTCACATCAGTGCTGTGCTCTCCAGGATTGTTGTAAGTTTGTTTGTAGATTGTTGTAATATATATATATATATATAAGATATATATATATATATATATATATATATATATATATATATACGTTCATAGCATGTGTTATTTTAATGTACGTGTTTGGTTATACTAAACACTTTATGGATTGTAGGAAAGGGATACTAGCGCTGTACCAGTTCTACTCCCAGCCTTCACAAGTATGGCTTTTCCCAAAGTCCTGCATCACTCTACAGCCGCCAAGCAGGTATGAACTCAAAATGCTGTATTGTTATATGGATTTTGTTTCTAACAGAAATTGAATCACACATGATCTTTTCTATTGTCTCCACAGAAACTTATTGAGTAAAAGTTAAGAGATTAGAGCAAAACTTATCAGGGTGGTTAAATTGATAAAATGAAAAAAAAACATTTGATTTGGAACAATGTTTATTTATATATCAGTATGATACAAGTACAAGTGAATTGAGTTTGAGATCTTCCATGTGCAGGGTACAGCAACTGGTGATCGGAAAAGCATTTTTGCACGTCACATTGCTGCACAGAAGGCTAAAACAGGATGTGGAGAGAAAAATGAGTCAAAGGTCAGCATCAAACAGGGCTGTGAAACTAGACCTGCTCAAGGTTGGTGCCTCTTACATTCAATTAATGAATAATATATATATATATATATATATATATTTTTTTTTTTTTTTTTTTTTGTTCAAAAGAATAATAAAATATAATGGTGGTGTCATGTTTTTAAATATGAGAACTAGGACAAAGAAAGAAATGGACAAATGTATAAAGAAACTTCAGTCCATGGGCTTCCCAGATAATTTTAGCATCGATCTTTCCTCAGTTGCGAATACCGCTTGTAATGTTAGGATGGAATATAAAAGAGGCAATGGATATGTTTTATTAACAAAAAACACACAGCAATGTGCATCAACTCATACTTCCTAAATTTCCCCAAATTGCTCCTACGGTCTGCACATTCTAAACAGATATAAGCTACTCACTACATTACTGTATATTACCGTATGTAACCGAAGCGTATCACCAGTTTGTATGGAAAGCAACCAAACATTTTTACTTCTTAAAGTTTAGAGTGTAGAGTTTACTTCTTAAAAGAGCCATGTATCATATTTAACAACCACTGGAAAAATTACATAGAAATGAATATTTACAAGAATAATTTCCATAGTAAAATAAATATTAAAGAATCAATAATTTTAATAAAGGGAGTGAAAATAAGTGAAAATTATATAATTATAACGTGTTACGGTTAGAGTAGAATTATGAAAATATTAATTTATGGTACATTGAAAACATGCAACTAATGTGCGATTAATAATGAGACAACTCATGGCAATCATGCGATTAATCGTGATTAAATATTTGAATCTACTGACAGTCCTAATAAGAACATTCACACGTTTTTTTTTAACCCTAATCATCTGAATATTACATTGATCTCAAGACCTTCCAACCCAGTCACAAAGTAACTTATGACTCTATTAGCCAAATATAGCATTGGCATACAGCCATCTTTTCCATTTTTCTTCATCTTACCTTGTTTCTTGCTTCTGACCATCAAAAAAACTGCAGTTGTCTTTTGAAGCTTGCTTTACCATCTCATCTCTTTTTTTAATTTGTTGAGTTCATTTTTTAAATATATATGGGTCCTTTTTATAGTTTGCTGCTTTAAGCAGATTTTTCCTTATTGCCCTTAACTGCAAACTGTACTATGCATCAGGGTTAAATTAAGCAAAGTACACATTCTCTGCCAACGGCTAAATATGGATATTTGTCTGTCTGAACTTACTGAGGAAAACTGAATGCTATGTCTATACCGCAGTGCCCTTGAACAGGATGTATAGACACTTTTCCATAAACTTTCTACTTTGCCTTCTGGTACAGTCTTTAAAATGTATTAAATGTGTTTATTAAATTTGTTGAGTGGTGACCTAGTTAGGATTATGGGAAAGGAAGGGGGAATGTTTTCTCAGCCTGTGTGGATGGTAACAAATGACAAAGCCAAGTTTAGCTGATCAACAAAAACCCCTGTGGAACTTTTAATGGTCAAATTCTCACAATCCCCAACATATAACCATAGTTAGGCAAGGTGGGCCTGTAATCAGTGCCCACTGCACTAAAACAGGAGTCAACACTGTCATCATCAGTATCAAAAAGCTGACAATGAGTTGATAACAGAGACCTATATATATGTTTAAGTAAATGCATCAGAAATTCGACTTTCAAGAAACAACTCATATTCTTTACCCACACGCATTAACAGAAAATGACGAAAGCATCAAATGAGTGAGCGTGAGCGGCCTTGAACCGTGCTGCGTAGAGAGGGACTGCGCCTGGCTTATATAAAAAAAATAGACACATTTATTGCACCAATCCGCACAAAGAATCACACAATCATATACAAGCACACAGAATCATATAATTGCCAAATTATAAGAAATATACTTACATCAGGTCAGCAGGTTGACATTTACAAAGTAGACAGACACAAAAATAAGATGATAAGACATCAAAGAATAATAAATAGGGCTCTTAAATATATAATATTGCTCTGTCCCTCTTTGTCCCTGCTCTGACATTTTCGCCGCGATTTGATTTGGACGGTTCTGCATCAATTCTGAGCCGGATTGAAAGAAGCAACTGGCCAGATGCGGGCCATAGTTTGCCCACCTCTGCTCTAGATTATTTTTTCTCAAGTCTTTTTTTGTGGTACTTTTTGGCACCGGACAACCGAGCTTTGACAAAGGATCCTCCCATCCCAACACACACCTGTCATACAAAATCTTAACCCATCTGACTTTCAAGTGGTACACTCCACAGAAAATGCAGTGGTAATTGATGGTCACTGAGAAGCTTCGTACAGATCAGGGGATTCACATCTGCTCTAAACCTACTCTCCAATGGGGCTCTCAAGAGGAAGGGTCCATTTGAAATGTGTCTGTTCGCTGGATTTTTTCATCCCTATCCACTCCCAGCACCTGAAACAGAATGTCTCTCATAATTCTCGGTGACACCCACCATCTCTTAGAGTGCAAGATGTTCAAACAGTTTTGTTAATGGCTGCCTTCAGAACTAAAGTATAAAAAGTGTTTGAAGTAAAAATTAATAGTTTGTATGACATTGCTTTAAACTGCAGACCACCACAACAAACAGATTTATTGTATATAATAAGTAAGGTTTGAGATCTTAGTGTGATATGGTGCAACTGAAAAAATGCAATACACAAACTCTTAGAAAGTATCGAAATTGTAAGTGTGTGTGTGTGTGTGTGTGTGTTTCAGGAACTACTGATGGTCCCTTACTGGTATCAGGTCAGGGCCTTGGCCCAGACAGAGCAGTGGAATCTATAAAGATCCACCAAGAGAACCAGGCCCGGCTGCAGGGAATGTCTCAAAGTGAAATTCTTGAGGAGCAGAAATTGTTGTTGGCCCAGCTAGGTGAATCTGACATGCCATAATTTTTTTTATCTTCTGAATGAACACAATCTACTTTTCATCCCTGCACCTTTTCTTCTCCTCAGTAGATGTAGATGAAGATTATTATGTGACCATTCTACTTTTTTTTTCATCAGACCCTAGACTGGTGGATTTTGTACGGTCACATAAAGGACAGAATGCCTCGACTTCAGTGTCGAATTCTATTGAGGAACCGGTGAGCCTGCTTTTCTCTCCTGATGAGCCTGCGAGAAAAGCTCCTCCGCCTCACAACTCGGCTCCGGATTCTCAAGAGATTACAATGGATACAGATGAAGAGGATGAAACTGAACCTCCACTCACTTGTGAGCATCGCTTTACTCGCTACATGCAGATTTATAACCAAGATCTTGTGAACTTAACAATGTGTGGGCACTTTTTTATTGTTTTGTTTTTAATGCAACCTACTAATATTTTTCAAGGCTTCCAAGCCTATTTTCACCAAGGTTTGGGGGTTTGGAGGTTATGTTACACCTAAGGAATAGGAAAAAGGAGGGGAAATCTGGTGGAATCAGATGTTGTCGTGGTTTCCTCAATGGATGTCAAACTACTAATAAGTTACATTACACTTATTTCTGTTTCAAATCAGACTGAGCAAAATAAGTAAAATTAAAAGAACATGAGCACCTCCATAAATGTATTAATTTATTTGAATTTACCTAAAAAGTACATATTCAATACATGTCAATTGAACATACAAAATTCTTCTGTTTTAAACATGTTTTTTCATTACACTTTTTACTTCGATGACAGTGTGCACCTTTGTGTTTGCAATTGCATAAACTTTTCTTATTATCACTAAAAAAAGTTCCTTTGGAAATAGACATTATTACAGCATATATGTTTTATCTTACTAATTTATTTAATAACTTCCTAACATTTTATATATATATATATATATATATATATATATATATATATATCATATACATACACACACACACACACACACACACACACACACACACACACACACAGTCCCTGACAAAAGTCTTGTCGCTTATCTATTTTGTAGAAACACCTGCTATTAACCTTGCTATTATTGACTTTTAATTAATCAATTGGTGTTAGAAATAGCTCGTATGAACAGCTAAAACCCTCCCAAATGATGTTTAATGCACTGAAATAAATTAGTTTCACTGAAAAAAGATTTATCATTTAATCAAAACAGAAAGGTCAAATTTTGGCAAGACAAAAGTTTTGTCGCCTATACAGAAATTGAACAAATTTACTGCAAATACAAAAATATGTCAGCAAATTAAGTAGTGGTGCTGTGAGATCCAAATTTAATATCTTGTATGACTTCCATGAGCTTGAAGGACTGCATCCATGCGGTTTGGCAAGGATTCATACAACTTATTGATGAAGTCATCAGGAATAGCAAAGAAAGCAGTCTTGCAAGCCTCCAAGAGTTCATCAATATTTTTTGGTTTAGTCTTCCATGCTTCCTCTTTCATCCTACCCCACATATGCTCAATGATGTTCAAGTCTGGTGACTGCGCTGGCCAATCCTGGAGCATCTTGATCTTCTTCGCCCTGAGGAACTTTGATGTGGAGATGGAAGTATGCGATGGAGCACCATCCTGCTGCAGAATTTGGCCTCTTTTATGGTTGGGCCATAAAAGAGGCCACTTTTCCAGCGTCCATCCTTTTAGCAGGCTGTGGGCCTTGGCAAATGCCACACGGTTTTTCAATCGTCTTTTGTTTAGTGCTGGCTTCTGGGCACTGATTCGACCATGGAGGCCATTTCGAGATAGAATCCGACAAACTGTTCTGGTTGACACGGGGACTTCAGGTGACCAGGTCTCGTGGAGCTCTGCTGCAGTGGAAAATGGGCTGGCCTTGGATTTTCGAGCCAACAAACGGTCCTCTCGAGCAGTTGTCTTGCGGGGTCTGCCTGACCTGGGCTTGTCAAAAACGTCTCCAGTCTCTTCAAATCTTTTTTTTATCCTCTGTACTTGACGCTGAGACACATTGAAGGTGTCTGCCACATCAGCAGTGGATCTGGTCTTCAGCCTCTTGATAATCAACACTTTAGTCTCAGGGTGAATCTTAGGCATGTTTGCAGAGGTCTAGTTGCAGTTGAGGTGAAGGTCTAGTGTACTGGGGTTCTTTTTATACACACCTGAGACCTAATTGATCCATTATTAGTCACAGGTGAAGCTCATATGACAAGGCGACAACACTTATGTCTTTGCAAAAATGGACTCAATGGGCTTTACCAAGCTGTGAATATTAGAATACTTTTTGACAGTTTCGTTTTGCACTGAAACATTATTACAAAAGCTGTTTGGATTAAAATGAGCCATTTCTTGTAAAAAAATCTTGATTAGAAATATATTTCAGCGGCACTTCAGGTCAATTTGTACACAAGCGACAAGACTTTTGTCAGGGACTGTATATATATATATGTATGTGTGTGTGTGTGTGTGTGTGTGTGTGTGTATGTATGTATGTGTATATATATATATATATATATATATATATATATATATATATATATATATATATATATATATATATATATATATATATATAGTATCTTTATTTATAACACTGAGTTTAGTGCTGTATCTTTATCTTTCTCTCTATGCTTTATCTCCATAGTGGAAAAAGAAAAAGGAGATCTTTTAATTCTGTTACAGCCCACTTTTAATTTAGCCGGTTGGAGTAGAATTCTCCTTTTTTCAAATATTATATGAGAATGTACTGCTTGTAATACATACATTTTGAATCCAATTAAATGCTTTTCATATATAAAGAGTAAAACGCTCAAGCATAGTTCAAGGGTGACAAGAAAACCTGGAACCTATTTCAGCCATAGTGCTGAATGTACCATAGAGAGCCAAAAGTGCAACAGGAAGCCATAAAAAGATTCATAAAGAGAGGAGATGCCGTGCCACCCCAACCTGAATTATAGCACTATGAGTGAGCGAGTCTGAAATGCTTTCAAGTTCTAAGGAATCATATGAGGACAACTGGATAAAAGTGATGATGAAATCAATAACCTCAGAAGCATTCCAGAAAAGCTGTATATCTGACTCACTGTGCTTCGGTTGCTTACAGCATTATGCTTGTGAACGAAGCTGTCTAAATGTAGAAAATTCTACAGGAGGGGTGGACATAAAAATCAAGTTGAGCACATTTGGAATGATTTAGAAATGCTTGTTAGTTGTTTCCAGAAGCCGAAAGAGTGCTTAGATGGTGTGCAAGATGAGGCAAAGAACTAACTTTTAAAAGAAAATCAACAAGTATTACCCCAGGCAGTTTGGGTTTTTCTTTTTCTTTTTTTTAATTGTGAATGTAAAGATCCTTTTTATAGACATTTTCTTCCAGCCTTAGGTGAAGTAGTAAACAGCAGGTATATTGTAGATTCACATGGCAAGTCAGAGTAAAAAAAAAAAAAAACACTGCAATTTTCTTTCATGTCCCCCTCTCAGCTCCAGTAGATTTCAGGTTAGGTTTGATCCAGTCTGGCTGACTTCCAGTTATACTTTCCCTTGTCCTAGCAAAAATATAACTGCACATGTGCACTAATGTGCATTTGGCAGAGAGCTTTTCAGCTGAGCTGCAAGATTTGCCTGCCAGTACAGAGTCATTGATTTCTATTAGCCTGATTAGTGCAAGGGAGCCAGAGCAAGCTCTAATTTGTCTTTAAAGGATGGAGATAATGGAAGAATTACAGAATACATGAATATCTTCCTCAGTATGTGTACACAGTGGAAAGAAGCTTAGTTTTTCCCTCAGTGTGGAACCTGTTATTTACGGTTGACTATTTTACTATATATCGTATAAATAGGTTGTGTTATTTTTATTCCACTGCAGTTTTGCAAGTAATGATCCCCTGATCAATGCTAGAGGATAAAACTGCTGCCTGCATATCAGTAAATTGCATTGCAGTTTTTACACATTACACAGAGACTGCAGAAACATTATTTATTCATACTGTATTTTCCAAAGCTGTTTTCTACTTTACATGTTTACTTAACACCTGTTGTGTATGTAGTGAACCTTATGCAGTCAGCATATACCGGTACACTGAATTCCACATTATTATACAAATGTATAATAGTAAAATTCGACTGTTTTTGAACAAATCTCTAAATCATAACATTAAAAAAAAATCTAAATTTTAAAATGCACTGTTCTACATACTTACGCACAATAGAGTTTCAAAAGATTTTATTGTTGTAAACAACTGAAAATTGTCATTAGTTAAACTGCAAGCATTTGCAGGTTATATTTGCTGAAACCAAAATCTCATTCAAACAAAAATATCTTAACAGCCCAAATGACATTTTGACATAGGACCCCTTATTGGATAGGAGCGTCATAATTCTTGCATCCATGGAAGTTGTCTGTGTTGGTTTCCGCTGGAATTTCTTTGTAGGATGTCAGAATCTCCTCCTAGAGATGCTGTTTTGATGTGAATTGCCTCCCACCCCCATATATCTTTTACTTCATGATGCTACAAAGGTTCTCAATAGGGTTGAGATTAAGGGAGGATGGGGGCCACACCATGAGGTTTTCTTGTTTTTATCTCCATAGCAGTCAATGATACACAGGTATGGGATGGTGCATTGTCATGCATAAAGATGATCTTGCTACGAAAGGCACAACCACGGAACAAAGTGGTCAGTCAGAAACTCCACAGAGGTCATTTTTACACCTTCAGGAACCTTGAAGGGGCCGACGAGCTCTCTCCCCATGATTCCAGCCCAAAACATGATGCCACCACCTCCTTTGCTGACATCGCAGCCTTATTGGGACATGGTGGCCGTTCACCAACCATCCACAACTTCATCCATCTGGACCATACAGTGAACAACACTGTTTGGAAATGAGTCTTCATGTACGTGTATGCCCAATGCACGCGTTTCTGCTTCTGAAGTTTGGTTAAGGGTGGCTGAACGACAGGTTTATGCATAACTGTAACCCTCTTGAGAATCCTACACCTTGATGTTCTTGGCACTCCAGAGACACCAGTAGCTTCGAATACCTGTTTGCTGTTTTGCAGTGGCAGTGGTATCTGCTCGAACCCATCTGTGTTCTGAATCAGCTACAAATCTCTTTATTGTACGATGATCACTGTGAAGTTGTCTTGAAATATCTAAAGTTGTGGTACCTTCTCCTAGGCATTGAACTATTTCTCGTTTTTCGGCAGCAGAGAGATCCTCCTTCTTCTTTCCCTTATTGCTCGAAAATGGTGATCTGCTTAATAATATGGAACAGTGCATTTTAATATTTCGATTTAAAAAAAAAAAATGTTATGATTTGGAGGTTCGTTCAAAAACAGTCGAGTTTTACTCTATTGCTTGATGCCTTTGAGAACTATCATTTTTATAGATTATTTAGGAAAAAGAGAGAAAAGCTACATTTGCATAATAATGTAGAACGCCGTGTAAGGCTTTATACATAATATAATAGAATACCATTCTGATTTTTCTCAATAAAATGCTTATGCAGTGGACCAGCTTCCAATCAAACCTGAGAAAGAATGGCTACACATGGACAAACTGGAACCAGACAAACTGAAATGGATAAGCGATTTGCCTGCACCTAGAAATCGGAGTACCAAAAAGGTAAAAGTAAAAATGAGATAAGTGATTGTACATTTACCAAATCATTCTTGATGCATTGGACCCAGACAAATTGTTGTATGTTACATTTAGCTTACAAAGGCTGACTTGTTTTTCCTGTATTGAATTTATAGGCCATGCAGGCACGTTTCGACTTTTCTGGCACTCTTCTGATCCCCACAGAAGATTTACCCACTCATCTGGGTCTGCATCATCATGGGGAGGCGCCAGAGGCCAGTTAATTACCATACATTCGATTTGGTTCTGTTGGTTTAGTTGTTATAGTGCTAAAAAATTGCAAAATTGTTTATGCAAATTGACCATTGCCTAACAATTGCATAACAAACCTCCTCTTGTGTGTCTGGGTTGTAGTTGGCAGGCTATTCACTGCAGGAGCTTTTTCTTCTCTCACGCAGTCAGCTGATCCAGCAGCGGAGTCTGGCTCTGAACACTATGGCCCACATCCTGTCAAAGGTAAATCAATAAAGTCGGTTCAGTTGACTTTCGTTAAATTGCCTTCATCTGTTTCAGAGTACAGCTACAAATCAAAATATAAGGCTGAAAAAACATTCTCTATATTAAAAGACCCGGAGTGCCTGAAATTCTATCATATGTCATATTGATTTCATAATGCTGTCCAAAATATTTCGTCCTGAAGATAATTAAGATGCTTTTCGGGTCAACTGACTGTTTTAAGGTTACAGTGAGTGGAAACGCTGTTTTTTTCTCGAAACAAAAGGAGCTTGGGTTAATTTCCCGCGTATTTATCCTCATTCAGTACTCATCCATCGTACAGACGTCATTCGTATGAACGCTCTGTTTATAGTATGGTGTCGTGTGTTCTCATGGAAGGAGAATCTCCTTGCAAGCAATAACCATCCTCCTCTCCTCCCTCGTCTCCCTCACACCAGCCACAACTCTTTTTAAAGATGAAGTGCAGGTCAATTGTTTTAGATTTACTTTATATTGTCTGCTAATCACTGTTATTTGTTTCAGATACATTAGGGACATGTGTACTTAAAAATGATTTTCACATGAATAATTGTTTTGTTTGTGGAATGGATCCTAGTTTGCATTATTTTAAGCACGTTTCCGGAGAGAGTTTGCAATTCAAGTTTCCACTGTTTATTATAAGCTGGTTATAATTTAGCCCTGTGTTGTTATACTAGCTTTGCAATTCACTCTTGACATTTAGTGTATCTGTGTTTCTCTAGGCCCGTGCTGGCGAGTACTCTTTGTGTGTAAAGGGAAATGTACTGGCCTCCTTGCTTGATGCTGGAATCCTCTTTCTGTTGCGGTATTCCCTGGATGACAGCGTGGAGGGTGTAATGTCTGCAGCCGTGAGAGCCCTTCGAGCATTGCTAGTTTCCACTACGGATGAGGTAGGGGGAATATACAACGTAGGTGAGATATAAAGACACATTCTTTTGTTCGTCATAGGGTATAAAGCAAAACATCTTGGACTGTGTTTGTGTAGGAGAATCTGGACAACACATTTCCCTGGCTGTTAGGGATGGCAGCCTTTCCCTTGGTTCCTCAGGTTCACGTGGAGAAGGATGAAGATGATGAAAGTTTGAATGAATCTACAAAGGAAATGGAGAAGGAAAAAGAAGAGAGAAAATTAGATCATGATGTTGCGCAACAGGATGTTATCAAGGTAAGAGTACTTGGGTGAAAAGCCAAAAGTGGATGACATCTTAATGGCAATTTATCCTGAAATAGTTAAGTTAAGGTGGCCCAGACCGTAAAGCGGGTAACGCAATGAGACAATGAGAATGTTGACAGACAAACCTTCTCATTCATTCATTCAGTCATCTTCTACCGCTTTATCCGATCTTCCCTCGGGTCACGGGGAGCCTGTGCCTATCTCAGGTGTCTATGGGCATTAAGGCAGGACACACCCTGGATGGAATGCCAACCCATTGCAGGGCACACACTCACAATCACTAGGGACAATTTTCCAAGGTGTCAATCAAGCTACCGTGCATGTTTTTGGACCGGGGGAAACCGGAGAACCCGGAGAAAAAAACCCTGACGCTCGGGGAGAACATGCAAACTCCACACACACACATGGCCGAGACGGGAATCGAACCCGGACCCTGGAGGTGTGAGGCAAACGTGCTAATCACTAAGCCACCATGCCCTTCTCATTCCAAATGTCCAAAAAATGGACCGATTCTGAGAATAGCTGTTTGAATATTTTCTGTCTCAGAATTTTGAGTGAATTACATAAGTAATATCCAAATTCATAGGGGAGTATTTTTAAGTACATTTTCTGAAGGCAGGATTGTTCCGGTATTTCAATACTGACGTGTGTGTGTGTGTGTGTACATTTCTTATTTTGCTACCTACTACGTTGCACTGATCCATGTATCAAGTATATTATTATGTCAGATCTGTCAATATTTCATACAGGGTTTGTTGAAGATGCAGCTTCTGCAGAGGCTACGGTACATCCTTGAGGTTCTACGACCCTCTCCCGAAACAGTTCTTGATATTCTGGTGGTCCTGATCCGAATTGCTCGCCACTCAACCTCTGCAGCCACACAGGTGAATTTTAACCTTTTAAATTTAAGTCTTAAGTATTCTGTATTTAGAAATTTGATGCAAACATCAGAACATATCTAATTTCATGTATGCCTCACTTAACAAATCATCCTAAAAAGATTTTAAATGAAATGAGATTTGTGTAGTAGCTGCAGAATTTTAGCAACTGTAATAATTCCAATTATACGTTTTCTGTTCAGTGTCTTCTAATAGAAAAACAATTGCAGGCATCTATGTGAAATCTTTTTTTCTGCACCTTTTAGATCCTTGATTGCCCCAGGCTGATGGAGACTGTAATATCAGATTTCCTGCCTTGCTCATGGACCCCTTTGACCTCACCAACCTCACCAAATTCTTTATATGGCTTGCCTGTTTCCACAGCAATGAAGCTCCTGCGTGTTTTAGCAAGTGCTGGCAGGCACGCTTGTGCAAGAATAGTGAGTTCTGATTGGAAGTCATGAATTGTACAGCAGGATTCTATATCAGAAATCAGATAATTCAGACAAATTTGTTTTTTTGCCTCAGCTCAATAGTCTAGGTGGAAAGGAACGTTTGTCTCGATTCTTGTCAGTGGAACCTTCAGGACTTCTGTTGGAGTCTGGGGAAAATATATGCTGTAGCACCGAGGCTCTAAGGCTATGGGCTGTGGCGGCAAGCTTTGGGCAGGCCTGCAACCTGTACATGTGAGAGAGACTTTTATTAATGATCGATAAATAAGGAATACATTTTATTGGGATGTGTGGTTAAAGGAAGTTGATTAGTGATGGTTGAATAAATATATATTTATTTTTATAAATTACGTAGAATTTCACTAAATGTTTTATTATGCTTATGCTTCAGTTATTTGCTATTGATTACACTTGTAGTTTAGGAACATTTTGTACATTGTAACTTCTTTGACACCTTCAATCACACACATTTGTTTCTGCAGCTTTCGTTGTTACAATTAATATGAAGTTGAAAATGGTCACAATCATGCTCATTACCATACAAATCATAAATCAACAACATTGCTTTAAAGACAACGTAATGGAAAAACAGTTGATTGACTTTAGAAAGGATTTTATGTATGGTTAACTTTCCTACTGAAAATATTATCATTCCTTATAGATTCAAACCATATATATTAATGTTTAAATTAGATAAATACAGGGGCTAATTTTTTTCAGGTAGAAATCCATGTGTCTATTGTTGAGATTTGATTGCTTGATTAAAACGTGTAATAAATATTAGTATGTTGTCCTGACAGGGATCTGTACCCAGTGCTAGTGAAGGCATTGCAGGCTGCACATAACCCCTCTGCTGCTTCTGAATCTTTGCTGGTCCTGGAGCTTCAGAGACTGAATTCCCTGCTCGTGTTGCTCACTCAGGTCACACATACTGCTGGCTGCCACCAGGAGTTGCAAAGTGCCCTGCTGAGGTGAAGTTGCATTCATTAGATAAAACTTATAAATAATTTAAATCCTTTTCTAATAATAATATTTGTATGACAGCTCTCAGGGTGCCGAGTGTCTTCCCCCACCTCCAGTGACATGGAGCCATGTGTCTGGGCTGCAGCCCACTCTGACTGGCATCCTGAAAGGCTGTGTGAGAAAGCTTGATGACCAAAGTCAAATTTTTAGCGCCCTAAGCCTACTGCCGTCTTATCTGAACTACATTGGAGCATATTACTATCAGTTCAGTTTGCAGGTAGGATGTACATCCATACAATTCAGAGCTTTTTTTGAACTTCTTTTGTACTTTATGTGCACAAAGTGTGCACTCCAGCATGCACAAAAACCACTACACAAGTTTGTACAAAACTTTATAGTTAATAAATACATTTTAGATCAAATTTACCATTGTAAAACAGTCCAAGGTATAAACATGACGAATTTCTGATTTATTTCTTTAATACATTCAACACTTGCATATATTGACATAGGTGCCTAGAAAGAATTAAATATCAGTTATTGAACATTTAATGTGTTTGTTATAAACATAAAAAAAAGATGTAAATCATAAACGGATTGTGCCGTTTAAGGAACGTAGGAAGATCCCTTTTCAAAACTGACACACTTCCCATACAGTTTAACTTTTTCTTTTTTAATTGCAGCATATATCATTGTAAATGTTGTTGTGTAGAAAGAAATTTAAAGATACCATATTTTATCTGTTGTCTTTTTGATAATACAACCATGAAAATGCATACTATTTTTTCGAAGACAGTGGCAGAATAAAACTGAGAATGTGATACAGTGCTCGTACAGTGTGAAGTGATAGGAACTGATTTTTGCTTTGTCAGAGTTCGTTTCAACCCGTACAATGCCTTGAGGAACTAGAGGCCCTGACTACAGAGGTGCTCCTTCCTCTCATATCCAGTCAGGTCTTTTGTAGCATGATGGACAGCATTAGGTAAGTCTTTATTCACCTAATGAAAATTCTGATGGGATATGCTTCAGTATATGCTTAAATGTACAATGTAACAAGCAAAATAATTATGTGTATATTTATATTGCTTTGATCAAAATTGTCTTTCAGGTCACACTCAGTTATATGTAAACCTGGTTTAAGCAAATCAGCCGCGGATGTTGTTCCGAGTCTACCAGGCCTAGGCAGCTTCAGAGCTAAGAATATGAGCTTGCTAGGACCTGAATCCCCTCTCCCTCTCTGTACTGCTTTCTTCTATCTGCTGGACATTATCCTGACCATTCACCGTGGCTTAACAACAAGTGTAGGTTTCCCTTTCCAATCATTTAATATAGCTAGCATAGGTGTAGTGTTAATGATGTCTGTTTGAAAAGCTTTCATTTTTCCTCAGATGAATTTAATCTGTGCCTGTGTTTGTAGTTCTCCGCTCTCATTCTTTCGGACTCCGTGCTGGCGTACCTGCAGTCATGTGTTGGAGCAACACCTTCAGTGTGTCATGCCACTGCTTGGATTTTATGTCATGAACACCATTTAGTCTATCTGATACTGAGGCTGGCTCACAGAGTGGTACTGCAACTTTTACACAGACACAATTTATCTTAAATGTCTTGTAAAAACCTTCAATTGAAAAGATTTATAATTCACTTCATTACTGTCATTTCACATATTTTTCACATTCAAATCAGATTTTTTGCATTTTTTAAAAATAGAAAGTCCTTATCCATATCTCGTCACAAGGTCAAAACAAACCTTCACATTTTCTCCTCTAAGAGACACAATATGGTTACATGCACTGACACACCAGCCATTTAACACTTTCATTTAATGTAAATGTACTGTATAGTCCTAGATTTCATGATTTCCCAAAAGAAATTGTTTCACTTAATTACATGGTCTGTTTAGTCTATCTAAATTAAATAAAGTTTTATGGAAAATTAAAGTATAACCAAAACAGAATGAGTGCATGTGGGATTTGCTTGTTTTTGTTTTCCTTGCGGTATAGAGCTCCTTTAACCCAAAGTTGAAGGTGCATGCATCTTTGTTACACCAAGTTGCTTTGGCTCTGCTCTCTTGGCTGTTACCTGGAAGTGAATATTTGGCACATGAGCTTATGTCTACTATGATCTTCAACCAGGACCTCTTTCCGTGAGTGTGTTAAGTTTTTCATTTTTCCTGTTGGTATTTTATTTCCTTTAATGATTGAGGGTCACACTTTATTTAAACACCAATACAAGTGTCTCACTATTTCCAAGGATCTAAAGGTGCAGTTTTAGTGGAAACACATATTTTTCATTTCATTGCATGTCATTTTGCTTTGCTTTAATTGTCCCTGTAAAATTGGAGATGGTTGAGTAAACAGTTTAGCTGGGTATGAATAGATATTCTCGTCTGGCTGTATTAAAGTCATGTTCTTGAAATAGTGAAGCTAAACCTGCATATTATGGACATTTGCTGACAAAATGTTTTATTTAACATTTGTACAGAACTTTTTAAAACTTAGTTGTTTTTTGTTGATGCAATTATGCATTATTTCCAATAGAGGTCAGCAAATTGTTTTTATTCTTGCCGGCAGTCTTCATAGTCCTTAGGGTATTTTATATCATTCATTATATCTCTGGGCTTATTTAGTATTGTGGCAATTAGTCCATTTAGGATTTTAAACAGCATTCAAATTGTACAGAAATTATCATTATGGTGTTATTTATTATTATTTAGTTATTTTCTAACAAAACATTAATTATAGGTTACTTGTAATAGAAAGATAAAAATGTTTTCATTATATTTTTCATTTTAGCAAAGCAAATGAAGGTTTTTATTAATTATTATTAATATAATTATAAATATTGCCATACATTTCAGAGCTTTTTTGAACTTCTTTTGTACTTTAACAGTGTGCACTCCAGCGTACACAAAAACCACTACACAAGTTTGTACAAAACTTTATAGTCAATAAATACATTTTAGATAAAATTTACCATTGTCAAACAGTCCAATGTATAAACATGACGAATTTCTGATTTATTTCTTTAATACATCCAACACTTGCATATATTGACATAGGTGCCTAGAAATAATTAAATATCAGATATTGAACGTTTAATGTGCTTGTTATAAACATTTAAAAAAAAAATAAAAGAATGTGGTCTTAAGCTACTGTACCTTAGTGTATATTAAATATAACATAAAAAAAGGATTGAATTGATGAATAAGATAATCGTATCCTGTTCTCATAGGAGCCATGCTAGCTATGTGCTTTCAGAAAAGTGCATTAAAAGAAACCAGAACTACAGATATTAAGTGTAACCCAATGTGTGTTCTGTAGTGAAGCTGATATTGGAGGTCCAGAAGCAGTGACCCTGGCAGAGCTACAGCTACAGGAGATGTCCAGTCATTCACCCAGCCTTGCTGCCCTACTATGTAACTCTTTCGCTCAACTTCCCTCCATCCGTGCATGCTACCTCACCCACCTAGCCTATCTGGAACCCGCTGTGGTCACGTCTCATGAGCGGCACCTTGGTCGAAACCCCTGGATTTCCTGTCAGCTCCGTCCTGAACTCTCAGGCCCTTTACTGCCTTCTGATTGGGCTTTTCTGCCTCTAATCAACCTATATGATCGAATAGGAGTGTCTCAAGGTGGTGGGCTACAGGCAGAGTCGCTACCCGCTGGCTCTGTGCAGTCGCTTACACATTGCCTACAGTGGCTTCTTGTGCTCGAGAGCTTCAGGGAACAAGCACTGAAGCTGGTCCCACCTGTGGCCAGAGTGTCACGCCTGGTCTGTGTCTTCCTTTGTTCCAGTGATATCTTTCTGGAAAGACCAGTGAAGGAGATGACATGGGCGCTGCTGCGTAGATTGACGAGACCCGGACAATTAGAGGCGCTGGATCTGAGTTTACCGCCTCCAGGCTTAGCCTCCTTCCACGACCTATACTCTGCTTTGTTGGTTCAGTACGAGGCCGTATCCTTTGGTGACTCACTTTTTGGGTGCTTTATACTGTTGCCACTGCAGAGGAGATACAGTGTGTCGCTGAGATTAGCTGTGTTCGGTGAGCATGTCTCAATTTTGCGCTCACTTGGAGTATCGCTGGAGCAGGTGAGAACCCGATGGAATGCAGTGAAATAGTTAATGTGTTAGGATTTATTAACATTTTCCCAAAAGTGCCCTAAACGAGTGTTTTTATGATCCCTAATTTAAATGTTTTAATCAAAGAATCTTTATGAATAACAAATAAACTTTATCTTGTATAAATAATGTATTATTATTATTACTACTTATAGTATAACTATTATACTGTAAAAGCCTGTCATACTGTAAAACTTAAAGCCTGTATTCTTAAATGTTAAATGGAATTATTCTATTTATGACTGTTTTGTGTTTTCTCTTCTTAGCTACCAATTGCACTAGAGAAATTCACTTCCCCTGCTGAGGACTCATTGCCTTTGCTGCGGCTGTATTTCCGAGCTCTGGTAACCGGCGCTCTCAGGAGGAGCTGGTGCCCTGTGCTATACGCTGTCGCTGTTGCCCATCTTAATGCCTTTGTCTTCTCCCAGGATGCTGTGCCACAGGTTATAACAGGAGTGTTATAAGAAGCTCCAAGTTAAATTAGCAATCCAAGTAAAATTAACATGCATGCCTTTTAGGTTTTCTGCTAAAGCTGTAATTTAGGAGAATATATATATGAATGTGTTCACCCTACATACATTTTAAAGCTTAATGCTGAGGAATCAGTGTATTACTTGAATGGGATTGAGGTGGTAGCCCAGTGGTTAAGGTGTTGGACTCTGGACTGGAAGATCACAGGTTCAAACCCCCCCACCACCAAGGCCCTTAACCCTCAATTGCTCAGTTGTAAGTCGCTCTGCCAAATGCCGTAAATGTAAATGTAATGTAAATGAATGATCAGGAGGCAGTAGGTTGACTCGTTTTATTATTCATTTTTAGCAGATTTTAGTTTAATGAAATGATGGTTAATTCAACTGAATAATATTATAAAAAAAAAGAACCCTAAATCCATTAGTTTGGCTCATGATGTTTGTGAAGCCTAGTTATTGGTAGTTATTTGTATATACCAAATTGTCGGGAACTTTTAAAATGTGTGTGTGTGTGTGTGTGTGTGTGTGTGTGTGTGTGTGGTGTGTGTATATATATATATATATATATATATATACACACACACACACACACACACACACACACACACACCACACACACACACATTCATTAATTCAATTTTATAAAAAAAAAAAAAAAAAAAAATCACATGTTTGTCCACTTTGGAACTTTTAGTGTTCCGCTGCATTTATTTTTTTTTGCCATCACCGCTCATGATTGATGCTTTGATTGTATTGTGTGATTCTGCTCTCAAGAGGTTGCCATAGAAACATAAGTGGTTTTCTGTTTATTGGTATTGTGAAGCATAAATACAACGCTGCATACGCTCATTGGTCAGAACAATGTATATTTTTTGGAAACTGACATTGCTTAATTTTTATTTACTGTAAAATAAAGGAATTGTAATTGTATGTACTATAGGGAAATTATATATATATATATATATATATATATATATATATATATATATCTATATATATAAAACACACGGATGTAGCTCAATGCCAGTTCATCTAGCAATAGCAAGTGAAGTTTTTATCAATTGAAATTATGAGAGATATAATGGGATTGACATACATACCTGGAAGCAGGTTTTAGTACTCTCAAATGCTAAAAACAAAAGAGGAGCAGTGGGTGCCTGAGATGTGAGAGAAGAATGTTGTGTGATGAAGCAAATCCAGATGTGAATAACAATCATGGAAAATGTATTGTCTAATTTAGCCAGTTCCTAAAAATGCAAAAAGCTGTATTATAGCTGAAAAGTACAAAATGACACCGAGACTCCAATAGACATAGACCATGTAGCAGCATGCTATTATTAATAGAGCAGTTTTTGATCTAAGATGAATTAAATATGCAGGTTATTTCATTTGTTTGCTTATGTTTTTTTGTGTCTAGGAGGTGGAGACTACTCGTAGGAGTCTGTTGAGGAAGACATACTACCTAACAGATGAGGTGCATCCTTTCTGTAAATTATCCCTCCAGATCGAACAACAACCCTAACATTCACATCAGTGAAAAATGAACTGGATAGCATTGTTTATACTGTTCAAATGGCACGTCATTCGAATATATTCGGCAGCAACTGATTGTCAGTTCCTGAAGCAGGAAAAATAGGGCCAGTGTAAGGATCTAAGCAACTTTAAATGGCTTAATTGAGATGCAAGTTGACTGGGTCAGGTCACTACAAAATCGCAGGTATCCCTTCATGTCTTTTCCAAAGAGCACTGATCTCTTTAGCAACAGGGTAATGCTCTATGGCACATCTGGGAAAAAGTTCAGTACTGACGTGGACAAAAAAAAAATCTGATATATAGAGGCCCCATCTTCCACTTTTTTAAGGATAGATTCCAGATACCACAGCACACCTTCAGAGGTCTTGTGGAGTTCATGCCTTGGTGGGTTAGAATTGTTTTTGCCAGACCAACACGCTATTTCACAGGGGGTTTTAATGTAATGTGCATGTTTGTCTCTATGTCTTTCTGATACAATGTTCTGGTCTTGTCTAGGTGTTAAGGAGCCACCTGCTGCTTTTCTGTCTCCCCCAGAAGCACAGTGAACTGGGCTTCAGCACTTACGAGCAGCTGCCACCTATTCGTGCCTGCAGGCTTCAGAGTGTAATAGAAACCAAGGGAGGAAATGACTGAGATAAATGAGCCAGCACAGGCTAGGTTCAGTGGAGCAAATCCACAGCCATTAAGATGACAAAATTACTATGAATTTTGTTGTAAACAAATATTTTGAATATTTAAAGTATTTTACCCACATATCAGATTTGTTCCTTTAAAATTGGAGCTTAAAGGTTGGTTCTCCCTGCTAATAATTGGTATCACATTCGATGATAATTTCAGACAGAAATGGATATTGAATGGACAAAGGCGATGGTGAACTAAACCAGGAAATGAAGAACACCCTGGTGCAGACAAATGGGTTTGATTAAAGGGAGAGTAGAAGATTTATCTTATATTGCTCTAATGCCAAAATCCATTGGAGAGGCATGGTCAGCATGTTTTTCTCTTCCCAATACCCAATACTCCCCATGAGCCAAACACCACAAAGATTTGATTTAATTTGCTACGCTAAAAGTGGAACACTAGAACATTACCTGTGAAAAATATATGTGTAAAATGCCCACAGGCCATTACAAAAAAGTCATCGCTTGTTCATCTAAATCTATTCTGATCATATTAACTTGTTTGTCCATATTATGGCTAAATCTCTATTATTTATACCACAGTTTATGTTGTTAGATGTCTCTCTAACATCTTTCCCAAACATTAACCAAAATAATTTGTGATCTTTTTCTGCTAATTATGCCAGAAATTGCCATAACAACTGACCATTTATTTTACTGCTGTTTGACCTGGAATTGAATCTCTGGGAGTTCTTATGATGTAGATATGACTCAGTGTCCAGCAACTGTTTTGTTGTTCTGAAACATTTTAATGCCTTTCTATTATGTTTTTCCCTTGCCTTGTCATATATGAAAAGTGATTCATAACATGGCTTGTAGCTTGTAACTAATTGACTTTGCATTTGTGCTTGGACAACAATGTGGTTTATATATAAAGTGTGCAGATAAGGATACCAGTGCTGCATCTTTTTTTGCATGAAACTGGTGGGATATTTTGTAATTGTGAATCCTGGTGTCATGCTAGTTAGTAAGAGAACACACATTTTCTGGGAGCAATGCTAATGCTAGTGACACTTGCTAAGTTAAACAGTTCAGCAGTGTCTCCATGTAGCCAGCACAAGTTTTTACTGTTTTATGTAGACAGCATAACTCCCTAACAGAATTTGACGCATCCAACAACATATTTTGCTCTTCAAAATTAATTTGTGACAAGTATTGTATTAGTTCATAAATCATTTCTGTCTGCTCAGAGTGTAAACACATTACAGGGCTAATGCAAGTCAGATGGGACAAACTATAAACTGGTGTAGGAACATTGATTTTATAGGCTTCTTTCAAATATCTCAAAACAAAAAGCCCAGGACAGCATGTTCACATATTGGCATGCCTTTGACTGCGCCTAAAATTGGCAATTTTCTGATAAACAGAAGTGTAGGCTTGACCCATATGCTTCCATATGTCTCAGATTTTTACTGATTTAAACTTATTAGAAACTGATTTTTGTGCCTCAGTCAAAGTGGCACTTACCTTCAGAGATTCTGATTTCTCTATACTGTAACATTTCAGTGAAAATTGTATATATCTTGTAGTATTAGCTGAAAATTCTGTGATCAGGAGATTGGTGGATGCACGGATGAAATTAATTGTTTTCTTTTTAAATGAAAGTATTCTACACACAAATATCGCAACTTACTTTGCCATTAATATACCACTATATAAATTCATTTTTCATTTTCTCCTTTGCCTACCAGTTGAATATGAGACACCTGTAACACCTGCAACAAATATCCAATTTGTTCTCTATTATTTCCTTCATTTTCAGATCCAATAATCTCACCGTCTCAGTTTGATACTCAGCCTTCTAACTGGCCATTCATATGCCATATGCACACACTATAACAGATGTGCTTGTAAGCAGACGTAATCAACAGTGATGTCCATGGAAACATTTCTACTAAATAGAATCTATTACAGATATAACAAGAATAAAACATTGTTTTTCTTCAGTGAAAAGAACGGAACACTGATGTAATCGATATGAGATATGCTTTAAAGTTGCTTCAGGGTAATTTTTCTTGGACAAAACAATTTTGCCCTGATCTCAACATCATGGAGAGTGTGTGGGATACATGAAGAGCCAGAAGGATGTGAGAACATCTACATCCACAGAAGATCTGTGCTTACTGCTCCAAGATGGAACAACCTCAAAAACTGTGTGCAGAGAAGAAGAAATGCAAAAGTGAGTGATCTGCTCCTTCACTCTGTGTTTTGTTGGTGAATAAAAGAAACCTGGACAACAAAGAAAAAAAAAGAATGAATAAATAAAGAAACTACAATGCATCCACTCACGTTAACTAAATTTCCACAAATTACACCTGCTAGCTGCTCATTCACAAGTTTATTAAAGGGAGAGATTTTGAGAGAAAGTTACATAATTTGTTACAACATTTGTTACAGTTAGAGTATTAGAAATATGAAATATGGTACATTTAATCATGAGTTACTTGTGGCAATCGTGTGATTAATCACGATTAAATATTTGAATAGATTTATAGATAGACTTCTGGAATCACATTCTAGCTCTCAAACAGGCGATCAACATGACATCTAAAGTAACTCGTTTCTTTCACATCAAGAAGGCCCTTTGCAACTTTCATTATGTGGCACTGAGTCAGGTTCTGCACTGCAGTTTAGAAAAACGACCTCCACACACTATTTTATATGCAACTGTGTATAAATACACAAACAAACAAAAGTAAAAAAATCTAATCAAATTTAACTACTGATGCTTAAGAACAAATATGAACAATAGGTCTTCAAGTTCACCCTTTTAGTCACATTTCAAAAACATGTAAAATCCACAAGTGTTCATTCTTAACATATGTACGTTTTTCATCTTTAGTTATTCAGCCAATGTTCAAAGGAATGAGTAACTAAGATTCCTCCAAAACATGGCAGTCAAAAATGAACCTTTAATAGACATGTGTCTACAAATGTCTTTTTAAGTCTTAAGGCTTTTGTTATCCAAAAATTCATTCATTCATCTTCTACCGCTTTATCCGATCTTCCCTCGGGTCACGGGGAGCCTGTGCCTATCTCAGGTGTCTATGGGCATTAAGGCAGGATACACCCTGGATGGAATGCCAACCCATCGCAGGGCACACACACACTCACAATCACACACACATTCATACACTAGGGACAATTTTCCAAGGTGCCAATCAACCTACTGTGCATGTTTTTGGACCGAGAGGAAACCGGAGAACCCGGAGAAAAACCTCCTTGAGGCATGGGGAGAACATGCAACTCCACACACACATGGCCGAGACGGGAATCGAACCCGGATCCTGGCAGTGTGAGGCGAACGTGCTAACCACTAAACCATCGTGCCTCCGTTTTCCAATCATATGCAATGAAATGAAAAAACATTGCTCCAGGATCAAGGTGCTACATCAGACAACATAATTTAACAAAAGGAAAGACAGATTACATAGAGAGAGAGAGAGAGAGAGAGCAAAGTGTAAATGCTTAAAGAGTAGAACTTTGTGGATTTGCTGAATAGATGAGGCTTTGAGAGAGATTGAGGATGACCACTTATTGCCAGATCATGCCTATGTTACTGTTTAAAAGTGGTTTGATAATTATTTCACATATAGCATTGACCTTGAATAGTGAGACTAAATCTATTACATTTCAGATGGATGACGTACACTAACCAATTGCATTATATACATCCCAGTCAAATATGGATCATTTGTATGTATTTGTACATGTTAGAACTCAGATCTGATTTCCATTTGAAGAGAATAATCATCTTAGCTTTTATTGCTGAGCTTTAAAAAAGTTGGCTGCAGAAAATGAAAGGCATTGCCTCTTCAATAATGGACACTCGTGTATAATGAACGAAGATCTCTTAAGAGATACAAGCGCAAGTGTTTTTGGTTCACTACCAGTATGAGGTTACAGAGGATACAGATACATTTGAACAGCTGAGGTGAGGTGATGATGGACATCTTTTAGGAGCTTTTCATGTCTATGGTATGGCTTGTCTACCAATTATCTGTATATCAGACTCAGACTCTCTACCTCTCATCTTCCTTTATCCTTTATTTTTTGGTTTCTCTCTGTGGCCACATGGGCTTTCTCTGGGCTAGTTTCCAATATTACAAAAACAACTGATGGGTGCATTTATACATAGTTCAGACTACATTGGGGTGTTTATTTTTCCTTCAGGTGGATTAATGTAATACCAAAATCATTTTGAAAACATGCATGCTGTCTATTCATGTACAGGACATGCTGGATATATCAGCATGCAAGCAGTTGGAGGTGCTGTTGAGGTGACCTGTGAGTTTCACAGACAAACAGCTGAGACACTTTGAGAGTGCTGGTACAATGAGAGCCCTGTTTTTAAGGAAATAAATCGATGTCACCAGGTTGTAATGTCATTATCTATAGCAGTAATTCAGTGGGACTTATTACATTATGAAGGACGTGCCACTCTGAAGATGTCCCGAGCGAGCCACTGACAATACTTACATTGAGTGTAGGCCATTTTGACATGGAAGTTAAAAGATAAAAAATGTAAACTGTCCATGCTGGGAGCAAAATGTTCTTAAAATCCTACTTGTGAAACGCTGAACACATGCAAGGGATTTACAGCACACACGCCGCTGTAAAAGTCAGTAATAAAATAATAATGAATTAATAACTATTAACTGAATTCAAAATCTTTAAAGATCTGTCGGCTGTTTGGCAAAGTGAGGTAACTCCAAATGTCTCCTCCCTGTGGGTTAAAAGCAGAAAAGCATTTCTTGTCCAATGTGCCTGAGCCAAAAATACAGATTCAATTAGGAAGTAGAACTCAAGGGGTCAAGTTGTCCGGTCATGAAACACTAACCAACTAAAAAGAAGACTGAAGCTGTTGTTTCCTGGTTGCCATATCAGAAGTTGTGTATTCATTTTCTTATCCCCAGGTGTGTTTTAATAAAAACAATTATTTTATAACAAGTTGTACACTTCTGCATTCTCTAGCTTATGTCTTATTCATGGACTTCATGGTCTTATATATATATATATATATATATATATATATATATATATATATATATATATAGTGTTAACTCCATAATGATTAGCACCCATCAGGAAATAAACATATTAGGATGTTTGTTCATTATTTGAGACTTATGAACATCTCTTTACTATGAAGTCATTTTGTCATTTTTCATTTTTATGTCCCTGAACACACACACACACACACACACACCTGTGGAATGTTATTCGCATTAAGGTATTTCCCATGGAAACAGGAAATTTAGAGGACATTGTGAGCAGTTTTTCAATTTGCATTTATATGAAATATTAATTACGGGGTGTTGATGTATTTGGTGTGAATAATAAAAAAAATACAATATTCCCAATAGAACACAGAAAACATAAAATGTTTAGACTGAGAAAAAGTGCTTTAAGTCATTTTGAAACTGACAGTCGCAATAAGTTTGAACGTCTAAGCATGACCATTTTTTTACCACTGTATACCTCTCCATTTCTTTTAACAACAGTCTTTATACATCTGGAAACTGTGACACCAGTTGCTGATGATTTGGAACAGGAATGTTGTCCGATTTGTAACTTATACATGATTTAGTCTTTCACCAATTCTATCAGTCGGTGAAAGGATGACATACAGAGGGAGATTCTCTTAAAACTACAGATTCACCAATCTGTGAAAACTGTAAATGTATGAAATATTTATTGAATAATGCTCCTCAAATAAAATTGCTAAATATCACATTATCGACATTTTTAAACTATACATATTAATCGAATACATACTTGTCATATCATCAAAGGTTTACAAGAATCTGTAGAAATGTGTGTGCATGATGTTTGGGCTGGGCTCTCTGGCAACTCTGCTTTAAAACAGGTTTGATTCTGTAATAGAAATCACTGCATGAGCTTTGAAACACCTCCAAATTGCTGTCTGTGAACACAGCTTGCTTTGTCATAGACAATTGCAGGTTAATGTTCTTGCAAAGAGGAATTCTCATCCTGTTCTCATCTGAGCCAAAGCTCATTTAAAAATCAGAAAAGTGGAAAGCTGTTTTGTGGTCAGAAAAATGTGAAATGTTCATGGACACCACATCAACTGGACTGATGATGCAAGGTCAACAGCTTGTCAACAGCTCTCGGTTCAAAAACCTGCAGCTCTGATGGTGTGAGGTGCATTAAGGTCTGTGGATTGGGCAGCTTTCACCTTTCCAAAGGTTTCATAAATGCTGAAAGGATTGTAAAGGTGTTAGAGCAACATATTTAATACAGATAACAGTGGTTTTTAGGGAAGGCCTTGCATATTTCACCTCAATAATGCTAAACCACATCTGCATCAATTACATCAACATGGCCTCATAGTAGAAGAGTGTACACTAGTGTAAATAGTACAGGTGCTGAATCAGCTCACATGCAGTCCACACCTTTCACCAATTAATCCTTTGGAGCATCATGAAACAGAAAATATGTTTTCAGACTGTTATTAAAAGAAGAGGGGTTACCGCCCACCAATGCTTGAGACATCAAATTAAATATACAATTTAAGGAAAAATATTTGGTTAATCATTTGAAACATTTGATATTTTCTGTTTTTTGTGAATTAAATATGGGTTTAGAAGATTTACAGGTTTGTTTTTATTTACAATTTCCCAACTGTTTTGGAATTGAGGTTGTAATTCAAAAACTGCCGAAGCTCGCTGTATCGAACCAAGGTGAAATTGTAAAATCGATTTTCATGTTTTCAACATCAGCTCAAATCTCCCCGCTCTACATCTAACACTAACATTTATACTTGTTGTGTATCATGGTTAAAATACACAAATACGAAGGAAATGAGCACAAGGGCATAGTTTTACTGTGTGGTGTAATAGGGATCTCAAATAGTGGAAGTTTAATATGGACCCCACTGTGTCTCTGATTTTAAAGAATATTGGATTCTGCACATTGATTAGTCTCATGAAAAACTCTGACATTTTTGTATTTCAGAAGTACAGTAGCAATACATCTAGTGCATCAGAAAGTATGTCAGAGGGCAAACTGGTCTTGGGCTTCATCTTAAGACCTCACTAACTGCTGTAAACTGGGAAATTCAAAATAAATGTATTTCACAGAGCTCTTTCGGGCAGTTTTTCATTATAGAAGTGTATGACTATAAGAAGACAAAAGTAAATTAAAGATGCTGACATGTTTCCTTGACATGATAGAAGTTGCCTGATCTCATTCTGATGAGTGAAATCAGTCCAAGCTCAAGTAATAATTACATGCACATGGACATAGCCATTCATGTGAAAAAAATATAGTCATTTCTGTGGGAGTGAAGATGGATGTAGTTACTATAATAAGGATAATTAAATGAGCAATTCCAAAGGGCAACTGTTATGTAACAGGCACATATGTGACATTTAGGGAGAAGGTAAAAGTCAGAGCTCAGGCATACAAACAGTCTATTCAGCTCACAGACCAAAACACCTTAAACAGACCTTAAACAGACCAGATGATAACATTCATTTATTAATTTACACAAAATCTGCATCAAAATAATAATTGTCTTATTTGCATACCTTTGATTATGCCTACCCTGTTTGGCTTTTTCTTGATGGCTTGAGTGAAAATTTGAGTGATAACCAGAAGCATGGTTCGATTGTGATAAATAAATATTATTATTGAAACACTGATGTTTTGACCAGAATTTTTCATACAGCTACAATTAATGTATGCGGATTGCAATTAGTTGTGACATACCACACAAACCAAGACTACATATGTCGATCTGTGCATATACTAAATATCACTAAATATCACTGTGCATATACTAAATATCACTTAAAATCAGAGATACCCAATATTTTTACTATAAAGGGATAAAGGGATTGCCACTCATTTATAACTAATGCATATAACGAATTATAAACTAAGGCAGACTACTATATAATTATAAATATAATATATAAAATATAAATATTTTAATTATATTAGTTAATATTATATTATTAAGTTACCGTTCAGTGAAGCTGATAATACTATAATAAACAGGAGGGTGTAGCTCAGTGGTTAAGGCACTGGGTTACTGATCAGAAAGTCAGGGTTTGAGCTACTCATTGACCATTATTGAGAGACATGAAACTTTTCCATATTTTCTAAAAGTTTGTTTAATGATATTTCCCCCATTTCCCCTCATCGTATTTATAGAATGGCAGGCCAAATTAAAAATCACGTGAATACTACAGCATTGGGATGCAGACTTAATTAGAAACGAAGAAATATGTGCAAGCAATAGGTACCATGTCTTAAAAATCATATTTACTGACCCGGGATTAACAGTATGAAACCTGATTTTCCGTTATTCACATACACAGACACAGACACAGACACAGACACAAAACCCCCAAACAAACCTTTCATGATTCAGATTTCAGGTTCCTGTTCTCTGTTTGCTTATTCACAAGAGCAACAGCACACTTTCCAAGTGACATTTATAAGATTATTTACAAACACTAAGCAAATCGCTCTGGGGTGAGAGACTGCTAATTGGTTAATTGTTTAACATCATTTTCTCCCTAGTGCCCTCATTTGCCCGTTAGGACTCGCCTTCAGGCACGAGGTTAATGCAAGCTAACGAGGAGGAAAAATGTGACAAAGTGGTCAGAACTGTCTTTTAGTCGAATGCTCCCCTAGGCAATAGTCATCGACCCAGTAAATGTTGAGCCGCAAGGCTCCTGACAAGATCACGCTTTTCGAATTAGTGAACCGAGAGTTCCAATTAGTGTTGTTGTCTCGTTGGTCTCAGCCTGACGTTCTAAGTGTCTGTGCTAATCTGAGACTTCACTTAGAAATCACTTCAAATCCACATCAAATGGTTGCAGGCTTGACTGGCAGTTCTTGAAGATCAGCTCTAGTTTGAATTTATCCAAGATTTTTTGTAATAGGCATAATTCATCTTTTCAGATACTGGACTCATAAATGAAAAGTGTACAATATTATTTGGCTATTAGCCACGTGTAAAGGAAAAATATTTTTTGATAATCAAACACATTTCAATATTTGCATGCCTAAATCCCCCCCCCACATCTGTAACAACAACAAAATAATTAATTAAAAACAAATTACTGATTATGGCCAAATTTTATAAAAACTTTACATTTATATTTAAGCTCTGTAATTTTATAAACATATGTTACTAGATATTATTCTTGAAGTGATTATTATAATAAATATAATTACAGTAAACCAAATGTAAGTATTACAGTATTACAGCCCTGATTCACTGGCATGAATGATCTCTTTCACTCTTTTGGTTTCCTTGTACAAGTTTCTCCATTTAACCACTGAGGGGTTAAAATATGGTGAGCAATATGTCACAGTGCTTGTTGCATTAGTCCCTATTTTTGAAACCCAAAAACTTCTGGAGAATAGCAAGGAAAAGATATAACAGTTTGACAATATTTGTCTATAAATATTTGAATAGGATTAGATGCAATTCTAACTGCAACCAGCAGATGAATGGATTAGATTTGGGAATAGTTTCAAAAAGGCCAAAGTCACAGCAAGGCCAAGTGTCTGCAGTTGGGTTTTTATTTGATAATATTCTTAATATTTTATTTGATAATATCTTGTAGAATTCAAGTTCAGGATCTCAAGATTTTTGCCTTCAATGTATCCTTCCGGTAGAATCTTAAAAACAAGTAGATGAATTAAAAAATTAAAAAAAGAAATTCTTAAAAGAATTTTCAAAGGAGTGAGATACAAGTAAAGATTATCTTTAGTAATGTTTATTAAGTAAAACCATAATAAATCCAATGCAGCCAGGAAAAGAAGAGAAAAAAGGTGAAACAATAACACGGACTAGAATAATATAATTTAAAAATTATTTAAAATTACGCTAAGCAATAAAAGTATAATCTGACTGATTTATAAAAACAACATAAAGCGCAATTAATAGCATTGCTGTACGAAGCATTCAGTCATTTTTAAACCATTTGGTTGGCTTACATAATGTTGGATGGCAATTGGTTAGATAGCGCTCGATTAATAGCATTTAATTACACAATGGTTTAACAGGTCAAAGCACTGGGTATATTCTAATCGCACTAATCAGTGTCTATTGATGTAAAGCCTTTTTTCTCCTATACCTCTGCTAGGTTAAAAGGAAGCAAGTGGTGGAAAAACTGAAGCATGCCTTACAGCAAATCAGTACCATCTCTTTCAAATGTCATTATAAACAATAAAATGGCACAGTTTGATCTTAACCATCTCATAAAGCAATCTTGTGTGCAAGATTGAAGTTTTTGGATTGATGAGCGAGCTTATCACCGCATGTCATTATCAAATTTGTTATGAATTACTCTTTGCCACCAAATACTGTACATTCCTTAATTTTGTATCCAACTCGAAGCTGCAACTGCAGCATAGCTGCATATCCATTTCTAATACTTTCATTGGTTTTTAACAATCAAAAATAATGTTGCAGCTTGTTTTATGTATATCGATCCAAATGTGGCATTAAAATATTTGTTTTCTAATAAAGCATTAAAGCATTAAATAGTATTTGGGCACACAACAACAACAAATTGCTGACTACGTCTACTGGCGGCACTACAGGAATATAATGATGTGATATCATAGTGTATATATAGAAGAATAGTGTCTTTCTAAGGCTCTACGCCCAGTTTAGGTAATAGGTCTAGTTGATCCCTTGCCTGTGCCTCTATTTCTGTATTGATTGATGGCTTTTTGCTGCCTGCTTGCTTATTTGTGCCAGTGCTGCATTCATCTGTGATGGAAGCTTTTGGCAAAGGACAAACTCATTGCAGTGACATCAGATTCTGGCCTCCAGCCCATACTCAAAATACACTGCATAAATAAATTAAATCCTAGAGTGCTTCTGGAGTATAGGCCCCGCATATTTCAAATCAATTCGGTTTCATTTCTTTTTTTTTTTTTTTTTTTTTTTTTTTTACCATGAACATTGTCAGAAAGCAACTTAATCACATACATTTTAGATATATAAGTATGCTTAATAAGCAAGGCAGAGGTGATAGTAGGGGCACGGTGGCTTAGTGGTTAGCACGTTTGCCTCACACCGCCAGGATCCGGGTTCGATTCCCGTCTCGGCCATGTGTGTGTGGAGTTTGCATGTTCTCCCCGTGCCTCAGGGGGTTTTTCTCCGGGTTCTCCGATTTCCCCCCGGTCCAAAAACATGCACGGTAGGTTGATTGGCACCTTGGAAAATTGTCCCTAGTGTATGAATGTGTGTGTGATTGTGAGTGTGTGTGTGCCCTGCGATGGGTTGGCATTCATGATGGGTTGGTAGAAGATGAATGAATGAATGAATGAGTTGATAGTGGCAAGAAAACGTTTCTGGAGATGAGCTGAGAAAGAAACCTTTGGTAACTTGGATTGTGCAATTATAAATTGTCCTTAGACTTTTCAGCAAATTCATATTGTTTGTCTGTGAAACCTCAAAATCAATCAATTATATGAAAGTTCACAAGCATTTGCAATTTGTTAAAAAGCAATAGGCAATGTTGATTATGATGTGCACAAGTGACTACATGAGGTGAAGGTTGAACATGTGGTTCTGATTCGAGAAATGCTCCAAAGCAACTAAGAAAAACTGTAATAAAGTTATACTCATACTTGTAATTAATTTATTTACATTTTTGGTATCATTCAATTAAAATGATCAGTTAAGTATATTTAACAGTTTACTGCTCATATGAAAAGATAATTTTGTCTATTTTGGGGAATTATAGGTATATATTTTTCCTAACTTGTGCCAAATAATAGACAGCTTTGTCTTCATAAACTCTTCATGACCTCTCTCTCTCTAACTCTCTCTCTCTCCCTCTCTCTCTCTCTTATGTTTGGTTGATCCCATTACGGGTTTCCACAGTGATCAGTGATCCGAATATTAGGTTTTACACATCCTTTCTAACGCAACCCTCAACATTTATCCAGACTTGAGACCGGTACTAGGAATGAACTAGGCTTGGGTAACCCTAATGGCTGGGGTCTTACAACTGATCAATTTGGGGTTAAGGGATTTGCTCAAAAGACCACTAGTGGCAGCTTGGGGGTACTGGGATTTGAACCTGAACAATAACAGTACTAGGCACTAGTCTTAGGGCAATTTCTTCGGGCAACAGTTTTACATGCAAGTGTCTATCAATGAACAGTTGATTACCTCTACAAATGAATAGAAATTCTACATTAATGTCATTTACACTATCACAAAAAGGGTTACATATTACATTTTGACTGAGAACAATGTTTTGTACAATAAAACTGCAACCAGTATAATAATAATATTTGAAAGTATTTTTTGCCACCAACTTTGCTATTCTTTAGATGTATATAACCCCAATGGTAGGGAAGTCTTTGTCTTTGGCATACAGTAGCTCTGAAATTTTTTTCTTGATTAAAAAGAATCCCTGCTATTATAAAAGTGTTAATTTTTACATCTTCATTCACTCTAATATAAATGTCATATGAACTGTGTTATTGGGTAATTACTCATGAATCACTTGCAGTCTTGAATATAAATGACCTTAAAAAATAGTGGGCACCCCAGAGCTGCACCATAAGGCATTTTATTCATGTGTTATTTAATCACATTATGTGTCATTTAATTACACATAATCAGATTCCAGGATGAAAACTGCCCTTTATACCTATAACTTAAGCTATTTCTATATATATTTACAAAATTAAGGAAAAAAGGAAAATAAGGAAAAGATAAAATAACTATTATAAATATTGCAAATCTCTTTTTCCAATCAGAGTCAGTAGTTTGATGTTCAGCACACAGCACACACTTAGCATTTCTCTCTGTCTGACGGTTCATGTTCTGACATGTATCTCAGATTGTTTGATGGACATCCAATTATTGAAGCCAGCTTATCACCTGAGACTGAAGTCAGACCAAGCCACTACAAACCCCTGCAGATTTTTTCCCACAACTCCATTTTGTCATCTCCCTGGAGAACGCTACCATCACACCTACTGATAACACACAAACCTTTTGATGTGGTTCTGGACAAACAACTTCTCATTTTCCTAACACAAAATTTCTCTTTTACCAATACTATTAACATCCTGTTGCTTGATCTAAGTGCAGTTATTGACATCATGACACCCCACAGATATGTAACAACCTTTCTGGTAGTGTCCGGATTTCATACACAATCTCAGTCTGTGAATCATACGCATGAGTATCCTCATACGAAGATGGATTGGGGCCCACTTTGTGCTACTGACTCAAGGCTACAGTTTACATTACATTTGATCACAACATCATTTTGCTGTAATAAATGGACACTTGGTGTCCCGAAGATGAGAATGGGTTCCTTCTTCAGTCTGGTGCCTCTGGTTTCTTCCTTATTCTATCTCAGAGAGTTATTTCCTTGCCACAGCCGACACTGGCTTGCTCATAAGGGGCAAACTTACACTTATAAAGAATAATCTTTTTCCTAAGATGCTTTGAATACTGGTACAGTAAGAGCAGTGCAGCAATCTGATTCTCATCTTCAACAAGCACACAGAGAGAGCAGAAGACAGAACGATTTGGCCATTTTCATTAAAATATAATGAAAGCTATTTCAAAATTCAAATCAAATTCAAATTTTATTGGTCACATACACAGTCATACACAGTATGATACGCAGTGAAATGCTTGGGCAGCTGCCCTGACCTCAAGAGTGGATTGTTTTACCAAATCCAAAAATACAGAATTTACAAAATAAATACAAATATAAAGTAAAATATAAAAAATATAAAATATAGAATAGACTTTAAAAAAAGAGAAAGAGAAAAATGCAAGAAAACCAGAAGAAATCTGTGTGCAAACAACAAAGTCCAGGTTTGTGCAATATGGTTGCTTATAAAGTGGTGTGTGCATATTGTGTGTGTTGTGTGTTTTCTGTCCGTGAGTGAGCAGTGACCACGAGTGACCACTGCCATAGTGAATGTCCAGTGTGGGTGTAGTGGATCAGTACTGTCTGGTGTACTGATTGAGAGACCTTATTGCCTGCGGGTAGAAGCTCCTCCTCAGTCTCTCTGTGTTGGCCTTGAGGGAGCGGAAGCGCTTTCCAGACCGCAACAGAGAGAACAGTCCATTGCTGGGGTGACTGAGGTCCTTCATGATCTTCCTGGCCTTGGTCCAGCACCGCTTGTTGTAGATGGAGTGCAGGTCAGGGAGCTCAGTATGGATGATGCGCTCAGCTGAACGCACCACCCTCTGTAGGGCTCGTCTGTCCTGCACGGTGCTGTTCCCGAACCAGGTTGTGATATTCCCCGTCAGGATGCTCTCTATGGTGCAGGAGTAAAAGTTCCCATGCCTTAGGTAAAATATGAGATGAAATTGTATAATATTAGATGCTTTTTCTCTTTAAATGAGTGGTGTATTGCTTAATAAAACTCTCTATCCGCATTTGAAAACATTATTTGAAACATTTCCCATATATTTTTGTCAGATATTCTGATCAAATTTCTCTTCTGCTCAGATACTCAGTCCAGTACTTGTTTAGTTGAAAAATGTTTTGTCCTAACTACTCTTCCTCTACTTTCAAGCCCTTAAACGGGTTCAGAATGCAGCTGCATTACTTATGATCAATCTCCCAAATTTGCCCACATAATCCATTTGCTGGCTTTCCTCCACTTCCTTCTTGTAGCTTCTCAAATAAAATTGAAAACTCTCATGCCTGGCTCCGAAACCAAAAATAGACCAGAGCTTTCCTCTTTGAAGGTTATTCTACACCAAGCTCTATACCAAGCTCTATATGTACTAGAAAAAATTATGTACTTAGTAAAAAAATCAAATTTTAAAACGTATTTTTTTAAAACAGTGAATTGGTTTTATCATTAATTGTATCTGAAGCTTCTAATTTTTTTTCTCGACTTTCAAATTATAATAAAATAAGTTTAAGTGAAACAATAAGATTTTATATGTGATCGAAGCATATGTGTCACGGTTCTCTCTCTCTCTCTCTCTCTCTCTCTCTCTCCTCGCTCCTCCCTGCTCTTTCCACACACACACACACACACACACACACACACACACACACACACACACACACACACACACACACACACAAACACACAAATCAGCCTCACCTGTTCTCTCCTCGCTCTTCCCTGCTCTTTCCCCACACACTCACACTAATCAGCCTCAGGTGTTCCTGATCCTATCTCCCTCTCCATCTCCCTTTATATAGCCCGGCTCGCCCTTCATTCCCCGTCCGGGCTCGTAAGATTTACGTAGTGTCGTGGACCCGTTATAGATTGATGTATATGCCTAACCTTTTGTCTGTTTCTGATTCCAGTCTGTTTCCCGTTTCCGTCTGTTTCCCGGACTTCCAAGTCTGCTCCAGCTCTCCGGTCCTCCAGTGACCACGGCGCGCAGCGCGCAAGGCTCCCTAGCCTATCTGGCCGCTCCTTTTGAGCGGCATCTCTTTTGTTGTTTGATTATTGAAATAAATCCTTTGTTTTTGAATCCCGAATCCCCGTGTGTCTGTGCAGCGCACCACGACCCTTACAATATGTCATTTTTATCTCTTATAAATAATGAAAACTAGATTCTCTGTAAATATAAATATAAAAACAACAAGATTCTTAGAAAGTTTATTCACAAAATGAGGCAAAAAAAGAAGAAACTTTGTTCTTTTCATTTGGCAGCTGTGGCTGAAGTGTGGGAGCAAAAGCTGCACTGATGTGTTAATCACCCTATTTGTAATATCTGTCACATAGACACATTTGTCTATTGTCTGTCCAATTACAACAACATGCAAACCACTGCTACAGTACTGAAAACACATTACAAATTTACTTACAGATTGTGTGGTGTACAAAGTTCTAGCTATAACGTTTAGTGCGAAATAATAACACATGCTGTATGATTTTTACTGTTGTGGTTTAAAAAAATTCTTAAGCCAATCAAGCAAAGCCTGTAATTGAGAAGGCAAAGAGTGTACACTGTAAACACAAATGAAGAAAAAATTAAAAAGTAAATACATAATAAAGGACAGATAACGTATATCAGTCACAAGATTAGTATCCTTGATGCAGGACAGAGATGAGTCATTTTTCATATATAACAATATAGGCCAAAGGATTAATTGAATGGAAGAAGTCTACTTTACCCTCAGATTATCCTTTCATTGTTTGTTCTTTTTTTTGGTGAAAGACATACAGTATGAGGGAAAATTGTGTTCTGACCCTAGTTTCTGAACTATGTGTCTGTTTTTTGTATATTGACTTTCTGTCCTCATAATGATATATACAATATCAATATTGTATTGTTTTGTGTTTTTTGTACAATTTGTATTGTTTTGTACAATTGTACAATTGTATTGTATTGTGCAATCATATTGCAAAAATGGCATAAACACTCATAAGAGAGAAGTGGTTATCTACAAGATAAAATAAACTGTGGAAAAACAAGCGTCTGATATAATGTATATTATATAATATATATATATATATATAATATTATATTTAATATAAAATAAATATATATTATATATATTATATAATCATATAATGTGTTAGGTCATTTTTTTTTTAATTTTCATAAATAACACACACACACACACACACACACACACACACACACACACACACACACACACACACACACACACACACACACACACACACATTGAAAAAGACTCATAATTCCTGCTTCCATACCATTTATGACTCTTGACAATTTTTTTTGTTCAATATTTTTTGGATTGTTTTAAGTTATTTCATCAATAAAAACATTTTTAGTCAAAACAAACAAACAAACAAAAATGTGCTGTACAGCATTGTTTTGGAATGTGTAAATGAATGAGTTAACCCAAGTGGTAAAATGCTGTGTTTCTATAGACATTTGATCACATTTGATTCTATACACATTCTATACATATGTACAATTGATCAAACTGTATAGACCAGGAGGAAAACATGTGTAACTTAAACAGTGAGTATGTTTTGTCAGTAACTTGCAGACAGGTCATGCTGTTCTAATTAAGGCATTAAAAGCTTCAAAACATGTGGACTGCCCTGACTAACAGCCTACTTTCACAGGAAGCTGAATTTTTGGGAATGTCCCCTCCCCAAATTAGTATCAAGGGGAGTTAAGGGAGTGCAATTTATGGTTAATGACGCACACAAGTTTGAGTCTATAGGCAAGTTAAAGTAATAGTATTCCAATAATCTAATTTGCTTATTGAATTGACAATTGTTCTGACAGATGGACAGGATGCAGTCAATTCAGTGTAGAGCCTCAACTGATACATGTCCGAAATAATCTTTTGTCAGACGTCAGTAGTGGCATTTTGTGAACTCACTTTAGGTTTATCAGGTAATACAGTGAAGCATTACTGTTACCGTAAACTATGAAAACATAAAGATTGTTTTTCACAATTGATTCATTCTTCAAATAAAACCATTAATTAGCAAACATTTGTCGACCTTGAAAAGTGAAAAGAAACCAAAAGAAAAGAGACCCCATCAAGAGATGGAAGTTTTTATGAGATCTTCAAGAGATTTTTATTGCACCGATTTATTTTATCCGTGTAAAGATGTTTTGTAAAACAATGTTCATTATATATATATATATATATATATATATATATATATATATATATATATATATATATATATATATATATATATATATATATATATATATATATATATATATATATATATATATATGAACAGCTCTTAAAACACTTCCAAAATTACTTTATAATTATTACTGTTTCATTTAAAAACAAATGAAGTTTTATTATGGCTTTATTATTTTTATAAAAATGAAGGTGAAAGTCTTCAGGTCAGAAGATTTCTGGCTTCTCTCTAAGAGGAGGTTTTTGACACATTAACTTTAATTGAGACTTAACTATATCAATGAGAATATAAATATTTTTAGCTATATAGTATCACATGACATGACTTTAATCTAGGTATAGATTATTAAGATGTTGATTAGAAGTGATGAATAGAATAAGAGTATTAACATAAACTTAACATATAAAATAACATGTGACTGTCAAAATTACAGATCTCTCTGCTTGGAGTATTCAGTGGTATTATTATTATTATTAGTAGTAGTAGTAGTAGTAGTAGTAACAGGACTTCTCTCTGCACCTTCATTAGAATGTATTTTATTGTATGTCGCACATAATGCTTTCAAAAATAAAAGTGTTTATTTTTAAGAATTAATAAAATGCACGCTTAATATACGCTATACGCTTAATCATACTCTGATCCTACAAAGCCTATAAGTTCTATAAGTTATTGATACATTGTAAGTGTAATATAGAAAATGAAACATTATCAATGCCAGTGCAAACAATAACAAGGTCTGAACATTGTAACAGTGTAAAGCAAACATGTGTAGCCGTGTCTGTGCAAATATAGATAGAAATAGTGAGCAGTGCAAGTACTCTGGTTCAGATATGGTTAATTCTAAGACTGGGTCAGAGCAAATACTGAATGAATCTTCTATTAAAGGAGCTGTTCTGTTTCATTAGTAGGTCATGGAGGGAATGCTGTTTAGTGCCTAGAATGGCTGTATATTTCGTCTTTCCAGCAATAAATAATGTACATCCCATGTCCAGTTCAAAACAGACCACTAGTTAAATTAATTCTGACTTTCGTGTGGATCTAAGCTTAGATTTGCCCAAAGCACAGATGATGCTACTATCCACTGCTTTTATCTTTTATAAAGAAACACACCAATATATGTTTTGTACCAGATTCTGCTGTTTGCTCAATTTTTGTAATTATGGCATCCATTAGTATGACCGCAAAAATACTGCAATACTTCAGATAATGTTCTCCAATAGCTGATGTTTATGGCTGAACAATACATCTATGTACTCAAACAGCCTGAACAAATTCTTACTGCAATGTGAAGTGGGGTGAATGGAGTTAAGGCATTGGCCGCTAGACTGGAAGGTCTCAGGTTCAATAAAAAATATAAACATGATGTGAAATATTTACAAAAACATTACTGCCACTATGAGGATGTTTCACAATATTTCTTGGTATGAATGTCCAATGTGTTTTTAAAAGCCCATTTTTATTTAAACAATTAGATGGTATGGGTCAAATAAAGAGGGTGCAAAAAACCCCAATGTAACAAAGTATTTAAAATCATGAAACATAAACAAGAGGTCCATGAATATGAACAAAACATTGTGTTGTGAAAAAAAAATAGAAGCACAAACAAAACACGAAGAGTGCAGTCACCAATGAGGTGTTGGTGCTTAATACTTCTCACATACTTCTTACAGCACAGTGAAAGTCTTTCTTCCCATACCGTATAAATGTTAGGACCCAGGGTATTAGTGCATGTTTAGCCATGATTCAGAACACCTCGAGCACAGTTTAGGGGCAGAGTCCCCAAATGTGGCAGCTTGTCCATACTGTGGTTTTGACCCTTAACCTTCCAATCAATAACCAAGAGCCTTAAACTTTAAGCTACCACTCGCTCAGAGGGTGCCAATGAACATGAATGTCAGACAATTAAAGTGTGATGTGACATGTAACAATGAAACTCGTTTCATAATACTGAATTAGCCACATGTGCCAATCATAGAGCCTCCAAACAAACAGCTTCCCATGTGCAAAGTCTATCCTCAGACTGGAAGGAGGTGGATGGAAGGAACATTCTTTGCAAAGTAAATTGGCAGGGAGGTGGAATGATATCCTCAGAATGAAAGGGAATCAGAACAACATCCCCAGCAGTGCATGTAGAAGGTGCAATATCCTAACAATAAGAATATAAGCTATTTATTTATTTATTAATTTGACACTTTTAGATGAGGGAAATTTGAGTTTTTAAAGTCAGCTTTGTTAGCACATATAAGAATGGAAAGAGTGTGTGTGTAACTTATTTGCAACTCCTTTTCAGTCCTCTGTCTTTTTGGTCCATTGCCATTACACCACAGATTATCCTGGAGTTTGCCACATGACTAACAAATTAAATTTTGTCATTAAGCAAACAAAATCTATCCAAATTTGAATTCTTGCCTTGTAGTACCCCATCTTTCAAAATATACACTGATTATAAAGTTTTTAAGAAATACCAAAAATGTATTTGGCTAAACAATTCACATTAAATAAACAACTTAAAAAATTGTCATTTAATTGAATGCAACAATCAAACTCGGTTTCTTAATTGGTGACTGTTTTTCCACATCGTTTGCAAATTGGACATTGATCTAAAAATAAAACCTGCATTGGCATATACCAGTTGTTCTTTCCTATCTTCTCTTATTTGTTTTTTTTGCAGTGTTAAAAATGTCCTTGTACATAGATTTTGACACATATTGATTTGAATGTTTAAGTAACAAAACACTTGTCTGTTTTGTACAGTGTGCCTGGTGCTTCATCTTTAGAACTGAAATGTGATCGATATCAAATCTGATGGACTGCTGGTGCTGCTGACAGAGATTGATTTCAGGTGTTACAACAGATACACTGGGAAAACGCTCTTCATCACTAGAGTGCACTAGAAGGAAATAAAATCGGTCTAGATTTCTGGAGGTATCTGTTCGAATATCGACAAGAAAAACAGAAATATGTGAAAGTGAAAGGTTTCTGTTGTCACATGCGGCTGAATCTTCAAGAGGGTTTGAATGAGGGTTTCGACACATGTAAAGACACATTCATATAAAGGCACTCTATTAATAAATTGTGAATGAACAACCCTGTAGTCTCCAAGATTAATTAAATATGTCCACCACCGGGAGGCACGGTGGCGTAGTGGTTAGCACATTCGCCTCACACCGCCAGGGTCCGGGTTCGATTCCCGGCTCGGTCATGTGTGTGTGGAGTTTGCATGTTCTCCCCGTGCCTCAAGGAGGTTTTTCTCCGGGTTCTCCGGTTTCCTCCCGGTCCAAAAACATGCACGGTAGGTTGATTGGCACCTTGGAAAATTGTCCCTAGTGTATGAATGTGTGTGTGAATGTGTGTGTGTGTGTGCCCTGCGATGGGTTGGCATTCCATCCAGGGTGTATCCTGCCTTAATGCCCATAGACGCCTGAGATAGGCACAGGCTCCCCGTGACCCGAGTGAAGATCGGATAAAGCGGTAGAAGATGGATGGATGGATGTCCACCACCATGTTCTCAGAAGCATAGTTGAAGCTCAGATATGTAAATGTTGCTTCAATAAATGAAGACAGCACTGTTGTAGTGGGATAATCTTTAATGCACTGCAGGCTGAATATTTGCTTCAGTTCATTGTGAAATATTTCATTGTCTACCCCAACCACAAGTTATTCAATAGTTCTGAATTTACACAATCGTCTACACAAGACAAAATAGCGAAATAATACAAAGTATCTGAAATGGGTTTACAAATGATTTTCTTTTGCTTCAAAGTTTTTTATAAACTGGCTGTTTTCCTAGGCATATGAATTATTTTATTTCATTTAACATTTTTTTTGTTAATAAACCAAGTTGCCTGCAATATCCTGATAGAATCAGTGATCTGATTAACAACAAAGCAGTTTCAACAATGTGAAGGGGCAGCAGCCACAAGCTATAATATTATTTCATTTATTTGTATCCTTTTATCTAAAACAATAGTCAATGTAATGCTTACACTATATATTTAACAACCATTAAAAGGGAAAAGGCCCTCAGGGAAAATTATAGCTTCCACTGAAACCAATCCTAATTTCTATTTTTTTTTTCAGCAGGATGGATAAATAGCACAATAAACAAAGCAATAAACAGTGGAAACTCAGTGACATTTTCAATCAGGCGTAGAATACCAGCAATAAATCTGAAATTAAATTCCATTAATACAACACCAGCCAATGGGCTGGCACCGGAAATACCAAATACTAGACACTTCTATCAGGATAAAGCTATGGTTCAGAATGGACTGTTCCATGTCATGTCTATCTGTTTTCGTTTAACAACGTCTATAACAACGTGGACAGAGTCACAAGTGAACACCTCTTTATTTCAGCACACGTCACAGTGTTAGCTTATTTTTCGGAAGGTTTTTAAAACCTGAATGACTGCACAGGGCATTGTTAAGATGCTGAGGTAGCGGACGGCTTTAGGACCAAGTGTGATGTGGAAACTCACTACAGTAAAGAGATAAACAGAGTCGAGTAGCAAGCAGCCAGTCAGTCCTGAGTCAGAGAGTCTCTCGCGCTTTTGATGGCGCATCATCATCATCATCATCATCATCACCATTTACACAATTCTAATGAATGAAAGAAAAAAGCTGTAAAGGAAAGAGCAGCTCTGTACGCGGATGCCGATTCACCCTGCTTTAAAGAACAACAAAAAAAGGCTTATAGTCTTAATACTTTATTTCCAGCATTTTTCTCGGGACCAGCCATGGATTATCCAGCTGGACAAACTTCCCCGACAGTAGTGCTGCTCATTTTGACAGGTGAGTGATTCATGTATCAATTTGCGGTTGATTGTTTTGTTTTGTTTTGTTTTTTTTTATCGCTTTTTATTCCAACTTTCGTGGACTTTTTTTGCGGACTTCGGCTGTTAATTCTGCGTACATACAACATCCAGAGATGGAAAAGAAATCAAACCAAACACAGCAGAGAATAGCAAAAATAAAATCACACACACACACACACACACACACACACACACACACACACACACACACACACACACACACACACACACACACACACACACACACACATATATGTGTGTATATATTAGTAACTTAATGTTACGCTTTAAAAGCAGTAAAAGCAAATAATGTCAGAGAAAAACTATGACCTTTAAACACATTTTATAGACAGATTACAAAATGACCAACTTGATCAAAAAGATTGATGTAAAAAGAGTGTAGAAGAGAGAGTGAGGTAATACACACAATATTCACTTCTATTGGATTGAATTACATTTCATTTTAAGCTGAAATGTAACATTTTGAGCTCATTTATTTTTAATTTGAGTACACTGTGGGTAGACAGGTGAAATAAGAGTCCACGTATTTATGGACCTGAGTGTATGTGTTATAAATTTCACAGTGGCTGAAAACAGTAAGGAATAGGTGGCCATTTGAGCAGTGCAGGTAATCTTGTTTGAGTGAAATGGATCAGATAAGATGGTATGTTGTAAATAACAAAAACACTTCAAAAACCCTTTGCAGAAAGTAGTCAATAGCGAGAGGAGACATTTGCTGAATGCTCTGACAAAAATGAGGTTTTATATATGGTTTATGTTAATCTGATTTGTAGTATTTTTATGTCAATGGTAAACGTAATTAAACCACAACTGATTGGAGATGGTTGAAAAAAAGGGGATACCATTTAAAAGAACACCAAGGAAATTCAATATTGAATAATTATAATACCCATTATATAATAATTATATGTAGTGCTACATTTTTGTAGTGCACAGTATTGTTTATTCGGTGTGTCTTTGACAGGATATTTCATCTAGAGAAAATGCCTGAATATTGTATATAGTCCTGTTTCTGTGTGACAGGTTTTTGTGGTACATTTTTTGTTTGATTTGTGCTTTTAGTGAGATTGAAAATGGAGATGTCAAGAGATAGGGGATGAATGAAACGTAACTTAATGATGCTCAGGAGGGATATCACTGACTGCTTTAAGACATTCTTGAGATGATCCAATGGTTGATGTGGGCTTTTGTATAGCAAACAGACTCAATATAAAAAAATATAGTACTACCTACACCCTTCATTATGAATTGCAGAGACCCTGCTCTACTCAACAATCATAATCAGAACAGCTCCAATTATGGCTTCATAAACCATAGCAACAAAAAACACACTGCTGAAGTCAATAGGGTTAATTTCTTGAGGTTGTATTTCATGGGAAAATAACATGATGCAAGTTATTTGCAGTGCTGCATAAAGCATTCACAACCTCGATGTTTCTGTAACAACCTGATAAATCAGAATATTATAGAATGTCATGGATGGTCTTAAAATATTCAATGTAGTCATGATCTGCAAAAGTGATTTGTTAAAAAAAACACCACTAGTAAAGTAATTTAATGTAGTAATAATATCAGAGTTCAGGAATGTATTTTTTCCACCATTACCACCATTACTATAAGTTTCATTTTATTAACAAATTTGTGACCTAGTAAAATGCAACAAAATAAATAGTTTTTCTGTTTTGTTTGTTTTACCCTTAAGTCCTTATCATCATCCTCATCAGTGTATTTTGCATAAAAAGTAATACTATAAAGGGGTCAATGTATTTTTATGATAATATTTTTATAATGATATTTCAGTAAGTATTGAATGCAGACATATTTCTGCCCTGACAAGTAATCATTGACTTTGGCATGCTTTCCTCAAATTTTAGTCTACATGGTAGTATTAAACTCCCGATTCTTATTTATTTATTTTACCCCAGATGATGTTTTAAGAGAGGCAATATGTATTTGGTAGTGTGCATCATCAAAATGACTCCCTAAATGTAGCACTCTGAAAGAACTTGGGTCAGCTGTGCTTTAATCTCTTGATCTCATGCAGTGGAGTCCTGTACCAGCTACATCAAAGATGTGGGGCTTTTAGAGCTTCAGGCAACGATAGAATTGGGTCTGACTGGTTGGTGAAAAAATGCTTGCATTTGTGGCACTTGCCTCATTTAGAAATATTTTTGCTATGGTTATTAAACTTTAAATTACCCAACAGTGTGCAATATATGAGTTTGATGAACACACACACACACAAACACGTTTCAACTAATTTCACCTTTGTTTGTTTTGTACAACTGGCCATGACCCCTATCATCTCTTTTTGTGTTCAGTGCTAAAATAATTAACATACTTAATTATACTTAACATAATGGACTCAATAATAAACTGTATCTGTTTATATATATATATATATATATATATATATATATATATATATATATATATATATAGTGTATATATATATGTCATGGGACTACATACACTGTAAATAACCTTATTAACGGATTCACTTTTGGATGTCTGTGTAGCAGCACAATGATAAAATGGATGGAAAACACACAGAGAATGGAATCAGATGTTTTTTTTTCGGTTTAGTGGAAGCTAGATCTCAGTAGAAGGGCATATAGTAAGACTACACATGTTGCTTTGAATATGAAAGAACACGTATGTAATTATGTAAGAAAAATGTGTTAAATAACCCTTTCTATTTTTTTCTTTTTTCAAAGTAGGAAGCTTTTTCTTTAATGCCAGCTTTGCACACTTCAGGCATTCTTTTTGCCGGCTTCATGAGGTAGTGATCACCTGGAATGATTTTCCAACAATTCTGAGGTGTTCTCGGAGGTGTTAAGTGCTTATTGTCTGCCTTTCCTTTGCTCTCTGGTCCAATTCATCCCAAAACATCTGGTGTGTCTGTGGAGACCTGGTGCAGCAGTCCATCACTCTCCTTACATAAAACGCTCTTACATAAGCTAGAGGTGTTTTTTAATCATTATACTGTAGGACAACAAATTGTGCTCTCAAAAACCACCATCCAGATGAGATAGCATCTCACTGCAAGTTTTGTGGTTGTCATTCTGGTTAAATGTGACCTCATTTTTATCTAAATCACCAGAAGGGCATCCCCATACCATCACACCTCCTCCTTCATTCTTCATAATGGAAACCACACATTCAGGAGCCGTCCATTCACAATGTATAAAAAAAGTGACAGCAGTTAAAACCAAATATCTCATATTTGTTCTCAAATTAGGACAGTTTTCCATTCCTTGTGTTCCTTATTAAAATATTTGGCCTGCTTGTTGTTCTTCCAAAGTAATAGTTTGAGCACATGCAGTCTCCTATGTCTGCCACTTGAACTATAAGAAGCATTTATGTAAATCAGCAGTTTCTGAGGCTGTTAATTCTAATAAACATATCAACATAGCTAAATTTGTAGCTGTTGGTCTTTTTTTTCTGGGATGGTTGTAGTGACAGCCTGCTTCACCATAGCATTTAATGGTTTTAGTGTTTTTTTTTCTGGACTGACTAACCTATATGCTTTTTAATTATATTGATTATGTGAGTAATTGATTGAATTGACACAAATAAATTAATTACATTTAAAAAAAGGAACAGTAAAATTAAATACTTTATATTTGTTAAACGTCAGTGCGATAACATTTTGTGCGTGTGCGTTTGTGTTTTACATTTAGTATTTCATTTTGTACAGATATGATGCAAAGAGGCATGAATTACCCTTACAAACCTATCCAAAAATACTAAAATATTAAGGGCAATTTATTTATTTTTATTTCTTTACCCTGGAGACATTTGAGTCTGATATCAAGAGATGAATATGTTAGTTATAAATAACTAAAATGTGGTACTTGCTAACCAACCTGTAAAGTGTGGATAAGACTGTGCTTATTAGATTCTTGTTCTTGACTAACAGGAGAAGAACATAATGTGATTGACTTTGTGGTGTTGTAGCACATCCACATCCATCCACGTCATTTTTTTTTCAAGATTTGCTTTGGTGTTAACTAGTCATGCTTCATTTCATGTGTGGTAGAAAAGGATAAATTATGCTCTTATGCCATTTATTTCCAAAAGACATATTACTTTCAAGATTAAAAAATAATCTTATATACCATGCATATAAAGGAGGTGGCTGCTCCCTACCAGTTATGTGCAAACATTAACTTTGCGAATTCATTTTGTGCATTGGTCTTTATGACCATAGTAAATTGGGAGCACTATTGTGTGTGCTGTCTGTAAATGAGGGCATTGCTCTTTTCTTTGTCATCCACAAAGACACTAGATTATTATAGGTGCCTGTGAGCTTGTGTATGTAGAAGATGGTGCTGTAGATAAAGAGGAATTTTATGGCTCCTAGTGATGCAGCATAAGTAGCAACTGTATTTTGCTGACTTCGCATGCTATTTTCACCTTCACTAGTGGGAAGTTGCCACACGACAGAGAAGAAGTTGGTGACACAATCTACATGGTTCCTATCCAGAAAAAGCTTTTTATATCTGCTAAGAGACAATTATATTGAGGAGCTCTCTGGACAACAGAAGAAATGTACTAAGCCACTAAGCTTGTGTTTGTTGTGTTTTTCCGGGTGAAAAACTTTGTGGAACTTTCTGCAACAAAACCATCTCCTATGTTACAAGTTAAAGGATACAACAAGCAGATGACAAACAGAGACAGAAATGTGCATTCTTGGCATTTTTATGTGTGGAGTTTCTGTGCATGCTCTTCCTGTATCTGTTTGCCTTGCCTCCAGGTACTCCGGTTTTACCCTCACCTCACAAAAACACTACAGTATGTAGGTTAACTAAGGCTAAAATAAGACTCCTTAAATATATGAATGAGTGTGCAAATGGATGTGAGTTTGACACAAGGAATCTCAATCTCACACAGGGTGTATTTGCTGCTCCTGTTGAGTGTCCCATGATAGGCTGCAAATTCACCATGACGCTGACAGGGATGAGGCAGTTTCTGAGATAAATGAACACATAAAAATGAAACACCAAATTATTCATTGTAAAGGTATGTTCAGTCAGGTGTGTGGAAACAATAATATTAATACGCTAATGATACTATCAAATCGTTTCTCCTCTTTCCTGTTTTGTGTCATGAAAGTCTACAGCAAATCTAAATGTAATCTCCTTTCTATTTTACTACTGCTTTTACTTTAACATAACAAAAACATACCACTCAAAAAGTGTGAGGTCACTCCATGATCTGATCCCATCTCCTCAGCCAGCCGTATCAAAATACTGCTTCAAAGTTGTTGTATTATTGCAGCTTCCATGGAAGTGATCATCTTAAGGAAAGGCACAATTCTACAGTCTTTGGAAAAACAGTCACCTAATGTGGTTTTAGGCCACCAGGAACATGGAGGGGGTTTGTGATAAAAATTGACGTATATGGGCTTAGGATCAGCTTACGAGCGTTAGAAAGATTCAGATGCAATTGATGGTGCAATGCTGGGCACATAATAAGCAATGGTTTTAATAGCATCTTAAGTCAGAAACCATTAAACTTTATTTTCTACTTACTTCTGCTTTGTTTGGCTTTAGAATGTCCAGAACTCAATGAGGTGTGAATACAATGATTTTCTTGCTCCGATGCACTCTGTTAGGTTCTCCAGTGGACCTGTGTTGCACGTTACTGTTTATCAACTGTGCTACTACTGTATGTATCAATAGTGAAAAAAGCATATTGGCCTGGCCAGGAATAAGCAGACTTTTTCAGTTCATTGTACCCATTTCTGTTTTTGTGATCTGTGAAAGTGAGGAATGTGACCATTTGTGACCATTTCATCAGGACAGTGTTATGCCTAACTCCTGGTTCCTCATATTGTAATTTTACTTCCACAAGGAGTGACATCTTGAAATGAAAGCAGATGGGTATAGTGTGACATGATCACCATGGTACTGAGATTAGATCACTCTTACCACATTCTTATATGTCTTAAATTCTGCCATAAACATTGCAGGTTTATGATGGTGGAATATAAAAGTCTGGTTTTGAGGAGTTGAACTCTTTAGACCATTTACAAGGTCATTGTTTTTTGGAGCTAACAATTTAGATGAAATGCCTATAGAACTCTGCAAACCCCCTGGAATCGCTGCATCTCTTTGGTGGTTTAGAATTGGGACCAATATGTGACTGTTTAAACTTTTGACTGAAGTATTTCTACTCCTCACTGCCTACATAATGTAGTCAAATGTTTGCTGATGTAGATGTAATGTAGCCAGTATATTTTTCAAAAAGTGCTAATGGTACTGTATCACCAAATATTCATAGTTGCATGACTTGTCAGGTGATGTCAGTATTCCACATTAATTCCTCTCCCATATAAGAATTCATATGCCCTACCATTAATAAATGTTAGAATTTCTGTGTGCAAATACTAGTGTGCATTTGAAAAGAATGATGTACTATAACCGTTCCCTTTCCCAGTTGGATGTCTAAGGGCATAAGGGAATTTGTTTAAACATATTTGCTGCTGTTTCATCTTTGAATCGCTGCCCGAAGATCAGCTTGATGAGTAGAAGGTGCTCAGAGTTTCCAATAGCTATGTGCAGTGCTGTTAGTCACAGAACAGATTCGAGCACAGAAGAGACTAGGTAGATATAATGTCAGTTTAAAAAAAAACTTTAGCAAATGATAAGGCTTCTTGTAATACCATGGTCATAAGACCCCATAGTAAGTGTAAACACATATTAAGAGGACAAAATTCAGGGGAGAGTGCCCTCTGGTGGTAGGTGGTAGCTCAGTGGATAAGGTATTGACCTCTGCACCACCCTGGCACCAAACTGCACTAGTGGTCCCTTGTGCCCATAACCCTAAATTGCTAATTCTAAGTCACTCTGCATATGGTTGAATGCCATAAATGTAAATGGTGGTTTGTTGGAAAATTCTCCATGGTGGAAGAATTAAAAAATCCTGAATTATTTTTCACCTTTGTGATGTAAGTTAAACGAATATATATATATTTTAAAACTTTGTTTTTGACTATATTGTTTTGTTATTTTTTTTTTTTTACTTTTTCTTATATTTTGCCCTTTTTTAAAAAAAAAAAAGAATAACGGCGTATGGACATCACCTATAGATCTTAATAAAAAAAATCATATTACTTAAGAAGTGGGGCACGGTGGCGTAGTGGTTAGCACGTTCGCCTCACACCGCCAGGATCCGGGTTTGATTCCCGTCTCAGTCATGTGTGTGTGGAGTTTGCATGTTCTCCCCGTGCCTCAGGGGGTTTTTCTCCGGGTTCTCCGGTTTCTCCCGGTCCAAAAACATGCACAGTAGGTTGATTGGCACCTTGGAAAAATTGTCCCTAGTGTATGAATGTGTGTGTGAATGTGTGTGTGTGTGTCCTGCGATGGGTTGGCATTCCATCCAGGGTGTATTCTGCCTTAATGCCCATAGACGCCTGAGATAGGCACAGGCTCCCCGTGACCCGAGGGAAGATCGGATAACGCGGTAGAAAATGAATTAATGAATGAATGAATATTACTTAAGAAAGAATTTTTGCAAGAAACCTTCCTGGTGTTGTATGACAAGGAATGCTGGATATTATCTGGAATTCATAGAAAATCACTCCTCCCTCCCAAACACCAGGCACAAAGTGAAACTGGACAGATTATGAAGCTAATGATTGATTCATCTTAAGTCTAACAGGTCTGTAAATAATGTTCATACACATGAATAGATTTGCAAAAGTTTTACTAAAGAGCAGTTCATGTTTTCAGTTCCACATCACTGTGTGTCATTTAAATGCTATGTTATAGACTTCCAGGTAAAAATGTGTATTCAACTGCTTGGACAAAATCAGTTTGGAAAAATCTCTTGTATTTGGCAGTTAACTTAGCAGCTTCACACCTCTGACATAAAGATGGGATAAGGGCTTAGCAACCTCATACTGTTAATGAAAAGGATAACACTACCTGCTATACCTTTGTGATATCTGTCACACATAAGTATTATGTAAAGCTGCTTTGAGACGATGACAAATTGTAAAAAGCGCTCTATAAATAAAATTGAATTGAATATCTTTGCGTTATATTTATAAAAAAATCATGTATTCCTTTTACTACTGCTAATCACATAGGTCATTATTGCTAAACACATGTGTTGAGTGTACTCATGCTGAGGCCCTTTTCCCAAATAGTGATCTTAGCAGTCACAGGCATCTGCAGTTTTTCAAACTATACCAAGTAGTGTAATAAAAATCCCACCAATTAAGCTCATGGTTATCAATCATTATTATTTTAAATATTTTTACATTCGAAAGAAATAAAAAGCATTTAGACAGTTTTTATTCATTTTTGGCAAATCCAGAACGTTGGCAGAAATTTGAATTAACAAAAGAATTTTTGGTACACTAATCCCAGTGATGAAGGTTTGGGAAGAGAAGCTTAAATTTGTCAAACATAATAGCCAACACTTAAATCGGCTCTTTTTCTTCTAATTATATTTTTGCATTGTACATTTAAAGGAAAATCACATGCTATGTGGTCACAGGATGCGCACTGAGGGACGAAATGTCAATCTATTTTGGTTTCTTCTTTATTTAGTTTACTACTGGAGTAAATATTGTTTCTAAATCCATCATTTGTCTATTCAATCAGTATCATTGGCCTCATTCTGTCTATTATTAACACCAGAGATTGACTTCCTTTCATCAATGGACAGATTTAATGCTTTCACTAGATAGCCCAAAGTTTAGAACAGACAGCAAGCCATGACAAACTGCCATTGTGTTCTTTTTCTGGTTGAGATGTTGTGCTTTTGACCCATACTGTAAAATTGATGACATATAATGCAGTTACAGGAAAACAAGCTATGTAGTGTGTTGAAACCTTGCAGTGGATTATTTTTTTATTGTAGCATATTCACAGTTGTTTCATTCCAATGTGATTCACATTTAATGATATTTCATTTTTTCTTAAAGTTTGTAGTTACACTTTATGCCACTTTTATTATAGCAAATATATATAGTTATTAGTTATATTAGTTATTCATTAGTTATAATAGTTATTCATTCACTAGCCTCTTTTAAATATGTCTTGTGTATTGGAAAAATGGCATTAAATGTGAATAAATGTTATTAATAAACACATTAATATAAAAATATATTTCTACAGTACATTTTATTCTAATAATCTACAGTATTTTATTCTAATTTGAGTTAATCTGGCAACCAATCAGATAGATTTTATCTGTGAATTTGTTACAATATGCCGTGTCGTGCTGTATAATGACTTTGCTTCAGTATATAGTATGACCAGTACATTCTTCACAGTACAGAATTAGCAATAATTTCTAAAGGAAGAAAATATAAAACAAGCAATAGGCCTGTGTAATTAAGTGACATCATGCTAATGTCCGTCTGCCATGAGCATGAAACAATGAGCCCAGCAGGCAAAATAGGAGAAAAACACTTCAACATTGATTCAGGAACAATTGTCCTTAGACTGTGCAGCATTTCTCTGCCCCCAAACAAATAATTGTATTTATTGTGTTAATTTTGTTTTGAATTGCTGTACTGTGTTTAGATTACCCAGTGGTCTCTATGGGGTTGTTCTGGGGTCAAACCATACACAGCATAGTAATTGTGCAGTAAGACGGTGAATTGGGTTGGGGAAAAAGCATTTTCTCAAACATTACACTGTTTATTGTAAGTAGACGTCTATATGCATTTATATATGTTGTAAGTGACCTTATTTACTGGCCTTTTTTTTCTATCTATCTATCCATCCATCCATCCATCCATCTATCTATCTATCTATCTATCTATCTATCTATCTATCTATCTATCTATCTATCTATCTATCTATCTATCTATCTATCTATCTATCTATCTATCTATCTATCTATCTATCTATCTAAAACAAAGAATGCTTACAAAAATGGAAGTGTTAATTTACTTTCATCAATGAACAAAATGCAGTGAATGTACAAAAGAGAAATCAAAATCAAATCAATATTTGGTGTGAACACCGCCTCCCTTCAAAACACTTCTTTTTCTAGGTAAACTTGCACACTGTTCTTTAAGGAACTCGGCTTGTAGGTTGTTCCATCTAGGAGAAGTAATCATGTTGACTGAAAAAAAAAGAAATGTTTCTTTTATTCGCCCACATTGCATTTTGTAAATTGACAAAAATGAATTTGTTGTTTACAGCATTTTTCCATATCACTTCTTCATTTCACAGTACTCTCTCTCTCTCTCTCTCTCTCTCTCTCTCTCTCTCTCTCTCTCTCTCTCTCTCATATATATATATATATATATATATATATATATATATATATACATATATATATACACTCTTTAGACCTTAAAGTTGCTTGTGTTTAAGTTTGTAATCAATTTATTCATAGATGGAGACTCAAAGCACTTTCTTGTTGCTCTGGATATTTAAGCTAAATAATGTAAATGTAAATGACAGTACATTATAAGTACATAAGCCCAGGACTACAGTAATACACTAATATCTGATTGTCAGTGTTTGTGGTGGTTACGGCCTTGAATGAATTTATTCAGGATATTTACCTCAGTAGTCATGTGAATTTTCACAAATTTCTCAGGCATTAAAATATTTATACGGAGCTCACTGAAATCAGTCGAGTACAACGTTTCCAGTTAAAATTAATTTAAATTCCAAATTAAATATATATTTTTTAAATTATTATTATTACTTTCAGTGTTCATAGTGATGTTACAACATTCTCTTCTCTGTCAGAAGTGAATCCCCATCTTACAGTACTGTATACCTATTAGCAGTATTAAGCTTTACACACATCCCTTGTGAATGAATTCTCACTATTCATGTTCTCTCCCAAAATATTCTATAACTATCCTTTTTTCCTCCAGCTAAAAAGACTGCCAATGTTCTCTGTGTTTTCTGTCCACAACTCATCTGCTTTCATTTAAATAAACATTTTTATGTTATTTCAACAAACAAGCTGCATGTTTGTTTGCCTCCACTTATGGAAAATCAATCACCAAGTAAATTTCAGTGGATTACATATTGTACAGCCTCTCAATAAACTGGATGTCCACAATAGAAAATTCACAATATATTCAAATAGTAGAAATTAACTAAAACACAAATTAATTAAGTATATGCAGACAAGAAAATAACCAGCCTGTGATAAATATAAAAAGTTATACTTCAAATGTCAAATGAATACATTTTCAGAATTATAATCTGACCAGTTTTTGTGTCAACAAAAAAAACTTGTCTATAGACAACAGTCTATTTTTTTGTCTAATTTCTATGGATATTTCTGCGATGGGTTGGCATTCCATCCAGTGTATCCTGCCTTAATGCCCATAGACACCTGAGATAGGCACAGGCTCCCCGTGACCCGAGGGAAGATCGGATAAAGATGAATGAATGAATGACAAACATACTTTAATAAAAGGACACTGGTTACGCAGATAATTTATTTCCAAAATAAGTAATATTCAATCTTTTTTCAAACTAAAACTTGCATTAGCTTGATGAGAGATAGAAGGGCTGCCTAGAAATTGTTGGTGAAGCCGTAAGGCAATAAAGCTAGGCGGGTCATGAAGGCTGGGTGGAGCTGGATTCCCTGGGTTCCAGGGCGGAGCAGGCGGGACAGGAATCGGACGGGACTGGGGACTAGGTCGGAGCAGATGGAACTGGAACGGACTGGACTGGAACAGGCTCTGGGCGTTGGTGTTTTCGGAACTCTTTGTCCTCGGTATCTTTCTCTGGATCCTCTTTGGCCCCCTCAGGCTTCTCTTTGACTTTGGTGCCCCCCTCAGTGACCCCTAGGCAGGCATGTCTGGAGCCTCTTTGGGCTTGGCGGCCATGTCTAGAGCTTCTTTGGGCTTGAAGCCATGTCGGGCTTGGAAAGAGAGCTGGCTGCCAAAAACCTGAACCTGATCAGATCCATGAAGTTGGAGGCTGACTGTGTGGGAGGACTAGTCTGAGCCCAGATGACTGCCTCCCAGCGGAGTGCAGGACCTATCAACAGGGAGAGGACATATTGGAAAATATATAAACCTCCTTCTTGGCCTTCCTCTTATCCTCCTGCCTGGAACCTCCATCCTCAACATTCTTCTCTTTATGTACCCCATATCCCTCCTCTGCACATGTCCAAACCATTTCAACCTAGTCTCCCTAACATTGTCTCCAAAACATCCAATATGCGCTTTCCTTCTAATAAACTCGTTTCTAATCCTGTCCATCCTCATCATTCCTACTGAAAATCTCAACATCTTTAACTCCATCTTCAGCTCCACCTCCTGTCTTTTAGACAACTCCCATGTCTCCAAACCATACAACATCACAGGTCTCACCACCGTCCTATAAACTTTCCCTTTCACTCATACAGAGACACTTCTATCACAAATCATTCCTGCAACTCTCCAACTCTAAACCCATTCCACCATGCCTGCACTCTTTTATTGGATATTGCATCTGTGGTGCTCTTCCTCGGCATGAAATCACACTGTTACTCACAGATGGTCATCTCTTCCCTCAGCCTAGTTTACACTTTATTCCCCTGTAGTTACTGCAGGTCTGCACATCTCCCTTAATCATTAAAATCGGTACCAGCACACTTCTTCTTCATTCCTAGCATGATCTCACCTACCATCTTTCCTAAACATCTCCACACTTCGACTGGAATGTCATCTGGTCCAACTGACTTTCCACTTTTCTTCCTCTTAATTGCTGCTCTTAATTGCTACTTCCTCCTTAATAATTCTATCCACTTCCTGCTTCACTACCTTCACATCATCCATTCTTCAATCTCTCTCATTTTCCTTATTCATCAGCTGCGCAAAATACTGCCTCTATCTTCTCAACACGCTCTCCTCACTAGTCAACACATTATATCTACATGCTTTATTCCTCTAACTTGCAGAACACCCTTCCCAGCTCGGTCCCTCTGCCTGGCCAACAAAAACTTTTCTCTTTCCTTATTGTCCAACATTAACATACATGGTACAGCTTTTCCTTGGTGGATGACAAAGTGTGAATACACAAACGCAAAACTACTTGACGAGATAAAAGGGACCATAAAATGAAATGTGAATGTCAACATTAGCAACAACAACCATGGGAAGTCAAATCTGAAATAATGTGTCTGATGAAAAGTGAGATAATATAATACTGGTAATTAATCCTAAACAAGTTCCAAGATCTCAGGCGTCTATGGGCATTAAGGCAGGATACACCCTGGATGGAATGCCAACCCATGGCAGAACACACACACACACACACACACACACACACACACACACACACACACACACATTCATACACTAGGGACAATTTTCCAAGGTGCCAATCAACCTACCGTGCATGTTTTTGGACCGGGAGGAAACCGGAGAACCCGGAGAAAAACCTCCTGAGGCACAGGGAACATGCAAACTCCACACACACATGACCGAGACGGGAATCGAACCCGGACCCTAGGCACAGATAGGCACAGGCTTCCAGTGACCCGAGGGAAGATCGGATATAGCGGTAGAAGATGAAAAAATGAATGAAGTTCCAAGATCAGGCACACTAGCATAATTGATGGACACACAAGCATAAACCTGAAAGTGTCTAAACATCTGTTTGTGCATGTCAGTGTCTGGCCCATTTTTTGCTGCAACATGTAGTGTTTAATTATAACACAGTGATAAATATTTTGTTGCATTTCATTTACATTTACAGCATTTAGCAGACGCCGTTCTCCAGGGCGACGTACAAATAGTGCTTTAGATCTCCATCTAAGAATGATTCATTCAGGTATGGTTGATACAAACTTTAGGTACAAAATAAGCAAAGACACGGTTTCCTGAACAGAGAGAAGGAAGAAGTGTTAGGATAGGTGTTGTTGGCATCAATCAGTTCCTTATGCTTATCACTTATACTCTGGTTGTCAATGTAAAAATTCTTATAAAGCTTACAAGTTTAAACTTCATACATATGTTTTCAATCATGTAAGGCATTCTCTGTATAAAATGTGGACCATTCTGAATTTTAAATTTCTAAGGAATTGTTAAAAGCAAACAAATGGATCAAGGAATGTTCACGAACAAGGTTACCTAACACAAAATACAAGTGTCTACAAAAACAAGTGACTAATATAGTTGTAATTTTATTATTGCTTGTAAAATAATACTTGGAAAGTACTTGGAAATCTCGGATGTGTTAAAAGTCCTATGGTGCATCATGATATAATTCCACACAAGGTAGTTTATTTCTGTGAAAGAGAAATTTGCTGGAGTAACATGATGTACTGTATGGTGTGTGATTGTGGACACAACATTTAAAAAGCAATCGAGATATAATAGGTATAACGAAAGGTTTCCTGCAGCTCAGATTACTATTGTAGCAGAATTTCATGGGTTCTGTCCACGGTGGGAGGTGGTAGCTCAGTGGTTAAGGCGTTGCCCACTGGACGGGAAAATTCCAGGTTCTCTAATTTCTTCCTACGCACCAAAAACATTGTATCAATGAAGTCACTCAAGACGCACCGAGTGGCTTTTGCATGTGCTTCTGAGCTTCTCATTTTATCCTAACAGTTGTCATTGTTGTTATTCATGAAAAAGTCATCGGTTCTAGTTTATGGTTTTAATGTAGTAGATTCCTATCTTGCAAGAATTCCAGCTGTTCATATGTCAACAGTCATATGTGCTTGTTCTTGTATGAGTGCTTATCGACAACATATGGATATTACGCAATCCTATGCAGAAGATATTAAACTCAAAGGGCAAGTGTCAACCAAAGCAGAACGACATCTGATTCTATTTGTGTAATTCATTATAATCTATTCATTATACACTAATTCGATTATGGATGTATCACAATACATAGAGGAGTAGAACAAGGTGTTTTTAGCTCACAAAGGTGTCAGAGGTGATTGATCATAGGTGTGGGAAATTCTGGCATTCTTTCCAGACTTGCTCATGTATCTAGTCTTAACAATGAATATGACTCCCAATTGTTTTGTCCTTGGCTCTTTTACTTCATAGTTAAGAGTAATCATCAATTGTTCTGTTAAAAAAAGACACATTTTTGCTTTCACTGCTACAGTGATGGAAATGACATGATCAGTGGGCCTTTATCAAGCGGAAAAAACTGTTAGATTTTTCTAGTTAATAATTAACATCTATTAACTCTATTGTTAAAATATGACTTTGATGGAAATAGTTAAGAACTGTCCACTCCCAACCTCCCCACCTCTCTCTTCCTCTCTCTCTCTCTCTCTCTCTTTTTCTCTGAATCTCTCTCCACAGTGATAAGGATCAGTTGCGCCCTCTTGGATAGAACTGTAGATGCGAGTTTTCCATTACAGTTAAATCTTCATCACATCATTCCAGCCGAAGCAAGCCAAGGTAAAACACAGAGCATTTTATTGCAGTAAAAGCCTTTTTTTTATTAACTAACCACAAGATCAAGATTGAGCAAATGGAAAAAGTAGAAATAATAAAAGTATTACATTTTTTGAATTCTTTGCCATTTTTCTTCAACAAGCACATGTCAAGTTTAAGAATTACATAAATCCCAAACTCACTGATTTATTGTTCTGGCCTGGCTACTTTTTGGTATCATAGCACACTATTTACTTGCATGGCCTTTCCTCAATCATCTCAAATAACTTTGAGGTCAGCTAGGATACTACTAAAGTCCCTTTAACTTTGTTATTTGAATAAATTCACATTTTCCTGACAAGCTATTCTCAGTTTAAGGTGAAACATTTTTGGAAACCCCGTCTAAGCTAAGCTGCACCTCTTGGGTCCTTGAGCAAGGCCCTTAATGCTCTGTGCTCCAGGACACTCTATCATGGCTGAACCTGCACTCTGACCCCAGCTTCCAAGCTAGGATATACAAAGAAATAATTTCATTGTGCTTTTATGTGACAAAATTGTCTTGATTGTTCTTGTGCTTGTAATTTACATTCACTGACACTAAAAAGCTCAAACATGACAAACCTGGATTAAAACTACATGTATATAAAGGCATTATATGCAAAAGACTTTGGGCTGAACCTCACCCAAGGCCTCCACAGCTACATCATTGTTGAAAAATTTAGTGGCAAGTCTTCCCAGAGTAGTGGGAATATTACTGCTAATAATATGTAGGGGACGTGGTAGCCCAGTGGTAGCCCAGTGGTTAAGGTGTTGGCCTCTGGACCAGAAGATCAGGGGTTCAAACCCTACCACCACTAAGCTGCCACTAGTGGGCCCTTGAGCAAGGTCCTTAACCATCAATTGCTCAGTTGTAAGTCGCTCTGGATAAGGACGTCTGCCCAATGCTGCAAATGTAAATGTAATATGACATCAAAGAAAACAAATGAGGAATGGGATGTACAGAAGTAAATATTGGAATGATGGTTGTGTATTCACAAGCTTTTGGCTTTAAACCTCTTTAAACCATCTAAAGTCTGTTTTTTAGGCCTTTTTGGGTCTGTGGCAGTATATAATCTGGCGTATTTTTCAAAGCCCACAACATGATTTATTAGCAAAAGCATTTTTATTGCTTTCAAATCATTATAAGCAGCAACATATTTATCCAGTAAAGCATTAAAAAGAAAGGAAAGAAGAAAAACAAGTAACCTTTCTTTTTCCTAATATGCATTAGGTTTTTTCAACCCCCTGAACCACATGTGATCATTTTGCTTGCAAACAGAAATACTAAAAAGCTGTTTCAAACATTTATAGCTTGTGCTAGTTCTGTTCATCTGTCTAAAACTACAATATTAATGCTCTTTGAGCTTGTAGAATGATGTCAAGTGAATGGGAAAATATTCAATGTGCTCACTTAACAGGCTTATTATTTGTTAGTGTAATAGCTTGACCTTGGTATTTGCTCTGTGCTCTGGCGAGCTCCTAAACGAGCTTACATAAATTGATGACGTACCGTTTTATAATGCACAAGAATCAAAGCATTAACATTCATTGTACATAAGGTATATATACCAAATGTTTTTTTCAAAAGTAATTTCCTGAAAAGGTGCTTTCTACTTGTCAAATGGGCTTTACAGCACAGTGACATATCCAAGAAATGTTAAATGTTGAAGTCAGAGAGCACTGAGTGTTACTCCGGGAACCCAAGAGTTACAGCTTGACAATGCCAATGCTTGAACCCCAGACTTTCCAATCAGTAACCCAGAGTCTTAACTGCTGATCCACCAAGTCCCGTGCACCAGAATGTACACAACATGTGCAAAATCAACATGTGATTGGTGAACAATAAAACAATGACATGGTGTTGCTGGATTGATTAAAAGAACAAGTAGCACAAAGTATCTTTCTTACTTTTTTCCTTTGGAACTGGATTTTAGTTTGTTGTCAAGAATCTATATCCTTATGATTTCTCAGGATGAACCTGCATTGAACATTCCATTTTCTCCTGCTAAACCAGATTGTAATGGTTGTTTGTGCTTCTGTCAAAGAGCAACACATAGGCTTCATTCACTATTGGAAACTTCCCATCACTTGCTACAAGTGTGGCTCCTTCTTTCTTTCTTTCTGTTTTTGTCTCCATTTCTGTTTTGTTTGTGTTGCCATCTATTCAGTATGGTTTAATCTCTCTAGAGCCTGCTTAGAGGTAAGTGATTCTTCATATTTCATGTTTGCAATCCTCTCCCCTGTGTTCACTTTGGCAGGATGTGCTGTAGAATAGAAAATATTCTAAAAAATATTCTAGAAAATATTCACTTTCACCCCTGTGTATATGATAGAAGAAGTGTTTGAAAGGAACTTTAGTGTTGGTAATGTTCAGTATGTTGGAGCCAGATATTATCTTGACATTATGGACAATTTGGGTGGCCAAATCACCTGCCAGATATCTATTCATGGTTTCTGTTTCTGTTTTTACTGATGTGACTGGACATATAATAAATGGCACAGCAAGATGTGTGAACTTCATGGCTGGAGGTGTGGTGAATGGGTTTTTAGTTCTATGGAAAATAATGTGTTCCACTCTGTCTGTTTTACAACCTGCTGTGGGTCAAAGGGATAAATTACAGTGTCCAGTGTTGCTTTATTTTCTGTTGAAAATCTTCCCTTCTCATTTTGGTTTTGCTGACTCAAACAAGGCATCAGAGTTTTTTTTTTGTTTTTTTTTTATTTAATTAAATACCAATTTATCCAAAGGCTACAGAAAAATTGAGAGGAAAGATGAAGGAGCACTATGCTATCTTCTTTTGCGTTCACTACAAGGCTCAGGGATAAATGACCATTAAATATTAAGGAAACTCAGGGGACTCAGATTAAGGAAAAGCTTTGTGCTATGTTGAAATATTATTTGACCATGGTATGTCTTGGCAAACTGTACCAATGTATCCCTTCTGTAGAAAGGTGTAGGCGTGTAACCCATAACTTCCCAGTGATATAGAGGAGGTTTTCATTTCCTCCAATTTACACTCTTAATCTGGTATATAGCCTCTTGCAACCAGGACATGTCCTGAGGACTCATCTCTATAGATATTTTAGGGTTATGTCATGACATTTGTGAGATAGAGATTTTCTTTTTTAGCATCTCAGACCAGTCAGAGAATATACGTGTATCAGCTGATGACCCTGCTCTATTCACAGGAAACTGTTTTGATGTGGAAGCATTCAGCACAGTATGATCTTATATTAAAGGGTGAAACCATTATCACCCCTGGTCTTCCATTTTGTGAATGGGCTTTGTGATTTTTCAAAATGCTTTGAGTAACGCATAAAAACCATTTACAAAATGCCCTACTTTCATTGACCTCTCTACAGCAGGGGTCAACAATACGGTGACCACAGCCACCAGGTCTCCCCAAGCACCACATGAATCTCTTGCAGGCCTGTTCTAAAATGATGAAAATCACTCTCATCAGTGAGATGTCATCAATGTGATGCATCTAATATTTAAAATTTAGTTAAGCCATTGTTAATAATTATTGTGAGATAATTATTATCCCTCGGGTCACGGGGAGCCTGTGCCTATCTCAGGCATCTATGGGCATTAAGGCAGGATACACCCTATATGGAATGCCAACACATTGCAGGGCACACACACACACACACACACATTCACACACTAGGGACAATTTTCCAAGGTGCCAATCAACACACAGTGCAGGTTTTTGGACCAGGAGAAAACCGGAAATCCCGGAGAAAAAAACCCCGAGACACGAGAAGAACATGCAAACTCCACACACACATGGCCGAGGCAGGAATCGAACCCCGAACCTGGCGGTATGAGGCGAACGTGCTAACCACTAAGCCGCCATGCCCCCCTAAAAGACTATCATTAATCAGTAATAATAATATATAACTAAAGGCAAATTTGTTAGTTCAGTGCAGTAGGTCAAACTGGTAGCCCTTTGTATGACTTCATGAAGTATCCATGAAGTAGCTCTTTGTTTCAAAAAGGTTGGTGACCCATGAACCACAGTATATACTTATTTAATTTGTTTTCATTTCCTGACCATTTTTTTGTTGGTAGGATCTTTAAAGACCTTAATATTTTGTCATTTTGTGCTTGAAGCATTGTCCCAAGGAGAACAAACACTCTACAGTACCTCTTGTTAACTTTTCGTTTTCAGGGTTCTCTGAGGGGGAATTGTGGGGCCTGCAGAGGTGCATTTGGAACCTATCCCTCCATACCATTGGTTATCAACTATGCTTCATAATATTTCTGTTATTTTTCTTGCAAAGAGAAATATTAAGACATTTTCTTTTGATCATTTAAAATGTGTGATAGTCCTGGTTGGCACGTTTAATGTAAATATTGCTATTTTTCTTTGGGCTTAAAAGACACATCCATATGTACAAGCTAAAAATATCAAATATTAACTTTAACTCAGCTCTATCTGAAAAGAGCTGAATGCAAAATAAAGAAGGTAATTAAAATATTTTTGCAATTAAAATAATTACATATTGTGGTAGATCTTTGATGATTTATTTATTTATTTATTTATTTTTACAAAATCCAAAAGCAGTAGAGATTCTCCTGGCTTCCTAATAAACCATACAATTAAATAAATGATATTTTTTGACACATTTTGAGGGCATGTGTGAAATACTGCGTTGGACAGACGGTGATGTTAACCAGGTCCTGGATGTATCAGAGTTGGTAATGTTTAATGTATTATATGGCAGGAATTGTCTCAACTTTTGGAATAATTTGGGAGGCTGAATCATCGTGACCCCCCTGTCAGACAAAAATGGTTGCTGTTAATGGTCTCAGTTTGAGATCAGTGTGGTCAGTGATGGAGGTTTATTTTCTCCTCCATGTGGGCTTTCTCTATTTTTGCAAAGTGTTATAATGCACCAGGCAGAACACATTATATAGACACATTTAAACAGTCCTGCTTTTCTGGCTGACATATTTCAGTAAAATCACATAAATGTAAAGAGCTCTCATTTATAAATCCAAACATTTCTCAAATAATTGACTGTGGCATGTGTGTGTGTGTGTGGGGCACGGTGGCGTAGTGGTTAGCACGTTCGCCTCACACCGCCAGGATCCGGGTTCGATTCTTGTCTCGGTCATGTGTGTGTGTAGTTTGCATGTTCTCCCCGTGCCTCAGGGTTTTTTTCTCCGGGTTCTCCGGTTTCCCCCCGGTCCAAAAACATGCACGGTAGGTCGATTGGCACCTTGGAAAATTGTCCCTAGTGTATGAATGTGTGTGTGAATGTGTGTGTGTGTGCCCTGCGATGGGTTGGCATTCCATCCAGGGTGTATCCTGCCTTAATGCCCATAGACGCCTGAGATAGGCACAGGCTCCCCGTGACCCGAGGGAAGATCGGATAAAGCGGTAGAAGATGAATGAATGAATGAATGTGTGTGTGTGTGTGTGTGTGTGTGTGTGTTCATTGTTTTAAATCTCATGAATTAGGTCTTTGTATTTAACATCAAATTGTAAATTTTGCCAGTATATTGTTTTTTAATTGCTGTGAGCAATTAAATAGTACCTTTTTTAATTTTATAAACTAAAGCATTTGATGGAATACTCATAGGATTCTTTAAAACTGAAGTTTAGAGCAGTACAGTTGCTTTCTGGATTCGGATATTTGAACAAACAAGCCCTTAAATCTAATGCAGGTTTTCGTCTTAGCAGTAATTTTTTAACCGTTTTTCAAATATTAAGTATAAAAACTTGTGAATGAACGTTTAATGTGCTTTTTTCACCCATAGTGTTCACATCCTGTGATTTTGAATCTCCTTGTTCCTGGAGCATGTCTAATCACAGTGGTAATGGAGACTGGTATGTCATATCACCTCAGCAGTCCTGGGCTGCACATTGGGGTGTGCACACAATCACAGATCACTCTATTGGAGATTCTAAAGGTATTTAAATGAATGTATTTTTATGCACCTTCATGCTGATATTGATGTTTTATAAGACTATACAGAATTTATTTAACAGAAATGTTTTATTTTAAATAAACTTAAATGACTTTTTATTTAAATGAAATTTTGTTTTAATTTTTTTATTTGAAAGAATGTTATTTTTAATGAACTAATAATAATTTTAAGCTCTTTCTAAAATTATAAGATAATGTTTGCACTTTTGCATTTGTGCTGATCATACAAAACCGCTTCTCCTTTCTTTCCCGAAGGCCACTTCCTGGTTCTGAGGCCTGACACTGCCCTGCGGGCTTCTGGGATTTGCACATTTCACATTGCAAGTCCTGTAGTTTTAAGCAGTGGCCCGCGGTGTCATTTTCATTTCGCTTGCTTCCAGCCAGAACCAAGAACAGGAAACTTGTCTGTCTCCATTAAACTCTCAGATTCTGCTGTTCTCAATGCACTGACTCCTGTCAGCAGGGGAAAAGCCATCACTAGGTGATAGTCACATCTTGTGTTTTTATTGAGTGATCTCTGGAATTACAAGCAATGTCATAAAGCATCTTTACAGGCATCAGTATATTGATCTGGATACCTATTTAACCAAGCCAGAGGCAACAGTGAAGGCAAATGATAATAGATAATGCATTATAAGTAAAGGAGAATCCTGACCCTGTGATACTTCATTGTTCTATAGTTTAAAAACAAAGACAATTCTTTGTAGACTTTGAATTCAGATTTGGATTTGTTGTTACTTATGAAGGCAATTTATTTAATTAAATTTAGTTTGAGGTTTTTACTTTTTTATTATATTGTGGTTATATAGAAAAGATATTTTATTTGTTCTTCTTATTGTTCTGTTTATGAAACCACTAACATCATCTTGTTCTATTTGCATCTTTTAAGCTGCAGCAAATGACAATCAGTTCTCAAAGTTGATGTGTTGGGAACATGAAAAACATGGACAAGTGCTAAATTGTAATGTCTGTTCTAATGCCCTCTCCCTGAGTTTAAAAGCACAACTTTTGGTGTTTCTTAAAGTTGATATGTTGATGAAGAAAGTTGATGAAGGGAGTTGGTAAAGGAAGCACTGCTTTATTGCTCTAAGAATAAGGCCATTCTCGTCCTTTGGGCAACACATTTATTTGTGAAAACATCTGTGGTAAAAAAATATAGCACACTAAAATTGGAGCACTCTCATTTGCGTGCACGCCTGAGCTCACTCATGCAGTGCTGAACGCTTCCACTCAACAAGCATTCAGGCCCAGCTCTCTGTGCAAAAATCAAAACAATGCATCTTACAGTGCAAATGCTTATCCAAATACTTAGCATGAAATTACACACTTCATTTGAACTCAAGTTTACCGATATAAGCACATAAACCTAAACAAAAGGACTAGAACTGATGAAAGCTCTCTCTTGAATGACGCAAATTAACATATACCATAAGAGTCATGAATACATTACTCAACTTATCAGATTCAGAAAAGAGATACACAAATGCCACATTCAAAACCATGAGCATGACAAGCCAATATTTACTCAGACATTCTCTAATATTGATGGCTATCTGAATCTGGTACTGCTCTTTGGATTCTTATTTTAATCCGTTTACTCACAGTTTGAACCCGATAAGAACATGAACTAGCTTTCAATCAGTGCATTACTGTATTTTATATTTTATATCATAATCTAACAGAATGAATAACAAGTGCATTGTAACACATACTGTGTCATTAACTCCTCAAATGCTAGCTAAAACCTCAAGACTGAAAAATCGACGATAGATGAAATTAGCATGTAAGCATGGTGATCATAAGCCTATTCACAAATATGCTCTCATGCCTAGCTCCCTTCATATCACACAGCTAATTTGTGTTCTTAAACATTGACTCAGATCACTGTTTGCCACTTGTTTCTTACGTTTGTCTGAACTGTTGTATTTTTAAGCACTTATTTCTTATTTTTCTCCCGCATTATTATGACCTTTTTTCCAATTTATTAGCGCCATTGTCCGCCATTTCAAGAACAACATTCTTCATTATCGCCAGATTCAACACCACTTTGGAATGACCCTTCTGTACCTTCTCAGAAGTACCTTCTGTCTGGAAACATAATACTGTTATGCATTATTTTAAGTTAGTTATAGTCAGCTAATCTATGGAGAAAAAAATATATAGAGCACACTGAAATCGGAGCACTCTCGTTTGAGTGCACACCTGAGCTCACTCATGCAGTGCTGAACGCTTCCACTCAACTAACGTCCATGCCCAATTCTCAGCCTAGTGTACCACTTAGGGTGCCTCCGCTTAATGCTTAATGAGCATGACACTCTTACACATATATGCACTATATTTAGCAGCCATTGAAGTTTTGTTATTTCCCCAAACCCAATCATTACATGTTCACATTTCAAATGCAATATTCAGTATCTTTTAAAGCAGAACTGTGGAGGCTGAGCATATGACCACCTGTAAGCCCATGGACACGCACCCTCAGCAAGCCCTCTTCGAGGAGCTCATCGATGTAGTGGTGTGGTTTTCTTCAAGATGGGAGTGACCCTTGCTTGCTTGTGGCCTGATGTCCACTGCTGTCGCATTGCTTCTGGACATTGTGGAGAGAGCGCAGATACGGAGTCTGCCTTCTCTTGGTGGCTCATTATTGGCTGTGGAGACCTGTTTCATAGACCTAGTGGCTCTGCTCAAGTCCCCTCCTTGTGAGCTTCCTCTCAGGAGAAACCTTCTCTATAAATCAAGGGGCACTATCCTTCAAGCTGTAGATATGGCCCCTGAGAGGGCACATCTACTAGCCTCCAGCCTCCCCACCAACATAATAGAGACCATCCTCCACTCCGGAGCTCCCTCTATGAAGAGTTGATACACTGCAATGTGGGAGGTGTTCTCGGCTTTGTGCAAAAACCCATGTTTGGATTATTTAACCCAACTGGTTCAATTCTGGAGTTCCTGCAAGAACAGTTTTCAGAGCAGCTTTCCCCTTCCACATTTTAAGGTCTGTGTCTCTGCCATTGCAACTGACCATGCAGTTGCTGGAAAGAAACCTTGTAATGCTCTTAATTTACAACACCCGCAGACTCAGGTCCTAGGTGCAGGCTTGGTGCTTGGCCTTTGTCATGGAGACTCTCTCCGCATTGCTGTTTGAGCCCTTGGCTGAGGTGCCCTTGAGGATCCTTTCCATTAAGACTGCTTTTCTGCTTACTATCTCCTTTCTACTATGCCCCTCCCCTCCAAACAACGGTCTCCCTGTGAACAGGCACACCAATAGCCACTGAGTGGTGGATGCTATCGCATCCTCTTCCTCTAGTCTCCCCGCTTCCTCTGGGGTCATGTCTCATTATACACGATCTTCCCCTTTGACCTTCATCAGATTTTATAGCCTCGACATTGTAGTGCCACTCCCTTATTGCCACTCCCTGTCCGTAGCACTGGTCATTGTCACACATACTAGTCAGTCTGGCATTGTTGGATCCTCGTTCCTAAAGTGCAACAAAGCAGGTCAAGTTCTTGAAGAGAAATGTGTCCAGGTTTTGTATGTATTCATGGTTCATTGAGGGAACAAGACACATCATCCCATGCCACACTGCCTGCATCCCTGCACTGATTCTCATTCCCTAGAGGAACCATGGTTACATATGTAAGGACATATGGGGTGTTTCCGAAGTAAAGACAACTTTAAGTGGGTAGTTTTAATGTTATGTTTATATAAGGCATCACTTATGGTCTTATGGGGAATTCCTTTTTATGATATTATATAAGTTGCTTAAGGTTGCATTGTTTTTAGGTTATGTTTTATTTTTAGGGAAAGTAGTGGTGCAAATAAAAAATTCATGCTAGCGATGTAAACACTAAATCTGGCATCTGTCGGTTTTAAACTGAATATGAAATTGAGGTCATGTTGTCACAGTAGATATAATGTGTTTAATTATAGAATTTGCAAATTAGATAATCTAGCATTAAATATTGCCTTGCTATGGGCATCTGGCCACTAGCTCATGATCTGTCACTGGCTTTCCATTACTGTTTCTGATTTTATAGACCTTTACAAAGGGATGAATGAACAAACCCTGACATGCTTTGCATATCAGAAGAGTCACATTTAACCACTATTCTGCACATATATAAAAAAAAATCTAAATTCTTGTTCTGGAATAGTGATCAGTATTGATTTCCTTAGGTTAGCAAAGCTAGTCCAAAATGAATGAATGCATTTGTAATGACAAATTGCAAATGATGCAAATTGCATTGCATCGCAGCCCATTTCAAGCCATCTGCCACAGCCAATTACAATGGTAATTGGCTGTGGCAGATGGCTTGAAATGGGCTGCGATGCAATGCAATCTGGGAAAAAGGAATGATCATAATGAAACCAATACCCTTATATACACAATGTCTGTTTGGGATTAGTGACATCACTTTGGGTTTGTATGGCCCTGTACCTGAGAGTATAGAGTTCTCCATCACACAAATCAGGTTGTACACACTGAAGTCTAAACCTTAGGGAAAAGGTTGTGCTGAAAAAATGTAATCCAGAAAAAAAATCTTAAAGTAAAATAATAGTCAAGTTACCTCATTAGAAAAGGTCAGGTCTCTACAAATGGCATAATTTCTTAGTCTGGCCTACTCAGTGTGAAAATTATTTTGTGTTGAGAAATGATGGGTTACAACTGACAGGAATCCATTAATAATTCATAATTAAATAAACAATTAAATAAATAAATAATGCATAAATTATTAAATAAAATTAATAATTTTATTAATTATGTTGAAATAATATATTTCTACAAAACTAAGAAATAATATTGTTTGAAAATAAAGTGTATACTACACAACATTTAAGTGTGTGAAATAAAATATTTTAAATGTATATGCATATTTGCTTTCATTAAATGCATTTGTTTTGGTTTTATTTTGACCCAGGGCCTCTTGGGAGATATTGGAGGTATCAATAGGGAAAATTGATGAGCCCTTCCACGTAATAGTGGAGTACACTTCTTGTAGTGGTCAAGATCTTGGACTATTGGCCATTGATTCGTTGGAGCTTATGGACTGTAACAAGGGTGAGTGTTTAATGAGGTCATAAAATAATGATGAAATGTGAAATGAGTTATTACACTGCAGCTTCGCTTTTTGCATTTGCAATTCATTGGCATATGGTTGGTAGCTGCAACAACAATACACTTCAGCTTCCGGTCCTCTAAAACTAATACTAGATATTGATTCCTTCCCTCTATTTTGAATTGGCATGATTATGCAAATGTTATTAATATTCGCATACATGTTATTAAATTTTTTTATTGAGAAATCTTTTCTGTCTCCTTAGAAAACACAGTTTTGGATGAAAGTGTGCCAGACTGTGAGGAGAACTCAGTCTTTCAATGTGATTTGGGCGGCTGTATAGATAAAAGCAAAGTGTGTGATTTTCACAGTGATTGTCCTCTAGGCGAGGATGAAGGATTCATTTGTGGTGAGTTGGACAGTGCTTTTGAAAGCTTTCAAAGGTCAGTGGAAGCTTTGGACAACATTTGATTGCATAACATCTATTCTGTACCCTGGTGTGTAACAAATCAATGTGAAAGGTTAGACTATACCAGTTGTCTTCAACAAAAATAGCTTGAGATCCAGTAAATGAACTCTCCTACACACACACACACACACACACACACACACACACACACACACACACACACACACACACACACACACACATATATATATATATTAGCACTGTCAAGATTACGATTTTTAATCTCAGTTAATCCCACAATTGCCATGAGTTAACTCGTGATTAATCACACATTAAGTGCACATTTTCCATATACCATAAATTTATACTTTGCATATTTCTAATACTCTAAGAACCTGTAACAGATCTTTTAAGTATATCAATTTCACTCAAAATCTCTCCCTCTAATAAAATGATTGATTGAATAATAATTAAGTTATTGTTTTAATATTACTTTCTTGTTAATTCATTTCAATGTTCATTTTTTTGAGGTTCTTTCAATTGTTAAATATGGTATATATAAACATTTATGTAAATGGTGATATGGTGATATGTGATATGTTTAGGTTACATACGGCAATATATGGTAATATAGTAGGTACCTCATGCCTGTTGTGAAATTTAAGAAGCGTGAGTGGATGCAGGTTGTAGGGCATTTTTGTTAATAAAACACATCTATCTACACAACATGTTTGGCCAAGTGATCTCCTCTGGTGTGTGTAAGTGCTGTAACACCTAAGACAGGGGTGTCCAAACTTATTGTAAAGGGGGCCAGAGTTGGTGACATTCTTTGAACCATTAACATTAAGTTCAAATTAACAAATGAATGCTTTTTTTAATTGCAAATGGCATACGTTTCATTTCTTCACACAGAACAAAATAAATCTAAACAATTTTTTTATTAAAATGACTTTGTATTTCATATTTTAAGGCCATATAAAACTAAGAAAGCTTTTGGAAAGATTAAACATATCTAGGTTAATTTGAAACATTATATTTTATTGACTATTAAATGCTAACTGTAAACCTCTAAATCAAAATCCTGTGAACAGGAAAATAACACTAAATTTTATCTTATTCAGAATCATATAGAAAATTGTCTTGTTTTTCATTATTTCAATTTTAGACCCTGATCAAAAATAGGAAATGGAAAAGCCAGCTGCCGGACCCCTTTACACTGATAAAAAGACTCAGTGCATATTTAAAACTGTAGTTTTCATCATTGCCAAAAAATCTATTCATTGAGATTTCAGAATTTATTTACCTCAGAAGACTAAACAAATAACTGCAGTCAGAAAAAAGCGCAGCAGTGTAAACCACGACTGATACAAAACATCTCCATATACACAGCATCTCCATATTTAGCCTGATTGTGGAGTAGAAACTGTTGAAACTGGCAGTGGCACAGGGCTTTGGAGCGAATATAATTATTAACCTTCATCACCGGTTTCATAACATGATCATATGTTCATGTTTTTGACACAGATAACTTATTAATACAGTGGAATTTTATTGATTTACCTCCTTCTTCTCTGACTTTTACGTGAAAGTGCAGCCACAGGTCTACTGCCATCATCTGGTAATATATACAATAGCTTTTTTGTACATGTGTAGTTTATACTGTGATCAACAGCACTGGCGAGGCCCATATCATTCATTTAAAATGACGGGTGGACATTTGAACACGGGCCACATTTTGCCCCCTGGCCGGACTTTGGACATGCCTGACCTAAGATGTCCTCAATGTAATTTTTCTTCACTGCATAGTAAAATCAGATGTAGGCCACAAGCTAAGCATTACCATTAATATCAGCAGATTCACCAATTGGCAAAACCATGCAAGGTGCAAGCTGAATTTCAGCATTAAGTTGTGACTGCACATATCTGCGCTAACATTTAAGTTTTTATTACAAAAGCCTTTATTTGTCACATATACATTACAGCACAGTGACATTGTTTATTCATATTTCCCAACTTGCTTGGATGCTGGGGTCAGAGTGTAGGATCAGTCATCCCTGGAACACACAGGGTTAACGGGCTAAAGGACCCAAGAGTGGCAGCTTGGCAATACCAAGGCTTGAACCTCAACCTTCTGATCAGTAGCTCAGCGTCTCAAACACGTGTAGCTGAAAAGGGTGTTATTTTTTTGTCTGTTTTATGTCACTTTCTTCAAATTGTCTATGTTCAGTTTTTTAATAGTGTTTAAAGTTTGAGAACTGCAACAGATTCTAATCAAATGAGAGCTCGATGCGGGAAGAATAAATGCATATTTGGAGAATGAATTCATCTCCAAAACCTCAGTTTTCAAAATAAAACTAATATTAATTATTCAAATTTTTGAGACTGCCATTGTTTTTCACTCAATGAAAGTTTCACCTGACCTTAGCAACATTGAGAAAAGTAATTATGTAGTAGCGACCCATGGTTATGTAGGACCCAAAGGCCTTGATGTGCCTGATATAAATTTGATTTTATTACAAAATAGAGCTTGGCATTTATTTCATTATTTGAAAAGACTTTGCGGTCTGGCTGGACACATCTTGTGTTCAGGATTCCAGATGGAGACTTGGAGACTGTTGAAATTATATTGTAGACATTATATTCTAAACTCTGGGTTGAAAATCCAATCTACTGATAATATTGATGTTGTTATTATTAATAATATAATAACAATAATAATTCTTTCCTTTCTTGGCTTTCTGTTTTCATCTTACCTCAGTGGATAAATAATTATTGACTCTCCAGACAGTTATGTTCTATTTGAATCTATTCATTATTTCAGGTCATTTAAAGGAGTAAGGGAATGTGATTTGTGGATGGTTCAGAAGACCAATTTAACCACTTATTTTTGATAACCTTCATGTGTCCCATGCTACATGTAATGTTTTGGAAATCCCAAAGGAACAACACAATTTGTCACAGTTACAGCATAAATTATTGTAGGTACACTTCAACAGGTTTCCAAAGGAATTTAGGCAAAATCAGTTCATTTTGATTTCACCAGACCAGAGACTCTTGTTCCACACACTTGACCGAGATTACTTCAGTTTCCTATTGGCTCCAAGCAGGCTCAGAGCCAAAATGTTTGCCCACCCCTGGGTCAAAGGGGGTGTAAGCCTCTCCTTAGGCAAAATCCATAGAAGCCTTCATATTCTCTGGTCTGATGAAATTTGACAAAAGGACCAGATGCGTACATATCAGAAACATGTAAAAGGCGTTAATGTTAATACTCACATTCAAGTGCCAAAAATTTGTGTGAATTTTTTTTAGGATGCCCTGTATATATACCGTAAATTCTGGACTATAAAGCGCACCTGCATACAAGCCGCATCCGCTTTTGAATTGTAAATGTACATGTATGTACCTAAATAGATCCTTTCCTAACCTGTATTTTAACACGGTGTAACGGTGTACGCTGCACAGAGACGCGGAGATCCGGAATTCATACAAAACAGGATTTATTAGAATAAAGAACTCAGGAGACGCCGCTCATACGGAGCGGCCAGACAGGCTAGGGAGCCTTGCGCTCTGCGCGCCGTGGTACCGGGAGTACCGGAGAGCAGGAGCGGTGGCGGACTTGGAAGTCCGGGAATCGAGAACAGACAAAGGTTAGACATAAACATATATCGAGCGTCCGTGTCCGCGACACTAGGTATGTGCTACGAGCCCGGACGGGGATTGTAGGGTGAACCGGGCTTATATCGGGAGAGGGAAAATCAAGAACCGCTGAGGCTGTATTGTGTGTGTGTGTGTGTGTGTGTGTGTGCGTGTGTGTGTGGTTTGGGGGGGGTGGGGGGGGGGGGGGGGGGGGGGGGGGGAGAGCAGGGAGGAGAGAGAGAGAGAGCACCGAGCAGCAGCACTTTACTTTGCTTGATTAAAACGGGACAGAACCAAGAGAAAATAAGCGCTATTTACAGTATTTATCTTCATTTCTCCTGTGTGTGAAATCACGTCACCTTAACCTTGTAAAGATAGAGTTTGTCCTCCTTCTATCCGCTTCTACCCACTTATATCTGCTAAAGAGGAACTAGCGCATTCTTCTTCTTTGCATTTATTTTGTGTTAGTTTTGATTCTAATTCCGGTTAGAGCCCCTAGCGGTCGGGAAAAAATCTGCAGAATAGCCGCACCTTATTATTAGCCGCATGGTTCAAAACCTAGGAAAAAAGTAGCGGCTTATAGTCCAGAATTTACGGTATATATATTTTTTACACACAGTTATATTTTACACATTTAATAACATTAATTCTGCCAATATCAAAGGACCAGACAGCTTATGCAACTTAATTATTGCAAACATTTTTGCACTTGATTGGATTGGATTGCTATATTTCATTACAAAAAATTTTAGAATACATTTTCTGACCAGATCACATGATTATACAGAAAGAAAACTGTAAAAGAAAAAAAAGAAAAAAAGGTTTCCCAATATAAGTCCCAGTTCACTCTAAAAGCACAACAACTATGTAATTTATTAAAATTGTATTTTGTATTCTATGAACTATGAGTGATTAATCTTTATATAATATGTATGACCACTTTGGGCAGTTTGCATTTCAATGAGAAAGTATACTAAAAGGGGTATGGGTGGATTGACTGGACACTGTGAGAGGGTCTGCTGAGTTACTAGTGAGCTCACTGCCACATATATTATGCATATTAAAAATTTAGAATATAATAGATTGATGAATTATGTATCCTGAAAATGCTTTGTTTGCATTGTCAGAGTATCCAGTTATGAGCAAATATTACAAGGTAAAATGTGTCTGAATTAAAAAAACATGGTATTCCTTTCAGCCACAAAGTAATAATTATATCTAATAATCAATGTAAGGATCAATCACATTTTTGGAGCACAGTCAAATAGTGGGATTTATTTTTAATAAATTCCAATAATGAAGTTAAATATGTTTGATTTGATTGATTTATTCAACTAATTTTTTTCACATTTACTCATTTTGTCATTGTCCATTTCCATCCAAGAGACATTTTTTCTGTCCTTCTTGAATCTGTATTTTTAATTGACATGTCAATTTAACTGCAGACTTTACAGCCCCTGAACATGGAGGATATGGACTCTAACCTGCTGTCTTACATGTACAGTAGTGTTGTTAAGCTGGTACAGAGAGAGAAAAGATGCTTGTTTATCTCAGCAAACAAGGCCAATTATACTCTTTTGACCTCCTGGCCCTCCATGGAGCACTTTAGTATTTAAGTGTTAGTCCAGGTTGCTACTCTTGTGCCTTTGTGCTTGTGAAGTGTTACTGAGTTTAAAGAAAGGACTTAAAACTCATTTGAACTATGTGTTATATACTAACCCCACAACTCATTTAATGGTCTTCTTTTTCATCACAATTTATTACAGCTCTAATTGACTAGACTGACAAAAATCTTAATAGACTACAACTCAAGTAGTTCAATCATAGGTTTATTTTAACTTGGATGACATCATTTACATCATTACATTTACAGTTTTGTATTTTGTTACTAAATGCTTTAGTACATAAAGTTTCTCAGTGCCCACTTCTGATATTACCATGAGTTTCCTCTTATCCTTAGGAGAATTTATTGTCTTACAGTGACCTTTGTCACCACCTGTCTAATCCATAATCCATTCTAGTGAGGCCATACTGTATATCTGTATAACTATATATATATATATATATATATATATATAGTTATACATCAATGAACAAAATGTAGTGAATGAAGAAAAGAAATGAAATCAATATTTGGTGTGAACACACTTTGCCTTCAAAACAGCAGCAATACTTCTAAGTACACTTACACACAGTTTATGAAGGCTGGTAGGTTGTTCCATCTTGGAGAAGTAAATACAGATCTTCTGTGGATGTAGACGTTCTCACATCCTTCTGTCTCTTCATGTAATCCCACACACACTCCATTATGCTGAGTTTCTGTGGGGGTCGTGGATCACTTCCACTACTTCTAGTTCTTCAAAAGTTAGTAAGTCCAAATATTGATTTGATTTAGATTTTTCTTTTGTTCGCTCACGTGTATTTGTAAATTGACAAAAAAAGCAATCATTCTTTATATTTCTGATTGTTTACAGCATTTTCTCACACCTGCCTAAAACTTGGGATTCAAAAAAACACACATCATACATATACACACACACACACACACATCACACACATCACACATATCTTTGCAATCTCTGGGTTGAGTTTGGAAATTTGGGCTGAATAAATTTAAAATAAGGAACATCGAGAATGAAGTGCTTTTAGTAGATTTTGGGATTACAGCTAATCAGTTCATATTTGCATTGCACAGCTTTCAAGAATAGACGTTGGTATATTGACAGTAGGAGTGCTAGACTCATGACTCATGGAACATTAGAGTTCATCACGCCTGCATATGCTGCTTTGACCTGATCTATGCAGTGTTGTCAAAACAGTAGTGTAGCCTCTGTATATGTAAAGTAAAGTTTAAAATATATAATGTAAATAGATGTATCTTTTTGCATGACCTGTTATTGTTTATGAATTTAATGTAGTGCATGGGGGAGGGGTCGCTGTTAGTGTCTAGATTTCATATTCTTGAAAAAAAAATATTTTTATTCACAGATACATTGCCATTAGGGTCATACTGTTCCTTTGAGTTAAGTTCCTGTGGGTGGACAGTTTCTGATACACAGTCTTCTTGGAGCCTTGCCAGTGGAGAACAATTATCCAGAAGTGCTGCACTATTAGGAACAACACTCCAACACACTCAAGGTGAATGCTTCAATGCACGTAACAGTCAAGGTTTAAAATATTTCTGTTTATATATATATATATATATATATATATATATATATATATATATATATATATATATATATATATATATATATATATATATATATCTATGGTGTGTGTCTTGTGTGTGTTGTGTGTGTGTGTTATAAATGCATTTACCAGCACTGAGGAAGTTTCCTGTTTTTTTCAAAATGCTGAACATAAACTTGAAAAGAATAAATGAAAACTTGGCCCTCACATTCAGAAACCATGATTAGTGGAAAAGAAACTCACTGAGCTTTTCTTACCTCTCATGGTACTTTTGAAAGGTTACATTTGATAGTTTTTGCACAATTCTACAGAAATGTGGTTACTGTAACAAGATACATTTCTTATCTGTCGACGTTCAGCCATCTTAGCCTTGCTCAAGAAAGTTTTTTTTTTGTCATGACAAAAAAAAACTCCACCTTTGTCAAAATCTTATATCATGATATTATAATCTCTCAACTCTTAGAAGACAGGTGTGTGTGTGAATAATTGCTCTTTTGGGATGATGTTTCTCCTGCTTTCAAAGGAGGTTACTAAAGGCCACAAAAGAGATCTTTATGAGAAACGAGGTCTCTGACTTACTCATATTGCTTAGAATATGGAACGATGTGTTTTTCAGTCATAAATACCACCGATGGGAATTTCCCCACAACTGTATTGTGCTTTCCAAAATAACTAATAGCAACTTTCTCTTGCATGCTGTACATAACAGACAGTATCGAAGTATACTTTGGACATGATTTAAGAGAAGGTTGGGAGAGTTTAAATACTATGCATTTCTTCTTTATGTTGGCAGGCTGAACGAGCACAGCTGTTTAGTTTATGGCTGGACTAGTATCCAGTTATGTAATTCCAGTTTAGTGCGATGCTTTCTGTAAAATTCAGAGGATGAATAGAAAATTATACATTCTTATTAACAATTTTCTAATTATCTTATTCATATGTTTCCTTTGGTTTTAAGGAATCTGGAAATGGTTTTGAAATTTCAGCTGGTACAGAACAACTCTTATGTATATTTCCAAATCCATTTGTGACACTAAAATAGTTTTTTGAAATTGGGAAAATCTCTAATAAAGTTTTCAAAGACTGTGGTTATGTGTATAGTTTAATGTTTAATAAAAAAAAATAAAGATGAGTAAACATTTGCTTAATGGCTATCCATGCTCCTGAACAACATAATATGTGGTAATATTTGAATACCAACTTTATTTTAATATCAACTTAATACCAACCAAATGACTTTAAAATTCACATGCAAGGACTTTTGGAATTGAATCCTAAATTCCTTTAACACTGTTCTAGAGAGCATTACATAAGACTTTCATCTCTGCTGTGTTTTATCCTGTACTAGCAAGTACATTTACTTTAGAAGATCAGGTATTTTATTTGAATTAGACTACAATTTTAAATTACATGGCAATAGAACATTCACAAAGAAATAAAATTGCTGACCTCTGTAAAATTAATTAATTAAATAAATAAATAAATAAATAAATAAATAAATAAACTTGGAGCTTACATTATTTTTATTTCTTTCTTTTTTGCTGCTAAAGAATTGTTACTTATCAAAAACTAATAAAACTTAATGCGGTCTGGTTATTAGTAGTGGCATACTTTGATTACTATTGCAAAACAAACCTAAACCAAACCAAAGTTTTTTATCAAATACTGGTTTCTAACATACCTTACAGGTGGTTTTTGTCCTCTATATAAAGACAATAAGTAAACTAAAATATGACATTTCCTTGAAGAAAATACAAACCGGATTCCAAAAAAGTTGGGACACTATACAAATCGTGAATAAAAACTGAATGTAATGATGTGTAGGTGCCAACTTCTAATATTTTATTCAGAATAGAACATAACACACGAAACAAAAGTTTAAACTGAGAAAATGTACCATTTAAAGGAAAAAATATGTTGATTCAGAATTTCATGGTGTCAACAAATCCCAAAAAAGTTGGGACAAGTAGCAGTAAGAGGCTGGAAAAAGTACATTTAAGCATAACGAGGAGCTGGAAGACCAATTAACACAAATTAGGTTAATTGGCAACATGATTGGGTATAAAAAGAGCTTCTCAGAGTGGCAGTGTCTCTCAGAAGCCAAGATGGGTAGAGGATCACCAATTCCCACAATGTTGCGCAGAAAGATAGTGGAGCAATATCAGAAAGGTGTTACCCAGCGAAAAATTGCAAAGACTTTGCATCTATCATCATCAACTGTGCATAACATCATCCAAAGATTCAGAGAATCTGGAACAATCTCTGTGAGAAAGGGTCAAGGCCGTAAAACCATACTGGATGCCCGTGATCTCTGGGCACTTAAACGACACTGCACCACAAACAGGAATGCTACTGTAAAGGAAATCACAGAATGGGCTCAGGAATACTTCCAGAAACCATTGTCAGTGAACACAATCTACCGTGCCATCCGCCGTTGCCAGCTGAAACTCTACAGTGCAAAGAAGAAGCCATTTCTAAGCAAGATCCACAAGCTCAGGCGTTTACACTGGGCCAGGGATCATTTAAAATGGAGTGTGGCGAAATGGAAGACTGTTCTGTGGTCAGACGAGTCACGATTCGAAAGTTCTTTTTGGAAATCTGGGACGCCATGTCATCCGGACCAAAGAGGACAAGGACAACCCAAGTTGTTATCAACGCTCGGTTCAGAAGCCTGCATCTCTGATGGTATGGGGTTGCATGAGTGCGTGTGGCATGGGCAGCTTGCATGTCTAGAAAGGCACCATCAATGCAGAAAAATATATTCAGGTTCTAGAACAACATATGCTTCCATCCAGACGTCATCTTTTTCAGGGAAGACCCTGCATTTTCCAACAAGATAATGCCAGACCACATTCTGCATCAATCACAGCATCATGGCTGCGTAGGAGAAGGATCCGGGTACTGAAATGGCCAGTCTGCAGTCCAGATCTTTCACCTATAGAGAACATTTGGCGCATCATAAAGAGGAAGGTGCGACAAAGAAGGCCCAAGACGATTGAACAGTTAGAGGCCTGTATTAGACAAGAATGGGAGAGCATTCCTATTTCTAAACTGGAGAAACTGGTCTCCTCTGTCCCCAGACGTCTGTTGAGTGTTGTAAAAAGAAGGGGAGATGCCACACAGTGGTGAAAATGTCCTTGTCCCAACTTTTTTGGGATTTGTTGACACCATGAAATTCTGAATCAACATATTTTTCCCTTAAAATGGTACATTTTCTCAGTTTAAACTTTTGTTTTGTGTGTTATGTTCTATTCTGAATAAAATATTAGAAGTTGGCACCTACACATCATTGCATTCAGTTTTTATTCACGATTTGTATAGTGTCCCAACTTTTTTGGAATCCGGTTTGTATGAATGGTGTGACCAGGAGGGTACTAATAAACTACTAATAAAAATTTAACTTGACATTTCTGAAATATTGTTGGAAATAAAGACAAACTTTGAATCCTGCTCAACCAATAAAATTACTAATCTATAACAGTAATCTATTGTTTAATCTAATGCTCTCTCATTAGAACTCTATTTCCTTTTTTTTCATGTAATATTAAAAGCTACTATTCTTAGATTAGGACCCACTAAAAGTATACTTAAATAATAATCAGATTATAATTAGATCATAATTTTTTACATAAATAAGATATATTAAAACTGTCCACTGTGCTAACGTGTGTGCAGATCTTACACATAAATAGTCCTGCGAAATGTTCTTTTAAATAACAACTATTTTTTGTCCACTTTCTTCTGTTCTCTCATCAGGACAGTTCCTGTTCCTAAATATCAGAGGCGATACTAATGGAAATGAAGCATCAGTTTATAGCCCCACATTCCCTTTGACTCTGTCTAGGCAAAATTGCCAGGTAAAAATTCAGAATGGCTATCTTTCTCACCAGTAAGATTGAATTTTAAAGTTATTCGAGGCTTACGATATGCAATGCATTTAAAGTGCCTTTTAGACCAGTTTTGCACTTTTCCTTTAAATTAAATCCATGATTTGTACAGAAAAGTATGCTTTCAGTCTAATGTGTGTGTGGCTCTTTCGACCTTTTCTATGGTTGAGACCTATCCTGGGTATTCTCTCATATTTCAGGGCACTAATGGCTATGTTTGACAAGTCTGAGGTCATTACTGTAAATTGTGTTTGTTCTGATAATACACACTGGGTATGTGCTGCTGTTTTTTTTAAGTGGGCATTTTTCATTTATCCGTCTCTATTGTTGATCCATTTGGAACAATTTTTTTTGTGTGTAGCTTCGTTTCTCCTTGTATCTGTATGGGGATTTTAACGGGACGGTTCGTCTGTCGGTGGTTGAGAACGGTTCATCAGTGACCCCTTTAGTGTGGAAGAGAGCTGGCCACTGGAAGGATAACTGGCAAGACGTGACTCTACAGATCACTGACCTTTTAAATGGGTGAAGGAAATGTAACACACAGTGAAAGGAATTGAATAACACCTCAGTATAAATGAAATATGAGCACATGGCTTTGAATTTAATTCTCTTGCTTTACATATTTTTATTGTAGGTTCCATCTGAGAGTGCAAGCCCTGTGGGCCCCAGTCTCGGAAGCTGACATTGCACTGGATAATATTTCTTTAAGTGCATCATGTTTTGACACAGGTGACCTTTTGTCCTCCCACACACATGATTCATTACTTTGACACCCCCGCCAACAGCGAACCGCTGATTGTTAGATAATTAGGAAATCAGGGATTGGATATAATCCAAGACATTGTTTTATATGTTTATTAGACCAGGTTTGATTCTCAATGATCAATCTGATCAGTTTTACTAGTCAATCACAATGTAAAATAGCATACAGATACAGTTCAGGAGCTGAAATGTATTACTTTATTAATTACTCAGAACTCAAAAAAGAATAGTACTTACATAAAATTCCTAAATTGTCTGAATGTCTTATAATATGAAATATTATTTTATAAATCACTGCACTCCAGCAATCTTTTCTCTTTTCGGCTATCTCCAGACCTTCTGTTCCCCAGTAGACTCTTCACATTATCTTCTATCTCTTATAAAATGTAATAGTTTATATTCTTACCTATCAGAGAGCTCTTTATGCTTTAGTTATACCATGCTATTATGATATGGACAAGTTCTGGTATTGCAGGTTTAAAAAGTTTGATCCCAAATGCTGCAGCTTTGTCATTCTTGTAAAGTCCTTTTCTGTCTTTATGATCTAATTAGATCTAAAAGCTTTGCTTCTTGGTCGTCAACATGATTTGGACTCCATCAGCCAGTTAGATGTCGTGAGTCCTCTTCCTGAGCCTTCATCCTTAGGTACAATGTTTTACTCTGATTGAATAATAACAAATTCACAGTAAATGAATTGTTGTTTTTGACTTCTCTATTTGCTCTCTAAGCTTGATACTTCAGAGATTAAAAAACAAATCATATGTAAACCACAAAAAAGGTCACAGTTAATGCTGCTGTTTCAGAGGTATCCCAGATAACATGGTTGTTCACCTCATGTGGGGCCAGTGGACCCCGGGGCCCTACACAAGCACAGTGTGACAGTGCCTATCGCAACACTGATGTTAATGTTCTGGTTGGAAAAGAAGGCCCTCTCAGAGGTGTTCAGATGTGGAAGGTGCCTGCTACCAACAGATATAAGTAAGTGTTCATCAAGGTCTCTTAAAGGCTGCTATGAGAAAAAAAAGCAAAGAATTGAATGCTGAATTTTGTTTTTTTTAACAAATGAATGTATTTAATTGTCACATCTCTAAAGTTAAAAGCATGCCACACACCAGCAGTCACCCTGATTACTGTCAGATCCAGTTCATTGATTTCTGTTCTGATGTAGACATGTTTTGTAACACCACTTCTACCTGGACCAAAAATAACTCTGAACAATTCCCTCACAATTAGAACAGTCCTTCTCAATTCTATTGTTCGTCTTGTGGCTGTTTTGCTCTCATCATACTGGTGTTGATGCTGTTCCAGATGCTGAAACAAATTAGTTGTTTTTATGCATTCTGCAAGTTAATTTGTAATCTTCATAATTTTAGTATCACTGTCCAATCAAATTAAACAACAGATGTTGCATTATATATATTTTTAAATAGCAATTTGCAATTCGTTGTCCCTTTGTAATCATGTCACATTTAAAAACTGTTTTACACTTGATATTCATTTAAGTATGCTTTGCCAGAATTTGTGAAGCGCTGAAGATGTTGAGATGTTCATTGCGAGTGAAGAGGATGGATATGATTAGAAAGAGGGACAGTTCATGTAGGATGTTTTGGAGACATGGTGAGGGAGTCTAGATTAAGATGATTTGGACATGTGCAGTGGAGCGACATGGGGTATATAAGGAGAAGAATGCTTTGCATGAAGGTTTAGGCAGGAGAAAAAGAGGAAGAAAAAGGCAGGAGAAAAAGAGGAATTTCAAGGAGGTTTATGTTGTAAGGGCAGGCATGCAGGTAGGTGGGATAAAAGAGGCAGATGTAGAGGATAGGGAAGAATGGAGACAGATTATCTGCTATGGTGACCCTAACAGAATCATGGAGCATGGGTTATAATGCACACAAAGTAGAGAATATCGTGTCACTTTCTCAACACCCACTCCTGTCAACCTGAGAGTAAAAGCCGCTTGCGCCTAGTGACTGTTATTTGTGGCTCCCACAAGACCGGAACAGTATTCTAAACTGTTTTTTTAACCTTGTGTAACTCCTACATATACATGTCATGTAGTCAGTGTGTGCTTACTGTGATATCAAGATGTATTGTAAACAGGTTTTGTGAATAAGTGTCAAAGTACAACGCAAAGCCATGCTCCTCCCCCGAACTCTCAGATTATGGGCAATAGATAGCCTTTTTTGTGGTGTGTTTAAGATGGTTTATAATTGGAGAAGTATTTTAACTGATTTGCTATGTACGCCTTGTCAGCTCATTAAAGGAACATCAGCTACTAAGTCATGCCAGTGAGGCAGTGGAAAAGCAAGAAATAAGCTGGAAGAAAAGACAGATGGCTGGTTCTTTGCTCTGTAAAGACTGTGAGTTGTATCCGGACTGAAGCTAGAGTGTTATCATGCGAAAAATTGGGAAAATCCCCTTACCGATTCATTAGTCATAACATTTTATATAACAATGGACTAGACGATTATTCTTAAGTGCCATAAACCACAAAACAACAGCTGAAGTTAATCATACATTCCTGAATTACCGCTAATAATATGAGCTTTACTGGTTTTTTGCCTGTAAATAATGAATAATAGATGTGAGCAGGCAGTAAGAGCAGTCATGAGCAAAGGATTCTGTCATATTTTTTAAAATTTCTATTCACAACCAGATTTCTCATGTTTGGAAAGGTCTACTAGTTTCCAAAATTTTGCATATTTTGGATTGGAAGGAAATCAGCACTGGATAAACATTGCACAGAACACATGCTGTTTGATTTGTGCAATTTGTTATGTAGTGTAGTTGCTGGGATTATTATTGTTATCCATCCATCCATCCATCCATCCATCCATCTTCTTCCGCTTATCTGGGACCGGGTCGCGGGGGCAGCAGTCTAAGCAGAGATGCCCAGACTTCCCTCACTCCAGCCACTTCCTCTAGCTCCCCCGGGGGGACACCGAGGTGTTCCCAGGACAGTCGAGAGACATAGTCCCTCCAACATGTTCTGGGTCTTCCTCGAGGCCTTTTCCTGGAGGGACATGCCCGAAACACCTCCCCTGGAAGGCGCCCAGAAGGCATCCGAAATAGATGCCCAAGCCATGCCAGCTGGCCCCTCTCAATGTGGAGGAGCAGCAGATCTACTCTGAGTTCCTCCCAAGTGACTGAACTTCTCACCCTATCTCTAAGGGAGCACCCAGCCACCCTGCGAAGGAAGCTCATTTCGGCCACCTGTATCCGGGATCTTGTCCTTTCGGTCATGACGCAAAGCTCATAGCCATAGATGAGAGTAGGAACATAGATCGACCAGTAAATTGAGAGCTTTGCCTTTTGGCTCAGTTCCCTCTTCACTACGACGGACCGGTACATCGACCGCATTACTGCAGAGGCTGCACCAATCCGTCTGTCGATCTCCCGTTCCATCCTCCCCTCACTCGTGAACGAGACCCCAAGATACTTGAACTCAGGGGAAGGAGCTCTCCACCAGGGGAAGGAGCTCTCCACCAACCTGAAGTGGGCAAACCACCTTTTTGCGGCTAAGGACCATGGCCTCGGACTTGGAGGTGCTGATCTTCATCCCAGCTGCTTCACACTTGGCTGCAAACCTTCCCAGTGCATGCTGAAGGTCTTGGCCTGATGGAGCCAACAGGACAACATCATCGGCAAAAAGCAGAGATGAGATCCTGTGGTCCCCAAACCAGACTCCCTCCAGCACCTGGCTGCTCCTAGAAATTCTGTCCATAAAAATAATGAACAGAACCGGTGACAAAGGGCAGCCTTGCCGGAGTCCAACATGCACCGGAAACAGGTCTGACTTACTGCCGGCAATGCGAACCAAACTCCTGCTCCGTGCATACAGAGACCGAGCAGCCCTCAACAGAGGGCCTCGGACCCCATACTCCCGGAGCACCCCCCACAGAGTGCAGCGAGGGACACGGTCTGAATGCCTTCTCCAAATCCACAAAGCACATGTGGACTGGTTGGGCAAACTCCCATGATCCCTCCATCACCCTGTAGAGGGTATAGAGATGGTCCAGTGTTCCACGGCCAGGTCGAAAACTGCATTGTTCCTCCTGAAACCGGGGTTCGACTAAAGGCCGAATTCTCCTCTCCAGTACCCTGGCATAGACTTTCCCAGGAAGGCTGAGGAGTGTGATCCCCTATAGTTGGAGCACACCCTCCGGTCCCCTTTCTTAAAAAGAGGAACCACCATCCCGGTCTGCCAATACAGAGGCCAATCCACCTCTGAGCCCATGGCCTCTGCTTCCTCATCGGAAGGCATGACTCCGGGGTTGAGGAGATCCTCAAAATATTCCTTCCACTGTCCGATGATATCCCCAGTTGAAGTCAACAGCTCCCCACCTCCACTGTAGACAGTTTTGGCGGGGCACTGCTTCCCCCTTCTGATATGCCGGACGGTTTGCCAGAACTTCTTTGAGGCTGACCGAGTCCCTCTCCATGGCCTCTCCGAACTCCTCCCATACCCGAGATTTTGCCTCAACAACCACCCGGGCCGCAGCCCGCTTGGCCTGACGGTACCCATCAGCTGCCTCAGGGGTCCCAAGAGCCAACCAGGCTCGGAAGGACTCCTTCTTCAGCTTGACGGCATCCCTTACTTCCGGAGACCACCACCGGGTTCGGGGATCGGGATACTGCCACAACAGGCACCTGCGACCTTACGAGCCCCCAAAAGCCTTAGACCTTACGGCCGCAGCTTAGAATGGCTGCTGCATCGACAATCGACCAATGAGGTGTCGAACATGGTCCACTCAGACTCAATATCTCGGCTAATGACGGCTTAGATGGGGGGGCTATGAGCAGGCCCACACCAGCCCGTCGTCTCTCACCGCAGGCAACTCCAGAATAATGGAGGGTCCAGCCTCTCTCGAGGAGTATGGTTCCAGAGCCCAGACTGTGAGTGGAGGTGAGCCCGAGGTCTAGCCGGTATCTCTCAACCTCCCGCACAGGCTCTTTCCCAACCAGCGAGGTGACATTCCATGTCCCTAGAGCTAGTCTCTGTGTCTAGAGGTCGGGTCGTCGAGGCCTCCGCCCTCGACCACTGCCCGAACCACATTGCACCGGTCCCTTATGAGCCTTCCTGCAGGTGGTGTGCCCATGGGAAGGTGTCCCCCATGGGTGGAGGCCTGACCACCAGGCACTTGCTTTCGAGCCCCAGCCCCGGGCCGGGCTCCAGGGAGGGGCCCCGGCTGCGCCATACCGGGCGACGTTACGGTCCTTGATTTAATTTTTTCCATAAGGGAAACTTGAACCGCTGAGCCGTCCCCTAGGACCTGTTTGCCTTGGGAGACCCTACCAGGGGCATCTGGCATGTTGTTGTTATTAATATTGATAACAAAAACAAAATTGATAATAATAGTAGTAATAATAATAATAATAATAATAATATGTAATATGGCAAGCCATTGACTTGCCATTACTGGGGAGAAGGTTTTTCTGTCTGTCCAACATGTCACTGATCCACTAACATGCCTCCCTGCACATTGCCGTAGTTGACTCTATCATAGACGAATGTACATGCACAGAAATTCAGTAGGAGTTGGAGAGCTATGTGATGGCACTGCAATCCACTGTACTCACCCTGTTGTTTAAATTAAATCTAAAGTAAGGACAATCTCAGACATGTAAATTTACTTGAATGCAAAAAAGGTGAACCTTTTCCTCTTGTTTAAAAACATTGTGGCTACTTCTTTCTCAGAATCTCAGCATATGGCGCCGCAGGAGGCAAAGGGGCAAAAAACCATAACAAACGTTCACATGGTGTCATCATTTCAGCCATTTTCACACTTGAGAAAGGAGACACCCTCTATCTTCTGATTGGTCACCAGGGGGAAGATGCTTGCCCTGGGGTGAGTATAGCTCCAAATGAAAACAAAACAAAATCCCATCGAAAAAACAGATATTTCCAGGTATCTTTATGTGGTTTCAAGATCGCAAGTGAAATGGAAACTATGTTTCAAGAGTTGTTTCAAGATTCAAGGAAATGTATTGTACAAAATGTAGTAGCTCAACCTCTTTTTGCTATGTTTTATATTCAATCTTACAGAGGAACCCTCTGACTCACAAGATCTGCCTAGGTGAGTCATCAGTGATTGAGGACAGGTTTGAAGGTGACAAATCTGCTGCGAAATGGGCCGGGGGTGGAGGCGGTGGTGGAGGCGCCACGTTCATTTTCCGTGTAAGCTTCATACTTTCTTTTTTCTGTGCTAGCCTCACCTAACAAGCGAACATTCCTTTAAAGCGGTGACAATGCCTTAAGGAAACCATGTGGATTGCAATCTTTAACATAATATGCATGTCTACAGCATTCTTGAGACATGCTGAAAGCATTTGATGTCATCAGAGCTGCGCCAGCAGATGGAAGTGGGGGAAGGTCATGGATGATAACAGTGCTTTAGATTGTTCTTTGATGAAAAGCAAATCCCTTTTCTCTTTTTTCGCCTGTGGCTGGATGTCCTGGTACAGATGGAGAATGGGGAGCCAGTGCCTCTGCTGATCGCAGCAGGTGGAGGAGGAAAGGCTTATCTGGAGGATCCTGAGAGCAGATTGGATCAGATTCCTATGGAACAGTATGAGAATGACACAGTGGCGTCTGGAGTCAACGGGAAAACTGGCGCTGCAGGTCTTCATCTAACTCTTTAGCTGTTAGACAGACTGAATTTCTATAATTATCACTTAATGGCAAAAAATTGATAGTTACTTCACTTAAACTCACAAAAAAAAGGCCAGTGAATTACCAGACATTTTGAAGCTTTACAAAAAAAAAACCTATAAATCTGTAACATGTTTCTGCAGTCTTGTTATTTTCAAATGTATCTCAGGTTTCTGAAGAAGACCTGCTTTGTCTGTGCTGTTGAAAAGCAAATCCATCAGTCTGACAGTCTCTGTTTATGAACCTTACCTTATATTATGTTTTAAGAGAACATATTTGTTGGACAGTTTGTTCAACATCAACTGAATTCAATAACTGATTTGTCAAAAATGTTGTGTTTTGTGTGTGTGTGTGTGTGTGCGCCTCATAAAGGAGGGGGAGGGGGTTGGAAAGACTCTACTACTCATCTCTGGGCAGGAAAATCTCTTTTTGAAGGGGCAGAAGGCGGCTCACCTTGCCCTCAGGCCCTGTCTAAACTCAGCTGGGCAACTTTCGGAGGATTTGGAGGAGGAGGAGGATCCTGTACTGCAGGAGGAGCAGGTGGAGGATACAGAGGTTAGTGTGTTGATTTAGTCTAACGCTTACCATCAAACAACCCGATTTGCTCCCAGAGCTATTTTCTGTCAATATATGTAGCTTCCGTGTGAACATACCTTTACAAAATAAATATACAGCATGCACAAAAATATTGTGCAATTTTCTGGTCTCTTAAAAACATCTGTTGCCTTTATAAAGGTCTAGCAATCATAATCATGAAGCACAAATGACGGTTTAAAACACATTATGCTTGAAAGTGCTAGGGAAAGCGCATCCAGAGTGCTGATAAAATAATATTAGGACTAATGAGGAAATGCAAGATTAGTAATGAAGATAATGTGTTATTGTAACCCTGATTAAATAAAAATTCTTATTTCAAAAAGAATCAGCAGGGAGAAAGGCAGTAATGTGCCCGATACCTCATTTGATTACTAAGTGGCATTAATGAAATGACAGATGAGTGAGAGAGTAAAAGCTATTTCTTTCTAAAAAAAAAGTTCCACATCTCATCTAAAAAAAACCCTTGAAACTATCTAGTGTTTCAGAGCAAAACATACGATACTTTATTTTCGATGTTCCGAATTGTTGATTGTATAATCAGATGTATAATCAGAATAAATAACTATATATGGAATTTATTAGAGGCTAGAAATCAGGAGACCATGTGTATATTGCAGGACTGAAACGAGTCGAGTATTGACTGTATTTATCTAATTTGGGGTTTCTCCACCTTTGAATAGGTTGTTCTAGTTTGTGTTATATTATTTATCATTTATCCAAAATGCTCCAGAGTAGATGTTTTTCTAAGACAAGATGGGAAATTAAGTTTACTCTTACTTCAAAGGTTTTGAAGTGTAAAAATGTGGGCATTGATCATGTATGCCAGTTTAAGATTTGTGTTATTAAATATGAACAAATTAATAAATACATTTTTTTTGTGTTCTTATAGACAATATTCTCTTTTTACTCTTCATTAATGAATAAAGATGTTGTAACTCATTTTTTTTTTTTTTATGATGAGATATGTGAATAAAAGTATGTGATACAGACGGATGGATACGTAACCTTTTTCTTTGCAAATTTAACTGTGATTTGTTGAAAAAAACAACTAAGAATATTATAATGTCTTTTTTGTTTTATGTTATCAGCTATTATATGACTCATCAGTACATGGTGATGCATCCCACACGTCTGTCTGCCTATGCATATTTCTGAAGTACATACTTTTGTAAAAAATTGGTCTTGTTTTTAAAGTGCTTTCATGCTTTACACTTCTGTACAGGTGGTGATGTGTCCCAGGCTGATGACCTCACAGCAAATGGACAGGATGGCATTTCATTTGTCCATCCTTCAGGAGAGCTATTTCTCCAGCCTCTGGCAGGTGCTTGGCATACATTCACACATTCAGCATATATATGCCAAGAATGTATGTTAAAAGAATATTTTGAGAGACTGTGTCTTTGTCTTACCTTTTGCATAGCCAAAACATTGACTCATAGGAATGAACATAAAAAAAAAAAATGATGGTAGTTTTTTTAGAAACATGGACGAGGATGTATGGTATGGTATAGATGAATATCATGCTAGTTTGTTCTATAGGATAGTTATCATTCAACACCACATCTTGCCTGTTGACCTAGATCTCCTCCTAGATCCGTGCAGCTCTTTAATTTCAAACACACTCTTGCACACTATCACCTCCTTTCACACCCATACTCACACTTTCTCTCTCTCTCTCTCTCTCTAGTTTTTTTCCTCCCTTCCTCCTTCATGTCATCTCTCTTCATCTCCTTCCCTCTTATAGCATTAAACCCAGCTGTTTCTCTTCTATCACTCCTTTGCATTCACATTAATCTCATTTAGACAGATATTTGTTCCCTTTCACAGGGTGAATCTGAACAAAGAGTGTCGTATTTACAGACTTTGATCATTTCTAGTCTATTATCATACCATTATCATTCAGAATGTTTAAAGAGTTTAAACATTTGTGGGCATAATGTAACAGTTACAATATACATACTTTGTATATTATAGAGAAGCGGTGTCAAACTCATTTTCACCATGGGACACATCTGTGTTATGGTGCCATAAAAGGACCATTTGTAACTATAAGACAATATATACTGTATAACAAACACACATACCACTTTTTTTCCTTGAAGCACAAACATGTATTCGCTTTCCCATCTTCATTGGAACACTTCTTGGAAGAGTTGGGACAAATTTGGCCCATGGGCCTTGAGTTTGACACTTTGAGTTCGTTGTGCAGTATTGGTGCAGTTTATCCATTTGCACCAATTTATTACTTATTAGATATTTTGGTAATATTTTTGTAGAAATTAATCAATTATGCTGGTTAGAAAAATTGCCTTCTGTAAACTCTAATGTGGGATAAACTGTAATCTAGTGGGAGATGTAGTTTCTTGTCATTACATGCTGTAACTTAAATTGAAGACAATAACACACATTTTAAGCTCTGGCGGACCACATAAAATAATGTGTGTGTGTGTGGGGGGGACTTAGCCTTGAGTTTGACACGTGTTATAAAGTACTGGTGTATCCATGTGGGTGTATGACCACAGTGTAGGACCAGATGAAGAGTGTAAGGAGGTTTTTAAGGGTAACTAGGAGCAGGTGAGGGCAGTTACAATGGGGATACTAGAAGCTAGATGGGGAGTGGCTGGTAGATCCCTCACAGCTAAATAGTAATGAATGTATTGCTTCTACTTTTTATGTCACATATTTGCCATACTGCATGCAAATTAAATATATAAAAAAGTCACAAATGAAAAAGATTATTGTCAAATAAGCTTTTTCACCAATTTGATGTGTTGCTCTGTGTATCTGTTCTGTCATCAGTTATGGAGAGTCATGGAGAAGCTGAAATTGAAGTGCACCTGAACTGCAGTCACTGCCAGTCTCAGAGCTGCAAACGTGATAAAGATAGCAGGCTCATCATCTGCCTGTGTCATAACGATGAAAATCTTGCCGCGGACAATGTCAGCTGTATAGGTATATTTTTACCCAAAAGCAATGTCATTTTAACATATATAAATAGAATAGAAGAGCCTTTATTTGTCACATATACATTACAGCACAGTGAAATTCTTTATTCACATATCCCAGCTTGTTTGGAAGCTGGGGTCAGATCGCAGCGTCAACCATGGAGAACAGAGGGTTAAGGGCCTTGCTCAAGGACCCAAGGGTGGCAGATTGCCAATGCCAGGGCTCGAACTCCTGACTTACTGATCAGTAGCCCAGCTCCTAAGACTACTGAGCTACACCCCTCTCCTATACAGATAATCACATAAATAATTTATTCTAGAGTAAATAACAGGGATAATGTCAGAGCCATGGATTCATTTATATCACTTTGTGGTTTAAATGTATATAAGTCAAAGTTGTCACTACATATTATGATGCGATATATCATATATAAATGAGATGTCATTTATATTCTGTATACAATTAGTAATGTAAGTTTAGTTTATTCATTATTTGAAACGAACATATATGGCATTATCCCATTCATTTCTAAAGACAATACTCTATCTATTAATGTTCTATTATTCTAGATTATGATTATGTCTTTCTCATGTCTTTCTCACTTTCTCACATTCCTTACACTATTTCAACAGAAACACAGGGTTCCATGGTTGCTGGACACCCATCCATGTCTCTGATTGTGGCGGTGGTGGCGTCTGCTGTGGTCACGGGTGTGGTGTTGACCTGTGCTTGCCTCACTCTCAGTAAGAGACTCTTCCAGTTGTGCCTCAACTCCGTTCCTTCCACATTCCACCGCCTCTGACTCTTCTTACCCCTCTTGCTTTCTTTGACCGTACTGGTGCAGAATAACACCAGTTATGTAATGAGCCCTAAAGAGGTCATAAGACAATATATTTACATTTTAATGTTTATGTTAACTTTAGGATTGCTACATGTATACATGGTGATAGAAATACATACATGGAAAAATGAATGGAAGGAAATAATAACATGCTGTATTTAACCCATTTCAAAGTTACTTGCTGGTTAATATGATAAAAAGGTAAATAGAAATGTATTCATAAAGTAAACTAGATTCAGAATAGAATGATCTTTGGGAACTTTTATATATCTTATTTAGAAGCCAAGTGCAAAAAGCTATTAGAAAGCCAACCAAATTTCACAGTCAAGCTTCCAACTAAACTCCATTTCTTATTTACAAAGACAAATGTTACATATCCATCCGTCTGTATCACATACTTTAATTCACATACCTCTCATGAATTCCAGGTACACTGTAAAATTTAAGTGAGTAATATTGTTCCATGCATAGTGTACACAATATACTTATAATGATAAAATAATTATTATGAGCAAACAATGAATATAAACACTAATAATATTAAGCAGAATTTAAATTCATATTATATACAGTACATCTGTATATATAACCATGTATTTAGTACCTAAATATCTAAAGACATTTTTTTAAGTTAATAAATGGCATATGTTGTTATAATTATATATGAACTTTACTGGAAATATCTACGTAAAATGTAGTAATGTGATGTTTTACATTGAACGAGCTAACAGAAGTCAGTAATGTTACAAATTAAGCTGATGTTACTTATGATATACTGATGCTGGCGTTCATATTTTGTTGATAGCTAGCTAGATACATACTTTATTCATCCCAGTAGGAAATGTAAAACTAATATTAATGCTAGTTTAAAAACTGTTGATTTGTGGATCATACAAGTATTTTGATAATACATTTTAGTAAGTTTAAAAATGCATTTATTAACAATCATTATTAAGAGATAAGACATATCGTAATGTAATTAGTGTAACACAAGTCAGGGAGATCACGTGGCAAGATGAGTCCTTAAACCAGAAGTGACATGACAGCAGTATTGAACCTTACTGCTCAAAGCACTGAGTAAGGTGTCAAAAACAAGACTGCTGTTAACCAAATCATTATTTTTATAAAGCTTGTGTGTGTTTGAGGCCAGACCAGTTTATATCGTGCAACTATTATTGCTGCTAATTATTCATTATTATTGCTGCTGATTAATACCTGAACATCTAGGGCTATTTAAGTTTTATTTTAGCCCAGGATGGTTTATTGTATATCTCTGTGCTGTTTATTTAAAAGTGATGTGAGCAGTAATGTGAGCATTATATAAATAAACTGACATAAAGTATTGTTATTTGACATGTCATATAATGTACTGATTAAGACTAAACTCTCAGTCCATGCACATAAAACTTTTTCAAAAAATAATAACCTGGCACCAATTTACAGGTGATTCTCTATACATTAGAATATCATTGAAAAGCTCATTTCTTTCAGTAATTCGTGTATTAAATAACTTCAACACACACAGACTGAAGTAGTTTAATCGTACAGATTTTGGCTCACATTTAACAAAAACCCTCCCAACCTCAGAAAATTAGAGTTTGTGGTGATAAAATAATCGGCTAATCAACTCAAAACAACTGTAAAGGTTTCCTGAGCCTTCAAAATGGTCTCTTAGTTCGGTTCACTACTCGACAAAATTACGGGGAAGACTGCTGATCTGACTGTTTTCCAGAAGACAATGATACCCTTCACAAGGAGGGGAAGCCACAAACATTCATTGCCAAAAATGCTATATTTTGTGCCATGTTGGGCCACTGTGCTTTTTGAAAACAAAGTCACTTCACCTGTTTATCAAGAAATTTTAGAGCACTTCATGCTTCTTTCGGCTCAGCAGCTTTTTAAAGATGCTGATTTAATTTTCCAGCCGGATTTAGCACCTGCCCACTGTCAAAAGCACCAAAAGTTGGTTAAACCATAATGTTGATGTGCTTGACTGTCCAGCAAACTCACCAGACCTGAATCCCATGTAGAATCTATCAGGTGAATAAAATGAGAAACAAGAGACCAAAAATACAGATGAACTGAAAGCCACTGTCAAACAAACCTGGGCTTCCCTGGGAGTCCCTATTTAGTATTAAGAACATATTGAGTAAATGAACATACTTTCCAGATGGACAACAACTCACTATTGTTTTATATTGATCTCATGAAGAATTCAAATTTGTGGAGATGAATTGGTGTTTTTTTGTTAAATGTGAGCCAAAATCACCTCAATTAAAAGATCCAATGACTGAAACTTCAGTTTGTGCATAAAATATATTTAATACATGAGTTTTACAAGTTGAGTTGAATTACTGAAATGAATGAACTTTTCCATGACATTTAAATTTATTTATTTCCAACAATAAATCAAACTATTCAGACTTGCCATTTCTGACATCATTCTTATTTGTGGGAACACTGACATTGGTAATAGCTTCATAATTATTTATATACCAAAATAAATGATACATTGCTTAGTTGTAGCCGCGCTTGTTTGGAATTAAGCCTTTGGAAGAAGAATTTAGACACATGTTAGACACAAGAAACTGTTTTTTCTTAAAAACTTATTTGTGACTTTTAAAAACAATTACTATTACTATTGCCATTGACATTAAAACAATAATAATATGATTCATGTGGTATGCAGTTTGTAAAATGAATGGAAAAGGATTCATATGTAATAACTGATTACTTCTTTACACACTTGGAATTCTCTCAAGTGGCTTTATAAGGCAGCATGCTACAGTTTTTCCAACAGTCATGAATCAGTTTCCAGATGTGCTGAGAGCTTGGCTCAGGTTATTCATTTGTGTTTTGGAAATGAATACAGAGCAGTTGTAAAAAGGCATACCCTGATAGGGTATTCTAGGGTTCTAGGGTAGAATTGTGGATGAAGAACAGGAATGTTTGTACTATAGGTTCTGTTTGTACTATAAAAGAAAAAAAAATTTTGTGCCTTTTTTCATTGAGTATGTTTCAGCCCAGGTGTTCTCATAAAAAAATTACAAACGAAATAAAAGGAAAAACTGTCCAGCTGCACACTGTCATTTAGTCTTTTTTTGTTCAGAGATGCACCATCTCTCTCTTCCTGGCATTGAGTTATTCACTGCAAGATTCACATGATTATATATGTGATATATATATATATATATATATATATATATATATATAGAGAGAGAGAGAGAGAGAGAGAGAGAGAGAACAACCAGTTAATCATACAGAGTGTGGACACTCACTCCTTACCACTGTCTCTCTGTGATTAGTTCTTCCTACATCTCACGGTTCAACTCAGCTCTATTGCCAGAGCATCACTTTCACAAATCATGTATGCTTTAGAAACCTATTCCAACATATAGCTATATGGGTCCATGCTTTTTGGATATTATATATACAATGCATGTTATACACTTATATCATTGTTAGTTCATCCTTGATTGGTATAATGCATTTATTATTATTATTATTATTATATTATTATTATTATTATTATTATTATATGGGGAGCACGGTGGCTTAGTGGTTAGCATGTTCGCCTCACACCGCCAGGGTCCGGGTTCGATTCCCGTCTCGGCCATGTGTGTGTGTGAGTTTGCATGTTCTCCCCGTGCCTCAGGGGTTTTTTCTCCGGGTTCTCCGGTTTCCTCCCGGTCCAAAAACACACACGGTAGGTTGATTGGCACCTTGGAAAATTGTCCCTAGTGTGTGAGTGTGTGTGAATGTGAGTGTGTGTGTGTCCTGCGATGGGTTGGCATTCCATCCAGGGTGTATCCTGCCTTAATGCCCATAGACGCCTGAGATAGGCACAGGCTCCCCGTGACCCGAGGGAAGATCGGATAAAGCGAAAGCGGTAGAAGATGAATGAATAAATAGATTTGTAAATATATATATATATATGTGTGTGTGTGTGTGTGTGTGTGTGTGTGTGTGTGTGTGTGTGTCTCAGACCTTTCTTCTTTTTTTAATTTTGCACACAAGTACAGGTATCTAATTGCTTTGGCAAAAATCCAACTAGCTTTTAACAATAAAGAAGTCCAGTCTCTTTAATTTGCTACTGTTACACTGATATGCATCAGCTGGTGATTACTCTTGAGCTCTACTGGTGGTTAACGTTTGTCTTTTCCCATGAGCTCTCCCTAATGCAGGTTGGTAGTCTGTGCTTGGGCAACACCTCATCCTCTTTCACACCTTCCCCTCTCTTGACTCATTCCCTTCCCTGGTTCAACTTCCTGCCACCTTCGCTTCACGCCCGACAGCAAAGAGAACCCCTCACCTCCACGCAGTGCCCCCCACAGGCAGACTACCAACCTGCAGTGGGGATGTGGACGCCCATTCCTGAGGGTGAGTGCTTTCTGCCCAGTGTCAGTGCAGAGGGCAAGTGCCTTACTAACCCTGACACAGTTTGCACCATTAGAATGGTTTTGGGCCATTTGGTTATTATTGTAATGTAAGTGTATTTAAAAGCTGTGGTTCTTCAGGAACTTGTAAGGACATTATCAGTTGGTTGTAATTTCAGCAAAAGTTCTGACAACTTTAGAAAGTTGGACCTAAAACGCTGATAGTCACAATTTAGATCACGAGGCTTTAAAACGAATGTTAAATAATATATTGAAAGCAAATGCATTTTCAAAAAGTCTTGAATTTATAGTACTTTGAAACTCTGATTGAGCTGTAAATGGTGTGTAATGTGACGCCTGATATATTCATTTTCTGTTTTTGTCATCATTGTGCGGCATGTCCTGCAGTGTATTATCGCAAGAAGAACCACCTCCAAGCGGTCCGGCTATGTTTACAGAGCCCAGAGCACAAGCTGAGCAAGATTCGCTCCTCCATCATAATGACAGACTACAACCCCAACTATTGCTTCGCTGGCAAATCCGCCTCACTGTGTGAGCTCAAGGAGGTCCCACGCAAGAACATCACCCTCCTCAGGTACTGCTGCTGTGTGGATTAATTGGTCAAAATCATATAATGAGTAATATCTATATTCTAATTGTTCAATTGTTACAATTGATTTAAAAGATTCATAAGTTTTCATTAAGAAGGAAATTTTGAGGTAAAACATAAAATATGATTACATTAAAATATTTGTTGTTTGAGTCATAAAATATAAGTCATAAAAACATACAATCAATGTTGATTGAGTAAAACCCAATTTATTGTGATGTTCCCAATCACCTAATGAGAAATCCACTGAGGATAAAATTGTGGATGTCCACTAAAAACCGCCTATATAAGGCACCAAGCTACTACATCAAATTCTGAATTTTGCAATAGAGTTTGATAGCTAGTTAGAGATCTCTGAGGGAATATTTATATGATAGGAAGTTGATATGGTGTTATAGTTAAAGTTGATAATCATAGTGAAAGTATAGACCAATATGTTAATAAACTAAAAAAATGAACACGTAGTCCCCATTTGCTATTAAAATAACCTTTATTCTTCTGGGGAGATTTTCATAAATATTTTAGTAATATTGAGTAGGCCTGGAGTGCAGTCAGTGTTTCCTGTATTATTTTTAGTACTTTCTGTTCAAAAACTGTGTTTCATTAGAGTGTTTTATTTGCAGGGCTTTAGGGCATGGTGCTTTTGGGGAAGTGTATGAAGGTCAGGTTCTGGGTATGAACGGAGACAACACTGCCATGCAGGTTGCTATTAAGGTATGTTATTAAGAGTATGATTGGTAGCATCATCAGACTTGGGTCCAAGTTTCAGAGCACTAAAAGACATTTGTCTTCCTTTTCACACTTGTGTGACAGACTCTTCCAGAAATCTGCTCAGAGCAAGACGAGATGGATTTCCTCATGGAGGCACTAATTATGAGGTACCTATTACAGACGTCTAGTTAAACAAACATATACAACGTCTATGGATACACATGTGCTCAACAGACAAAATACAAACCCATTACAGACCCCTTTAGTAAAGCTACCCGGTGTTTGTGCAGTTCACAGCTGTTAGTAGTTGAGGTCCAGTCTGCATTCATACACCATCTGTTCTTTTATCTCTACATGTAGGAGGAACAATCCCCTAAAGGCTGCCGATATTGATTCAACTTTGAATGAATCTCTGTAATATAGAACTCCTATTACACCATTTCCTTGCTTCTTCACACAACATCATTTTACAGTAGACACAGTAAGGTAGTGGTCTTAATTGATGATTGTGGCCAAAAGTATGCGGACACGCAATCGTTACACCCATATGCCTACATTTCTCAGGATGTTGCCACACAATTAAAAGCATATGTGGCTGCATAAATCATATTTATCTTTAACTGGAGCTCCTTTAAGAGGTCGAGCCCAGAAATGTTGCACCATAGCAATGTCCTGTGTGGATTGTGGAGACTTTTTTTGCCAAGGTTGAAGTAAGTGCTGAGAAGCTGCACAGAGCCCAGAGCTCGAGCTTTTATATATATATATATATATATATATATATATATATATATATATATATATATATATATATATATATATATATATAATACATAATAATATATAAATATATATATATTAAGCCGCTGTGAATAGTGTAATTATCAAGCCACACTGGTGCATACTGATTTTCATTATGCCTTTATTTAGATTCAAATCATAATTTTTTAAAAATGGCTCTTACATTTGCATTGTTTCACATGGGTGTAACTTCAGAAAAGGGTTTGAAGCCAAGAATAATGCTGGTAAAAAAAATCAAATCCATAGTTTTTTTTCAGCAGATCGTTGTGAAGTACATCAGTCTTGAACTAGTATTTAAATCTATAGATGTAGGCTTTTTTCCTGTCTATCATTCACCTACTGATGGTGCTTAAATTCTTTCTGAGAGTTTTATATAAGAACACTTTAAAAATAATAAGCGATGGACAGTTTACAGTTTAGTTGATGACAACTTTACCTATGTGAGCTTTGCAGTATCCTATAAATAAATCTATGGTACGAGCATGTGATCACATCACCATGTGCAATGTGTGAAAAAGAAACTCTCTTTTTTAAGTAATTAATTATTACTTGAGTTCCATTACAGAGACATATTACGATTGGCACGTTAAACAAATAAACATGGCTATTTACAGGATGCATCATTTAAATAATTTTGCCACAAGTTATTATATATGTTTAGATCTAAAATAAAGCATTTTGAATCCATTATATAAAATCAGCTCAAGAATGAATGCCCCCCTTAGTAACTATAGAAAAAAATGGTTATGAGTGTCATTGTGTTTGATTATACACACTGTAAATTTGAGCAAAATATAAACCCAAATAAATAATAGAAATATTTTATAATTATTTATAAAATAAATTATTGGAACGCTTGCTTTTGCTCTTGCAAAAATGGCAGCATTGAGCTTTATCCTATAATGCTAATGATGATATAATAAAGAGAAGAAATTTAAGATCCTCAGTAAAGAATCTGGAAATGAGATCCTCTAGGGTCCTCATGTCTCTCCTGTGGCTGTTTTTCATGTCAAAATCATGTGTATATGGACTTCTTGTGTTTTGGATTATTGTCCAGCTGGAAGCTTCAGCCACAACACAGTTGTACATTTCTTGAAGAGGCATTCAGGTTTGCAGTTTAGATCCCCTGGCTTTTCATGCAGTCTGTGATTCCTTGTATCCTAATGTTCTCAAGGACTTTGGAGGGAAAACAGACCCACATTGCCACAGATGTTTCATCATAAATAACCGTGGAGATTTATTTTATTTTATTTGAATGTTTGTTTAGTTGTTTATGTATCGCCCTTTTACTCCAAACCATCCTTGAATATTTGTCATTCAAAAAAAAAAATAGATTTTTTTTCCCAAATGGCCATAGAAATGATTTCCTTTCAAAGTTCCAGCAGCATCTAATATAGAAAGATGGAAGAAAACCCTTTCTTTTACAACATTTTTCGAATCGTTTTCCTTTTTAGTATATAGCTAATTAGTGCTCTATTACAGGTTTGGACACTCTAGAAATGCTATCATCTTCTATAAATCTCCAACTGTGATCTATTTATGTATCTCTATACTCCTTGTCTTTGTACCTTCAAACACTTTACTGGCATCATTTTCCAGACAGGTTTATTACAGTAATTACCTGATTTTTTTTTTACAAAAAAAAATGTCTACACAATTATGTCTCCTTTTATTTTTGTATTTTCTAGTCTGGCCTCAATGTCACCTCATACTTTTATTCAAACAGGAACTTATTTTTGTTTAGTGTTTTGTTAATATTTTGTATCCTAAACAAGTAGGTCTTGTTTTCTTAGCATAAAATAAATTCAATTAAAGACTGAAATTAAATTAATAAAAAAAAAATTATACACATCCTGGGAGCACGGTGGCTTAGTGGTTAGCATGTTCGCCTCATACCGCTAAGGTCCGGGTTCGATTCCCGTCTCGGCCATGTGTGTGGAGTTTGCATGTTCTCCCCGTGCCTCAGGGATTTTTTCTCCGGGTTCTCCGGTTTTTCCCCGGTCCAAAAACATGCGCGGTAGGTTGATTGGCACCTTGGAAAATTGTCCCTAGTGTATGAATGTGTGTGTGAATGTGAGTGTGTGTGCCCTGCAATGGGTTGGCATTCCATCCAGGGTGTATCCTGCCTTAATGCCCATAGACGCCTGAGATAGGTACAGGCTCCCCGTGACCCGAGGGAAGATCGGATAAAGCGGTAGAAGATGAATGAATGAATGAATGAATGAATGAATGTATACACATCCTTATTATATGTGCCAATAATTATGGTTCTTTGTGTAAGATATTAAAGCTGTTTGTGTGTGTGTGTGTGTGTGTGTGTGTGTGTGTGTGTGTGTGTGTGTGTGTGTGTGTGTGTGCACATATGAATTAACAGCAAGTTCAACCATCAGAACATAGTGAGCTGTATTGGAGTCAGTCTTCAGATTCTGCCCAGATTTATTCTTCTGGAGCTCATGACTGGAGGAGACATGAAGAGCTTTCTGAGACAGAACCGCCCCAGAGCTGTAAGTCTCTAAAGCTTTTGTGTTGTACAGTGTGTATGCACATGTTTAGGTTTGGTATTTGTCTGTTTTTCCTATGTACTATGACTGTGCATGAATGCATGTTGTAGTTGAGTGTTGAGTGGGTGGGCAGAGTTAAATGCATAGGAGATGTCAGGATTATAACAGACTGTGTGTATTGTGTGGTAGAGTGGGTGTCTTTGAGTCAGTGTGGTTTGTCATGACACAGTAATCTGACAAGTCGGTTCCCACAGAATCAGGCCTCATTTATGACTATGCTGGAGCTGCTGCACATGGCCAGAGATATTGCATTTGGCTGCCGATACCTGGAGGAAAACCATTTCATTCACAGGTAGTCTGCGGAAATATTGCATTTGTGAATGACTGATCCAGCAATGCAGACAGTTTTAAATATAAAAAATATCTTAATATAAATAAATATAAATAACAATGCTTTATGTATCATATTGTTTCAGAGACATTGCTGCACGGAACTGCCTGTTAACTTGCTCTGGTCCAGAGAGAGTAGCTAAAATTGGTGATTTTGGAATGGCTCGAGACATATACAGGTGCCATTGCTGTGTATAGAAAAACACATTTGTAACACATTTGTATCTGTATATACACATACATACATAAATATGCATATGGGGAGGGTGTAGCTCAGCCGTTTAAGGTGCTGGGCTACTGATTAGAAGGTCGGTGGTTCGAACCCCGGTATCGCCAAGCTGCACCTTGGGTCCTTTAGCAAGGGCCTTAATCCTCTGTGCTGGGAACAAGCTGAGATATGCGAAGAAAATAATTTCCCTTATAGGATCAATAAAGTATGTAAAATAAAAAAATAAAAAAATAAACGGTGGCTTAGTGGTTAGCACGTTCGCCTCACAACTCCAGGATCCGGGTTCGATTCCCGTCTCGGCCATGTGTGTGGAGTTGTCATGTTCTCCCCGTGCCTCAGGGGGTTTTTCTCCGGGTTCTCCGGTTTCCTCCCGGTCCAAAAACATGAACAGTAGGTTGATTGGCACCTTGGTAAATTGTCCCTAGTGTGTGTATGTGTGTGTACTCTGTGTGTGAGTGTGTACTCTGTGATGGGTTGGCATTCCATCCAGGGTGTGTCCTGCTTTAATGCCCATAGACGCCTGAGGCACAGGCTCCCCGTGACCCGATGGAAGATCGGATAAAGCGGTAGTACGTTTAGATAAGAACGGTAGAATAGATGAATAGAATTAGAAGCGGTTGTTCTTTGAGAAGATGAATGAATGAATGATTAAGGGCTTTTCTCAAGAAACCAGAAGCAGTAGTTTGGTGTTGCTGGGATTTAAACTAATGACCTTCCAATACACAGACCAGACTTGGACTAGGAATAGGAATTAGATGTTATGAATGTGAATGTGTATGATTGGCTTTAAATCAAATAATTTGGGATATTTTTGCACTTTAAGTGTGAACATCGCATTTTTTTAGGTGTAAACAATTGGTGGGAAAACATAGCTATACAAACATGACATAAAAATGCTGAAACATAGTTATTTGAGTATTTTAAACTATAACTTGCTGCCTTCCAGGGCCAGCTATTACAGGAAGGGTGGACGTGCCATGCTGCCAGTTAAATGGATGCCGCCTGAAGCCTTCCTAGAGGGCATTTTCACTTGCAAGACAGATACGTGGTAAATCTTTTTTCCCCATGCAACAATTCTTTAAGATTGAATTTAATATTGTTGGATAAATTAAATCCTATATTAAAATATCCAACAGAGCCCTTTCTAGTTTAATGTAGTTACGAAGGAAGTATATTTAATTGTTACATTTGTCTCCCTCTGTAGGTCATTTGGTGTACTTCTCTGGGAGATTTTCTCTCTTGGCTACATGCCTTATCCCTGCAAGACCAATCAGGAGGTGCTGGAATTTGTGACCAGCGGAGGACGCATGGATCCACCTAAGAGCTGCCCAGGACCAGTGTAAGCAGCATTTTTAACTGCTTAAACCCAAAAAGTCAGGAATCATTTCTACAAGCCCATTTTTACTACTATAAAGGAGTAATATAGTTAATAAAAATGAATGTATGTTTCAAAGTAGACTCAGAAATTTGGGTTGGGTTTTATAAGTACACTAATTATATGTGCTGCTAAATATTTTTGTTTACATATGGACTCGTTCATTGACAAATATTGTTTCATGCTTTAGTTACCGGATTATGACACAATGTTGGCAGCACTGCCCAGAACATCGCCCAAACTTCTCTGCTATTTTGGAGAGAATCAACTACTGTACTCAGGTAGGAATAATCACCAACAATTAAAAAAAAGACATTTAGTATCAGTCTAAGCAGTAATTGTGTGTTTCTTTCCTATTTTGTTCCTCACCCTCATATATGTACAGGATCCGGATGTTATAAATACACCCCTTCCAATAGAGTATGGACCAACTGCGGATGAAGAGAGCAGCACAGTGATTCGTCCAGTAGCACCTGGCAGCCTGACTCCTCTTCTAGTGAGCCGAACACTGGATGTTCCTGTGGTGCAGCCTGCAATCTTTACTCCTCTCCCTCAGGCCCAGAAACCCTGCCTGCTGTTACAGCAGCCATCGCAATTACCTGAGGACGTGGCTGGACGTGATCCTTTGGAACCTTTTTGGGTTGAGCCACCTTCTGGTTCTGGAGCCTGCGCAAGCTCTTGGCTGCAAGTCCCAGAGCACCAACCATGCTCCAGGTCTAGCTCGTCTTCAGGAAGCCAAAAGCTAAAGAACAACACCAAAAATCTTTGGAACCCCACATATGGTTCCTGGATTCTGGAGAGCTTTGGGAGGACAGCCCTGTCCCACACCCAATCCATGCCTTTGTCCAGTACCATTACTGCATTGTCACATTCTACCTTAACGTCCGAACATGACAACTCTGCAAATGAAACTAATGCGTCACCATGCTCAAATTCATCCCCCACCCCCTCTCATATGAGTTTGAGTCCTGAAGGGCCTTTGAGTCTCACTACACAAAAAGGGCAAGCTGGGGCTGTAGGGGGTTCGCTCACCGCTGTTATGGACTTGGCTAAGCTCCAGAACTTCCCTTGTGGCAATGTAAATTATGCGTACGATGAGCACAGCTATGAAGCTGAGGGTCTGCCTGTAGTTGTTGCGAGATCTCAAAAAGCCACCAGTAGCTCTCCAGCTAGCTCCTCTTTAACAGCACTGGGCGTTTCCAATACCCACAAACCACTGGTCAAGCGTCATGCGAGTTATGGACATGAAGATGTCAGAAGGCATAGCAAGCCAGAGAAACCCACACGGGACCGAGACTCAGGCTTCTCTTTGTCTGAAGATCTTACTGTTACTCCTGTGTAGCAATGTGAGCTTCTGAACTCAATCCAGATAATAATAGTGAAACAACAAAGTAGCTCTCTTCATTCAGGTTCAGGACGATTCTAGTGGTAAGAGGAATTTGGAGGTCGGAAACACTCATGCAGGTCTAAAGGAACAGCAAACAAAACTGAGACAGTTTCATATTTCTTTAAATTAAAAAAGAAATATGGCATCCATATAAATGGGTCATTTAAAACAAGCATCTTGTGCACATTTCAGAAGTGTTCAAACCTCCCTGGAGGGCATTAATTCCAATCTGATTAGATTACATCCCAACACATAAACTCATTAGAATGCAAACACAAATCTAACTCTTTGTGGCATGAGTGAAGAAACATTTGGATTGTTTTGAGTTATTCCACTCAATCATGAGATCTGTGAGAATTTTCTTTTTTTTTCCAGTTTATGTGAATCTCAATACAAACCCATTCTGGGAAATATTGGCAGGGCCTGTTAGGTTACTGCTAGGTTAGGTTCTTCACTGTGGACTTGTTAAGAATAAATTCCGCTCAATAGACTGTCCTCATGTCCCCGTCCACTCAGGAGCTTTTGGAATCATTCACGTTCCCTTGTTTTGCCCCCCTGCTGCTGTTTATAGCATGCACTGACAGGCTACATTTCTTATACGAGTATTCTGAATGTATCCTGTTATGTGTTCTTCCAGATGGGAGACCATTCTAATCAGGTTGTTACAAAATATCTGTGTGTCTCTGCTGTGACATATTGTGTGATTTTTGTTAGTTCCTGGTGTAAGCAGATCTTTTTCGTGTGTTATAGTTATTTTCAGGAAGTGCGAGCTGCTGGAGAAGAAAAACAAGGTTGCGCTTGTAGAGATAAAAGATGTATGAACTATGAGAGTATAGCTTTCTATAGGTATGTTTGTAAAAGCGGAATTGCTTGACCACTTTCCATTCCTCACCATTTACACTGGATCTAACACTGTGAAAGATATTTAAATGGATGTATTTTAAAGAACCAGCATTTCTTATTTTCATCAGGCAGAGACAAAGCATGGTCAAAGCCAGGCATTAAGATTCTCAAGCATGTTTTATAAATACAACAAATAAAAGCGCCAAATAGCGCCTACTAAAGAAATAACTTACAAAATGGCAAGAAAGCTCAAAAATCCTACTATGATGGTAAAACTTGAATAAATTATAAACAGAGCCACTGCAATCCTACTAAGCTGTTTAAGCAATTTGTAAATGGGAACCATCAAACAAGTCAATGGTGCCAAATTCCCAAGAATTTTGACTGGATGCCATGTTGTCTTCTTTTGTTTTGTCTGGATTTGCAGGAAGCTGACAATTTGTTAAACAAAGCGCTGATGTTTAATGTAAGACTGAACAAGTAGAGAACCATCTGCAGCTCGTCCCATATGAAACCTCACTGACAGCGATACATTACTATACCAAATGCATTCTTAAGTAAAATGAGATTAATTATTAATAATATGTTATTCCCATGTGATGTTTATATGTTTATATTTTTGTTGGTTAGGGAATATAGCTAAGACAGTAAAGTGTAAACTACCTATAAGACAGTTGTTCTTTTGTTTAAAGTTGATATTCTTTTTTCTATTTATTTAGAGCAAACTTAGATACACTGAACCTTATATATGCATTGAATTTTACCTTGAACTTTATATCAGTATTAATATTTTACTCTTGACTAACAATTGCAGAAATGTAGCTATATATATATATATATATATATATATATATATATATATATATATATATATATATATATATATATGTATATTATTTGACCCAACGTGTACTCTGTTGTTCGTTTGTTTAACATTTTAATTATTGAAACTTTATCACTTGTCACTGCCATCAGGCTGCATAAACACATACTCTTATGCAGCAAACTGTTTTGTCTATAATAAACACAAGGGGGAGCAGTAGATATTGATGAAATGTGTATTGCTCCTAAATCTGGGAAAATTCTATTTTTACTGGATATAATAGTGTTAGTTTGAGTTATTACTAAACTCAAATAAAAAACTTATTTGATTTTACTTCTGACTATGAATTCAATACATTCACAACCAATTTAATAAATTGATTTACCCACTATGAACCGTGTCTATATAACAATTTCCTTCTGACAATTTTACTGACTGAAAATTCTGACAGGTTTTTCTTATTACTGGTTACTTCATTCTCGTTCATTATTCATTTGCTCATTCACAAATCATGCAAAAAGCAACACCACAAACAAACACCAAATTAGAATATAAGCGGTCCCATATATTTTTCTTAGAGGAAAAAAGACTCATCATTTTAAAGATGTTTATTATGAGAACATCTCATATGTGTCTGTCCTGTGACGAGAAATACTGTCACCTTGTCCCTAAAAACAATAGTGTTTGAAGGTTAAAAATTTGTCCGTTCTGACATGGAAAATACTTTTACAGAAATATTATTAAGCAAACTGCAGCCCACATCCTTAAACTTAATGCTTCACACCATGAAAAAAGAATACCATAAAGCCTTCAACAATTTAACAAGAAAAATATCATTACCGCTTTTTCCACAAGACAAACTCTAAAAAAAAATGACCAGTTTCTATTTGTAGACACTAATTAATTGCATACTAGTGATATTCAAGTAGGAAAGTTTTTAAGAAAAATAGATCAGGGGTTTAAGCATGGTTAAAACCCACAGACCCTCGTAAACCCATACACGTTTTTTTAAATTTTTTTTAAGTTTCAACACGCGGAATGGATACTAGTGGTCTGTCCCACAAAACAAAAAACCCATACAGGAGGTGAGAGAGAACAGAAATAGCATAAAAGGGGGGAGGGGGCATAGAGAGACATGCTAATGTGTCTTACAGTATGTACAAATGTTGGTTTATCATACATTCACAACAAACATTTTACTGTATGTTTAGGTTTTGGCCTGAAGCTTTAAACAAAGAGCCTTATACAGTAAGTAAAATGCAAGTAGGAGTGGTAGTTTAAGTGCCGTGCTTTGAGGGACAAAGCTGGCTCTCTGACCGTCCTGGGAGGGATTTCAACTGAACATTCTGGTTTTAAAACCAGAGCTTTAAATTGCTAAAACTACCTAGTATTTTTTTCAAAAAACACAAAACTGCTTGGACCGTTCTTCAGATACTGCAGTATCTAATACATTCAGAGAGGCCTTACATAATACAAAATTATGTCTGCAATATTTAATACTGCAGTTATTCCATTACTGGAGCATGTACTTAGTTATTATATGCAACCATTTTACATTGCACTTAACTGCGCTTGCGGAACAGATGACAAAGGTTCCTGCTGTGCTTCTCCAATTTCTAAGACTGTTTGGTTTGCTCATGAGTCATAACCTGCAGTCAACTAATGCATTAAACCGCCATTAAACCGGTAAGTGTTCATTTTGTAATTAAAGTAAAGGCACTGAACAAACAAGTGAGTCATTTTACAACACCTTAGAAGTGAGAAACAAAGCATGATCACAGCAATGGTCTGGAGATAAAGCTAAAGATAAAAGCAAGTGAGTGTGGCAGCTAAATCTAGTGAGTCATGCCAAATGTGGGTGGATGTCTTGTTAGAATTTCTTGGTTGTGCTGTGTTGAGCACAATCAGCTCAACCTTAAACGTGTTTAAGTCCTCTAGGAGGACTGGCACATAGAGAATCTTTTCTGGTACATATTTGCTTTGACTAAAAGCAATTTGCCTCTGCTTTTTTAAAGATAATTTTCTGGTAATGAACTTTCAGTAACAGAACATGGTATACTATATTAAAAGTGAGGGTGTATAATATTCTTCACTGGTCATTAAAGTTGACGTTACTGACATATTAAGTACTAATTTATAGCACACAGTGACCGCTATATATTCTTCAACTTCATCAGCTAGGGACATGAGGCAACTGAATTTGATTCTGCTGTCTTGAAAGAATAGAGCTCAGAAGCTAGAGCGTCAAGAGAAGCGTCAAGTGATTCTTATACTGCAGATGAAAGGATTGTTACTGGTTTCCCCATGGCACAATGTAAAAGGGTCCATCTTAAAAGTTCATTACGAGCACAGTGCTGGCAGTGAGTTGAGGGTGTGCAGCAGATTGTCGAGGCCCCATAAGTATCCGTCCTCTCGGTTGCCCTCATACCAGGAAATATTATGATTCAGCGTTTGTCCGTCAGGAAGAGCTGTGGTCTTACCGAAATCGATGAGCCAAACTTCAGCTCGCTCTGTGTGGTCGTGGATAAACAGCATTGAACTCCCAATGACCTGGGAAAGAAATTGTTCTGTCAGGTGGCACTGAATACGAGAGTATGCTTCTTGACACTGTACTCTACTCACTCACAATTTGAAGGAAAGAAAAGTCAAGCCACAAGTACGAGCAGAATTGCAAAACTGATGGAATTTACCTCATGTTTCATGAAAAAATGTGAAGCCTTTAGGGTCTGTTTAATATCCTCCAGCCTCCTAATGTAGGAGCTCTGTAAAAAAACACACAGGAGGGAGAAAAATAAAACACAACATAGTAAATACACTTTAGTCAGTAGCTTGACACTGATAAATCGACCATAAATAAGAATTTACTAGAGAAAAAAATACAAAACAAAAACAAAGTGATGGTAAATTTCCGCTTTTTAGTTTGATCTAGCCCTTCACTTTTCCTTTCATTGTTTGTGGTTCTAACTAGTTCCCTCATATATATTCTATATTACTATATATATATATATATATATATATATATATATATATATATATATATATATATATATATATATATATATATATATATAAATAATTCACTCCAGTTCAACACTTTTGACTGTACATGATTCTAGCTTAGCTTTTAACTTCCTAAAATCAAATCATTTAATTCATTTGCTTATATACATTACATTCAGTAACTTGTATACATTAAATGTGAAATAACTAGTGATTTCCTCATGAATCATTGTGATATATGACTATAATCTATTCAATGTCAAACAGGGCTAAACATAACTCTCTGTGTTAATACATAGAATGTATGTGTGTATCTTTTCCCACTTATATAGTAATGACTAGTGAATAGTAATATAACAAAGTACAGACTGGCAAGATGGCTGTGAAACCTAAACCAACTGGATGAACTGTTTCTTTTTTGTTACGCACAATTATTTTTCCATTCCCGCTGACAAAGTCCTTGAAGACCTGTGTGACTTCTTCACGCGAGTGAGTCTTCTTAAAGTCTGTGCGGCAGGTTCCATCTGCTTTCTGTTAAATTGAATGCAAATGCCAAAATAAATATAGATGAATACATTCAGAATAATACTAATTCTTCTTGCTGTTATTTGTAATATTAGTATTATTATGATTGATAGGCATCATGTAGCAAAATTAGGGTTATTATCCCGTTTATCAATTTTCCAATTCTTATCGATTCCCTGTTTCGATCCCAAATGATGAACCAACCGCAAATTCATGTTGATCGTGACACTTTACTGGCGACATATTAATATTAATATTATTATTATTATTATTATTATTATTATTATTAATAATAAATTCAGTTTAGCTTTGTCTTCGGTTTAGCCACACATTTTGAGCGTTTCCCACGGTCCATATTCATTCATTCATTCATCTTTTACCGCTTTATCCGATCTTCCCTCGGGTCACGGGGAGTCTGTGCCTATCTCAGGTGTCTATGGGCATTAAGGCAGGATACACAATGGATGGAATGCGAACCCATCGCAGGGCACACACACACTCACATTCACACACACATTACGGTCCATATTGTAAACTGATTTTTAGATTACCACATTTAGGTCCACATAAATTGAACACATGGGAGGTCCTGGCAGATTGCCCAGTGAAAAAAATGTACCCAGGAATCAATAAGATGAATCAAAATTTTTTTTGGATGAACAAATATCCAATTCTTTATCATAAAGATCGAATTCCATAATCGGAATCGATTTTTGATTCCCAAACCTAAGAAAAATAGAGATTTGTGACTTCATACGAAAGCCCTTCAGGTATAATCATGTCTGAATTCTGATACAATCCAATGTACTCTAACACTTTAGACATCAAGAAAAGCCACTTCATTATTTTTCAAGTAGTTTTTAATCTTTTAATCTCTTCCTCCAAACATAATTGTGAGTTAAGAGATCTTTTAAACAATCATTATGATCAAATCGGTCACTCTAGATGAGTAAAGAAAAACCATGACCATAAATATTTAAAAATTCCACTGTACTTAAGATATATTCAAAGGAAAAAGAGCAGGTGTGAAATGTAAGAAATCCTATGTGATGGCTTCCCCAGGCCATTACACATGAGTATTATATAAATTCAGAACTATCATGAGAGATTAGGTACAGACAATTACTACAAGTCAATATTTGTGGCGTAACCTTTATATTGACATTTACATGCACATGAGATAACAATGAATATTTCATATGCTGTATCCTGTTTCCAGTGACAATAAGTGCCCTCCCTCATCAAATGTTTACTTTTTTTGACCTGCGCAGTACCTTAATGCCCTCGATGCGGAAGCCCAGAGTGCTGGTGGAGCTGATAGTCTCTCTCCATTGCATGTAACGTAGCTTGGTCACGGCCTGCTGCTTGTGTTCCTCAGCGGTGGGAGCCTCACCGTCCACCTCCAGCATTTTGTTATACAAGTCCTTGCGCAGCTTGGGCTTCTCCCTAGCTCGCTCCAGCTCTTCCTCCAGATATGTTCTGATTGGAAAAGGAGAGATCACATAGTGAGGAGTGAGTCACCCACTGAAAGAGAAGCTGCGAAGAGCTTGATGAAGCCTGCTGAGGACATCTGACAAATCCTTTATTTATTTATTTGTTTGTTTGTTTGTTTGTTTTTTATGGAAGACAAAAAGTCTTTTCATGGCTATTTTTTTAAGGTTTGCTCGATTGAATTCATCTCTATAAAACAAAAGCGTATCCATTTTATTGGGGCATTTTTAATAATAGCAATTGACTGGCTGAACTGTAATTGTAGTTGATTTGATTGTCAGGCCATAAAATTTTCATAACTGCTTCATGCTTCAATGTTTCATGTTGAACAAAAATGGCTTAAAAATGGATATCTACTAAAATTTTAGCATTAGGTTAAAATTGTACAGTAGTTAGTCTGTATTTATGTTCTTGTTTTTTTCCAAGTGTAATTTTCGGTTTCATTCTCGTGCTGCTTTCCTGTGTGAAAAGAGGAAGTCGGCAGGGGACTCCTCCGAACATGTCTGAGTGCGTATGTGTAAGTGCCTGCCTTGTGTAGAGTCTATGAGAAGGAAGCCCTAAGGGACACCCCACATGTGCTTGTGTATGCTTGCAGAGACAAAAAAATTCGCTCTGTGCCGGAAATTCATGCCTCAGTCGTTGTGAGTGGCTTTATTTTTCATGAGCTTTTCGCTCTGCTCTCTTTGCCTCGACAGGAAACAGACCAAGAGCTGAAACAGGTGTTTAAACAGGCTGAAGCTAACCACACACACACACACACACACACACACACACACACCACACACACACACACACACACACACACACACACACACACACACACACACAGTGACTCATTTCAGCAGTTTCACATGCATCACCTACAAATCATAAATAATCTTTTACTTAATCATTGATTGCTAGATAATATTATTTTATACTTTGATATTAATAACAGAGAAATTCTCTGTGACACTTTATTTAAATGACGAAAGCACGAGCAATTGACAGTCAAAATGAATTCTTAAACATTTACAGCACTTCTTCATCTACCTCTTTTTAACCACTGCAGCACTTTATTCAATGTCAAACAGGAACACGAAAAGCCCAAGAAAGGGCAAAGAACACAGGGAGCTCCTGAAGAGGCTGCCACTTGTGGCGGTGTCAGAAAAAACTGCAGTCTACATCTACATCAGTTATTCACCATTTAGTCAACATCCAACTCTCTGACGTTACATCTTAAAATGCACTGTCGTCTGTATCTATACATTTCTGGAGTGACTTTTTGTGTGTAGTGACTAACCTAACTCCCATCTTGCAGTCCATGACATTTGGCCCATTGAAGTTGGTTAGCAGGTCTCTCATTTGCAAGAAAAGCTCTCCATCTCTCTCAACTGTTCCACGGTAGGCTGGTACAAATCTTTCCAGACTGTCTCCACTTAAGCGCTCGAAACAAAGTTTCTCGTTCTCTGCATACTTCTTCAGGATGGTGCCTTCTTCTCCAGCTTTAAAGCTGCCTGCAGAAAGAAGTAGACTTGCTCAATAGGATTCACCATGTACATGTTAGTAGTGAATTAGTTTTACCTTCAAAGTAGTTTTACCTTTATGACCAGCTAATTGAACCCAAGACAAGCGCTTTCTCTGCGACACTATGCCATGCCAACGGACAACAGTCTTCAATGTGCACCAGGTCTTAGCCTGCTGAGACACAGTAAACACTACTGTCAACATCTTGGTTAATTGTGCAAGATATAAGGGTCTGAATACTGAGAAGATGTTTCAGTTATTCCTCTCGTACAGCAAGTCAGACAGGAAGTATGTCGTAATTTCACCCAAAAATATATATATAAAAAAACACAAATTCACATCAGTGTTTTGCTGCAGAGAGTGTTACGTCACAGACAAGTAGTTAGCAGTACAGCCTGCTTAAGGCTGAACCACTTCTCAATAACATCATATATCAGTGGAGCATCATGAGCTGAAGAACAGATCGATAATGAGCTTCCAAATGGAAAACATTTTGAGCTCGAAATGAAAGGTTACTTGAGGAGAAAGTATCAGTAGGAGGGAATTACAGCTATATAATAACAAGGCTACATTGGCATTCAATCATGAAAAGAGATGAAACGTGCAAAAATAATCAAATGCTCTTGTGTGGTGTTGTTCATCCTACTGCCATTAGTTTGAATCTTGGCAGCCGAGGGAGCCAAGGGCCATGGTCTAGTGAAGGTTCGAATAATTCTCTCTCTATTCTAATTTACCGTGACAATAGTTAATCACAGAAGTCTCACGTGTGGGCTCTTGTATGTAATAGAGGGCAGTCAGGGCTAATCTCCAAGTAATACGCACCCTTGAGATGAAGCATGAGTGGACATTTGTAAAGATGGGCTTGGCAGGATTCACGTGTCCCGGGTGTAGCTTTTACCAGGTTGCTGTAAGTGAAGCTTTTCAAATTTCAGAAGCAGAATATGGTGGATCATTTATTAACACCAACAACAGGATTTTTTTTTCTCTTAGACCATAGAGAGCTGTAATCTCCAACAATAACAATTTAATTTAGAAAAGACTGATACTGTAGGTTGTTTTTCTCCTGTGTATAGATACATTTGAAGCACATTAACAAGCTACTTTCTGGTTATCATTTGCATGTTCGCGGCTATAAACAAGTAAAGGTCATTCCTTCACTAGTCTTTCTTGTTTTTAACCTTTGCTCTCCTTTTTTTACTTTTATTTACAAGTGAAGAAAAACCTCCTGAAATTGATAAAATCTAACACTACAAAGCTGCACTACATCAGCAATTACAGTTTGTTACCATTAGAATCAGTAAATTAACTTCAAACTGTTTGTGATGGAAAATTAATCAAATTCAGTACAAATAGATCTCTAGATTCTTATTTCAAAGTTAGATCACTGAGTATGAAAAGAGATGTTGTATACTAACTGTGACATAAGTGTGTCACTAATGTACACGTCAATCAATATGCAAAAGTGCACCCAACCCATGGAAAGTCACACTAAGCTCTATTACCGCATTGTCAAACACGGAGACTAAACAAACCATGGACTAAATAGATTCAGGATTAACAGGATTACAGGAATGTAAGATGTATAAATTCAAAGAATACAGTATACATAATTGTAGGATTTCATTGTAGGTTGTCCTGCAGCCATACACCTGGAAGCCTAAAAGATTTTCCTTTGTTGCCATGTGCAGCACTAACAGTGTTTAATAAAGATTTAGAAGCAGAATCACTCAGTACCTCGGCTAAGCGCTCTGTTGCTTGTGTTCCTGCTTATTACCAATGCCAACAGAGAGAATTTTTTTTGTTGTTGTTCAATAAACACAGCCAGCATGGCAGTTGGCATGGAAATAATTCAACAGCCATTACTCAACTCCGAGGGCCATCGATAATTAAACAAATGAACATATTATTCATTAAAATAGTCTTATTAAGTAGGTGGTCACACTTTTAAATAAAATGTTATCTAAAGTATGCAACCCCCATAGAAACCCCCAAATTCTGAAAAAGGGCTCACAGTATCGGCTTTCAGATTAGTTTAAGTTGCTGTAAACACCCTCAAATTAAAGCTAAACTTTCTGCATGTGAACATTATAGTAATTATACCATTTGTTCAAGCCAATGTGCTTGAAGAGCGCTATGCCAAAATCCTCCAAATATTTACAAACCACTCTGTGTTATTTATTTGAATCATCATAGGACAAGATGCAGCTTTCAACTATTTTTCCAAGTTATTAACATTATAAAACATTAAATATACAAATTTAGTTATACATTTGTAATCAGAAAAAATATGATGATAGAAAAGAACTAGCAGGGGAATTATTTCCCTCTTACAGAAAGAAATTTGAATGTAGTGTAATAGTGCATACTTTCTGTTTTCTTCAGAACCTATTAAAACAATTGAGTCTACAGAATCAGCACTTTTTCCACATATAATTCGTGATATACATGTTTGCAAGTAGTAATTTCCTCTTTTGACAAACAGATTCAAAGTTTCAGTACCAGGATGGTAGTCTTATTTCTTTAAACTAAATTTGGGGGAAGGGCTATTTCTATTCTAGTTTCTCAGTCACATGACAAGCTTCAGTTATTTGTCCTATTAAATTAGTGAGGCAGGAAGTGTTATGAAAAAAATGTTTTATTACTTACAATTTGTTGTCATATGAGAGGAATATGAAAAGAAACAGTATTGGGGTGTTTCTTCAAACCCCATCACACCAACATCGCCACCATCACATATTTTCTTAGAACAACATGTTGAAAAGTTTTGCAAGTGAGACATGCTTTTTTGGAACTACTGTATTAACCTTGCTGAATTGAAATGCCATTTTCCTCCACTAACATGTGCAGACTCCTACACACGCTCCTCCACCTACACACACAAAGTGCATAATCTGACACACAACAGTGTGACTAGTAAAAGGTCACACATGAAAAAGCAGAGCACACCATTTGATTTTATTATTAATAAAACTAGATTTATCTAACTTGTGCATCTTCACAAAAGACACTAATGTCTGGACTATACTGGAAGACCGAAGACAACATAATCAGGTTAGCCATTTTTCAAATGATATCTATTTTCCATGACAAGAGTTGTATGTGGATTTGTACAGCACTGGCGGAGAACTCCCATGAGTACAGATAAGCAGTAAGAACAATCAAGCTTTTACATAACTTAAAAAGCTGAACCTTGTACAACAGTAAATGCACAGATCTGCAACACACCCCTAAGACAAATATTGAATTGTACAGTCATATTGGATATAATACGCAAACATGACTAAGTTAGCTTTTAAACTATTATAAATCTTGAAGGGGGTTGCACAGTGTCTGTCAGGCTTGGATTAAAACAACAAAATGTTTGTCTGCAGCAAATATTGCATCATGTACTTAGGAAATACATACATATACATGTGTGTATGTGTGCGTGTGTGTGTGCGTGCAGATTATCAGTGGGGGAGGCCTAGGCAGATCATAACACTTGGTAAACTCACTAGGCTTGACCAAAATGTCACCTCACGCAGATAGTGGGTAAATCACACAATGGTTTACCGTGTCAACCCACTGCAGTGGACAGTCCACAGACATTTTTACTGAGAATAACTGAGATGGAAAAAAACACACACGCACAAAACAGCGCTACCATGCAAAAAAACTAACAAGCAAAATAAAGACCTCTTTGTTTAGCCACGTATGGAATATATGAATCACACTTATTACAATCACTATGATGATCTGCTGACTGGCATTTCAACAGGCCTGAATTTGTTCCCTTTTAAAGGGGTAATGAAAATGTGCTGCTGCACAATGTGGCTTCAGCTTTAAATGTCACAGCACCGAAGGTTTGTTTTTCTTCAAATATGCCAAGATAAGATTGCCTGTGTGTACTGATAGGTTCCTGGGGATATTTGAGAAACAAACTATTCTAATGCCCTTTTGTAAAGAAACTGAACATTGCAGGGTTTTGTCTTTCGTACATTTAATGGGTCAGTATTGTAAATAAGCTCATCAAGCAGGAGGGGATGAACTGTGAAAGTCCTCTAAAGGCTCAGGTTGGATATTGTACAGACATGCCTACAGACTTTAAGACGCTGCATGTGTTTAAAGTTCGGTGACTGCTAACGCCTTCTATGGACGTGATCGACCGGCAGAATTCCGAGAACAGCGAGTTAATCCAAAACAACGCTCAGTGCTTGGCAGATAATGGAAGGCACACTTTGGATAAAACACTACTTTGTGCTTTCCAGAGGATGTATTCAATCATTTTCAATTCTAAATAGGGCACAGCAGACCACCTACGTTCAAGAAACCTTGTACAGTACTCGGTTGTATTGTAGCTTCCATGGTGCCCCTAACCTCCGCACAAATCCATTTCTCTCCAACTCAATCATTAAAATAAAAACAAAACAACTGCTGTTGATCTGCAAGCCCAGATCTTATAAATAAAATGGTCATTTGTTCTCATTGTGTCTTTCAAATGAATTGCTCTTAACTGTTTTCACACTTTTGTGGGTTACAACGCTGTTCTTGCAGACAGCACGACCATGTCCTACAGCAGTATGTTGACTATTCACAAGTTAAGCTTCTTCTTCTAATTTAAAGCTTGATCTTACACTTATAAATAGAGGTATGAAGATAATTTTCACTTGTTTGTTATAGTGGTGCTCCTATCAGCAATAGACTTATATTTGTACCCCTCCATTCGAGTTCACTTTCTTCCCTGGAAAGATGTGCTTCTAATGTACAATTACAGTAAATATCGTAATGTATATTAAATAGTGTATATATATATATATATATATATATATATATATATATATATATATCTATATATATATATATATATATATATATATATATATATATATATATATATGCAAGTTTCCAGGTGAAATGTGCATACCAAAAGTACAAAGAAAAGATATATCATTAGAAATATATCATTATCATTAGAAAATGACAGTTTGGTAGAGGTCCGTTTCTGAAGGTGTAACATGCAGTATGTTAGGGGGGAAATGTAGTATGTTTACTATTATTGCGTTTAGAAACCAAAGTAACTTTCTCGTTTCAGACTCGTTTATGTGAATAAAATAACTAAAGCCTTGGACAGAGAAAAGGGAAATTAGGAATGTTGTCCAAGCTTTCGGAGACACTTAAATATTACCATGTTTGTTTCTCCTGCTGAAAAGCGTGAGATGCCGTGCGCATTGGGTGAACTCACCTCTGCTCCGTCTCCTACGTGCTCTAAAGTAACGATGCCTTTGCTCTTCGTTTCGTTGTCGCTCACGACGTCGTCCTCGGACTCCTCCAAGCCCACGGACGAGCCGGTGGACGACACGGACGAGGTAGAGAGCTTGCGGCGGAGCGGCGTCCCTCCGTTCAGCACCTCCGCCTCCTCGTAGCCGAGCTCCCGCGCGCCGCTGCCTTCCTCCTCCTCCGCCGTCACGGTCAGCTGCGGCACTGGGCGCGCACTCGCCATCGGCAGCCGCTCATCACACTCACGCGAGGACGAGCAGTGGCCCTGGTGCTCTGTCCCAAGGCGCAGAGGAGAGGAGCGCCAGGTCAACGCCTCCTTCAGAGACCTCCGCCTCTCTTTTGGCATCGATTACAGACTGTTTCTTTTTGTTTGTTTTGTTAAGAGAGGGGGAAAAAAGAATCGGCGTCCTCTGTCCCAATTTCCACTGCGCGATGAATCGATCGTTTAGCAAGTCCACACCTTTATCTCCGGTTTTGTAATCAGCTCCGTCACACCCATTCGCCGAAGACTTGAGTAGTCCACTTGGTGATATTTGCCTTGATGCTCGGCGCAGCAGCGGTGGGGAAACCCTGTGGCACTCGTAACCTCAGCGCGGTTCATCTTCCGCGTTTCAGTCTCTCGGTTCTTCTGCTTCCTGAATATGCGTCGGTTTCACTCGTTTCCTCGTTAGCACCTGTAAGCTTATCCTATTACACCTCACCTACTGAGGTTTCCCCTTTCTCCACCAACAGCAATCAAAACATCACTTAATACCACTAACAACAAACACAGCAGTAGTTCTACTCTTAACAGCAACTACACCTTTACTGACAACTGTATTAATAATGTCACCTGCAGTAACAGTAGCGTTATTAACTGTACTATTCCCATCACCAGGAGCAACTGGAGTGACTTTAATAACATTTATATTAATCACAACATCGCCAACAAGTACTAACAACTGTACTAATACCATCAGCACTAACATCGAGAACAGTATTATTATTATTATTATATTAATAATAATAATAATAATAATAATAATAATAATAATAATAATAATAACAAAAAGACCATTCAAAAATTAAAACAGTACAAATATCACAACAGACTGTAGTAAACCATCACCAATATTAACAACAAAAGCTAGTATACTAAGAACATAATTGACAATACAACAATGAAAATAGTACAAATACTACTATTACCACTGCCATCAACCACAAAAAAACCTAATTAGACCATGCCCCATATATATATGGGGTTATATATATGTATATATACATATATGCATATACATATATGCATATATGCATAATTATATTATATATATATATATATATATATATATATATATATATATATATATATAGAGAGAGAGAGAGAGAGAGAGAGAGAGAGAGAGAGAGAGAGAGAGAGAGAGGTATGGTATATATATAAAGGGTCGGGTTCGATTCCTGCCTCTGCCGTGTGTGGAGTTTGCATGTTTCTCCCCGTGCCTCAGGGGGTTTCTGTCCAGGTTCTGTTCCCCCCCCCCCTGTACAAAAAACATGCATGGTAGGTTTATTGGCACCTTGGGACATTTCACCTAGTGTGTGATTGTGAGTGTGTGGTGTATCCTACTGTAATGCCCAAAGATGCCTGAGATAGGCACAGGCTCCCTGTGACCCAAGGGAATATACAGTGGTGTGAAAAACTATTTGCCCCCTTCCTGACTTTTTATTCTTTTGCATGTTTGTCACACAAAATGTTTCTGATCATCGAACACATTTTAATATTAGTCAAAGATAACACAAGTAAACATAAAATGCAGTTTTTAAATGAATGTTTTTATTATTTAGTGAGAAAAAAATCCAAACCCACATAGCCCTGTGTGAAAAAGTGATTGCCCCCCCTTGTTAAAAAATAACTTAACTGTGGTTTATCACACCTGAGTTTTTCTGTAGCCACCCCCAGGCCTGATTACTGCCACACCTGTTTCAATCAAGAAATCACTTAAACAGAAGCTACCTGACACAGAGAAGTAGACCAAAAGCACCTCAAAAGCTAGACATCATGCCAAGATCCAAAGAAATTTAGGAAGAAATGAGAACAAAAGTAATTGAGATCCATCAGTCTGGTAAAGGTTATAAAGCCATTTCTAAAGCTTTGGGACTCCAGTGAACCACAGTGAGAGCCATTATCCACAAATGGCAAAAACATGGAACAGTGGTTAACCTTCCCAGGAGTGGCCGGCCGCCCAAAATTACCCCAAGAGCGCAGAGACAACTCATCCGAGAGTTCACAAAAGATCCCAGGGCAACATCCAAAGAACTGCAGGCCTCACTTACCTCAATTAAGGTCAGTGTTCACGACTCCACCATAAGAAAGAGACTGGGCAAAAACGGCCTGCATGGCAGAGTTCCAAGACGCAAACCACTATTAAGCAAAAAGAACATTAAGGCTCGTCTTAATTTTGCTAAAAAAAACATCTCAATGACTGCCAAGACTTTTGGGAAAATATCTTGTGGACTGACGAGACAAAAGTTGAACTTTTTGGAAGGTGCGTGTCCCGTTACATCTGGCGTAAAAGTAACACAGCATTTCATAAAAAGAACATCATACCAACAGTAAAATATGGTGGTGGTAGTGTGATGGTCTGGGGTTGTTTTGCTGCTTCAGGACCTGGAAGGCTTGCTGTGATAGATGGAAGCATGAATTCTAATGTCTACCAAAAAATCCTGAAGGAGAATGTCCGGCCATCTGTTCGTCAACTCAAGCTAAAGCGATCTTGGGTGCTGCAGCAGGACAATGACCCAAAACACACCAGCAAATCCACCTCTGAATGGCTGAAAAAAAACAAAATGAAGACTTTGGAGTGGCCTAGTCAAAGTCCTGACCTGAATCCCATTGAGATGCTGTGGCATGACCTTAAGAAGGCGGTTCATGCTAGAAAACCCTCAAATAAAGCTGAATTACAACAATTCTGCAAAGATGAGTGGGCCAAAATTCCTCCAGAGCGCTGTAAAAGACTTGTTGCAAGTTATCGCAAACGTTTGATTGCAGTTATTGCTGCTAAGGGTGGCCCAACCAGTTATTAGGTGCAGGGGCAATTACTTTTTCACACAGGGCTATGTGGGTTTGGATTTTTTTTTCTCACTAAATAATAAAAACATTCATTTAAAAACTGCATTTTGTGTTTACTTGAGTTATCTTTGACTAATATTAAAATGTGTTCGATGATCAGAAACATTTTGTGTGACAAACATGCAAAAGAATAAAAAGTCAGGAAGGGGGCAAATAGTTTTTCACACCACTGTATATATATATATATATATATATATATATATATATATATATATATATATATATATATATATATAATATATATATATATATATATATAATATATATATATACTATAGGGGCACGGTGGCTTAGTGGTTAGCATGTTCGCCTCACACCGCCACGGGTCCTGTCTCGGCCATGTGTGTGTGGAGTTTGCATGTTCCTCCCCGTGCCTCAGGGGTTTTTTTTTTCTCCGGGTTTCTCCGGTTTCCTCCCGGTCCAAAAACATGCACGGTAGGTTGATTGGCACCTTGGAAAATTGTCCCTAGTGTATGAATGTGTGTGTGTGAGTGTGTGTGTGTGTGTGTGTGTGTGCCCTGCGATGGGTTGGCATTCCATCCAGGGTGTATCCTGCCTTAATGCCCATAGACGCCTGAGATAGGCACAGGCTCCCTGTGACCCGAGGGAAGATCGGATAAAGCGGGGTAGAAGATGAGAGGTAGAAGCGATGAAGATGAATGAATGAATGAATATATACATATATATATACTATATATATATATACATATATATATCTATATATATATATATATATATATATTATATATATATATATATATATATAATTAAAAGAAGATTCAGTTTTATCTGGATATGTGTCTGTGCCATTTTGTACATTAGCTCATGGGTAGCAACAGACAGTCTGGCCCATGAAACGATGAACATGCCCTTGATTCATATAGTCAAGGTTAGGATGCATTCAATAGTTTATTTTAGTCACAGTAGACCCTGAGCCTAGCCTGGGACCCTGAGCTCAGGATGCGAAGTAATATTGTATATTATTGTGGAAGACTGGCAGACTAAATCTGCCTATCAGTATTCCAGATAACTTGGAGGGGCATGGGGACCAGTGCACAGAAACTTCACATGGACACAAATGCAAGCTTGACTTGGCTTTCTACAGATTTCAGTCTGATGATGAGAAGTACCTGTGGGGTGCATTTGTCAGTCTGACCCATATATTTCCCAGATACCATGGCACACTTTTACAGGTATTGTAAAGTTTACGCCTTGCTATGTCAGAGCTATGTCAGATTTTGGGGGCATATGCAAGATCTATACTAGGCAGGTGGTTTTAATGCTATGGCCGATTAGAGTACTTTCCCAAGTTGATTTAATGGATCAAGTCTGTATACACTATATATATAAAAGTTGAGCTTTAACGTATACGTTAAAAGGCACAAAAGTTTTACTGTGGTTTGCATAAACGAGGCATTGAAAGCCAGCTGTGTTTAGCGTTGCTCCTGTACAGTAGATGGCAGTGAAGTGTCGAGTGTTTGGATTGTGACTGGCAGAAGAAGTGACCTCTACGTGTACATTCATATAACACTGTACAAATAGTCTGTCTGTTTGTACAGATACATTTATTTGTAATTTATTTTATCAGTAATAGTGCATTTGTGACATTAAAATGTTTGCAGCCAGAGGAGTGCTGCGACTTGCACAGAGGTTTGGTGTGTCTCGGAGGGGATGTGCCGGTGCAGTTCCGGTGGACGACATCGTAAACGGACTTACAGATGAGCAGATCCAGGTAAAAAAAAACAAATATACAAAAAAATAATTATACCGACGGGTATTTAACAAGCAAACTGCTCAACAACATCTTAGAGCCTATAATAGATATATCAAACAAATCTTAGACACAACAGGCTTCATTATTCTTAAGGCAATAATCAATGATAATAATAAGAATGCTACTGATTTCATTTTGGATGCTGTGAACTGGTTCTAATGTACATTGAAGATTGTACTGTCACCTGTAGGTTAGTCTTAGTTGGTGTCTACTTGTGACGTCACTCCTGACCTTGTATAAATTTTGCCAGATTAGTTGCTCGAATAACAGGCATAACGGTAAAATCTTAAACACTCTTATCTTAATAAGTTTCTTTGCAATAAAATTATAGACACAATAGACGTCTATACGTGAAAATCAGAACTAGCATACTAATTACAAAGTAGTACGCCTCTATCAGAGTCGCCATTTCCCGTAAGGGGGCGTGGCGGATCGCGTTTTCTGATTGGCCGTCAACTTTTCACCTTCGAATGCACTGGAATGAATGCAGTGGAGCTCAACAATCAAAACGCGCATGCGTGGGGCGGTTGCTTGCGATTGTTTTTGTAATCGAGTATTCTAACGATTAATTGAGTGATTGATTAACGAGCAATACTAAACAAGAGAGAGAGAGAAAAATTAGACAGATCTCTCTTAAAATGTGTTTGAATTTTTAGACAAATCTACATTTATTGCCGAAATCGCATACAAGTATATCGGTGAAAACTAAACCAATTTAGCGTACTAATTGCCATATTATATCAAAATACAAATACAGTGCGTTCAAAAACACTGCAGTGTTCATTTAGAATGTCATGGGAAGCTACTTGTTTAATTTGACTCATTATTATTATTAACACTCGTATTCATTTATTAAATCTTGCACAGTATAGTGTGTGGTTTTCCTGTCTCCAGAAAAGATGCTTGAAAATTTCCACAAAATAAATCTGTGTATGTTTTTGCCAGGTTTAAAAAAATGGATATTTGAATACATAGATATTTTTCACAGAGTGAAAGATATTTTTTCCCATGCTGATATTGCTTTTTAAGTGATTTCAAAGCTACATAGAGAATGTGATCATGTGAACATGTTATTCAGTCAACAACATTTATTTGGTTGAAAGCAAATTATTTGTCTCCTCCCCTTTTTTGTTGATCTGAAAAATACATCTGATCCGTGATTCAGAAACTGTGATATAGATCTGTGAGTTTTAAATTTTTGCTCTGTTGCACTGCTGATGAATAAAAATATAAATTAAAAAAACAACTACAAACTATTTCATAAAAGTTAACCACACTGTACTTTACGCTTTAGTTTGAAGTGATCCTAAATGTCCCACCACTTTTTCATTCTGCAGCCTTTTCTATTACCTGTCCACAGCACTCCAAGTTTAGCGGGTGGTGCATCAGTAATAATGGTCCATGGGAAATGTAGTGTTCCATGTTTAGTTAATTGGACTAAACAAATTATCGAAGCACATTCATTTACCTCAATGAATTTTTGTAATTAAATTACTCGAGTTACTCGAATCATTGCAGCCCTACATGTGCTGCACTTTATATACATCTGGACTGAACATTTTACTTTTGCCTTCAATTCACGTAAGTGAGTAGTAATTTGTGTTTTTTGATTAAACTGTGCTTTGTTTTTAAGCCAAGATTTAGGTGTTGGTCCCAATACCAGCTTTATGTGTAATATAATGCAGTATATCGCCAAATGGTGCAAATACCGAATTCCAGAATAATGCCCATTTGTACATCCCTTTTGCTCATCGAATAAACTTTAATTGTTTTCTGAAAAGGATATTTCTTCTCGCTTTTATACTGTTTCTGTTTCATTTTGTTCTCATTCACCCTCAAGGGCATTAGTGATGTCAGGTGCTGATATTTGGTGAAGAGACCTGGGGTGAAGTCAGTGTTCCGGTTCATCCTAAATTCAAACACAGAAAAAGAATTTCAATCTAGTAAAGTGAAACATTCCAAGTAATCCTATACAATTGTTATGCTTGGTATGATAATGAAGAATAATTGATGATGATGATCAATCTGAAAACACATCTCCCACTGTAAACGTAGGATTCCTTTAAACATGGCATTGCTATTTTATTTCCTTTATAAATGTGGAGAATGTTATTAGTATGGACAGTGAATTTGGGATTAATCGAGTTTTGTGATCTTAACTTAATTGCTTGTTCAGGAGCGCCCAAAGTTTTCAGACCGATCAGGATTTGACCATATGAACAGGTTCTTGCTGTCTATTTATGAGCAATGTGATGGCTGCTGCACAAACACTTACTGATCTTATGTTTTGCATCAGCTCAGACAGACGGTTCATCGGTTCTGTCAGGAAAAGCTCGCTCCCTATGCTGACGAAATAGACAAGGCCAACGAGTTTTCACACCTGAGAGTAAGTCCTGAGACAAGCCCTATTTTAAATGTCATGAGCAGAGATTTCTAAGCTTTTATCATTATTAAACAATATGTGTTTTACATGTTGTAGCTTCAGATTTGTTTATTTCTTTTTTGCTTCAGGACTTTTGGAAAGAAGCAGGTGAAATTGGATTGCTTGGGATCACAGCACCAGGCATGAACTAAAAATATTTCCCTACTTGTTATATCAGTAAACTGCCTGTGCTTGATAACAAAATAAAAATAAAAGGCAAAAAATACAAATAAAAAAATCGCCTGTGCTTGCCTGTAAATTTAGTGATCAAAGAAATGACCTCTTCAACCATGTATTTTTTTGTTCACAGTGGAGTATGGTGGAACAGGAATGGGTTATCTTGATCATGTAATTGTGATGGAGGAGATATCACGGGCGTCAGCAGCCATAGCGCTGAGCTACGGCGCACATTCTAACCTCTGTGTCAATCAGCTTGTGCGTCATGGCAACCAGAACCAGAAAGAGAAATACCTCCCGAAGGTAGGAGGTTAAATCTTGCATGCAGAAGTTCCACAAATAGAGATCTTTCTTTTCTCTCTCTCTCTATCTATCTCTTTCTCATCCTCACTTCTATTCTGACTCACATTTTGTCCTTAATCACTTGCTTCCAGGCATCTGTTTTACATAAATTATACTGCATCAAGTGTATTATTGAGTCTGGATCTGTTTAATTACAGCCGGCTCCAGAATTGTTGCAGTGATTTATGATGAGAGGAAAAAAAGGCTTTAAGTTAATTAACTTGGTCTCACACTAAAGTATAAGAATCTGTAGCTTAATTCAATTTAAACAAAATAATTATCAAAATGTCTTTTTACACAATTGTGTGTGAAAATTATTGCCACAGATAGATGTTCTTTGCACTATATCTAGCCCAGACTTGTCCCCATTTGAATCCAGTTCAAATTCCATTTGCAAGTAAATTCCATTTATACCCTACTTTACACTTATCTGAGTGATTTAGAAGCACTTAACTGTTATCCAGGACATCATAATTCAGTGGGATATAAATGAGAGGTTAGACAGAAGCCATTCACTCATGATCAGTGTTTTGATAAAATAGCTTTTAGAATTATTTGCTAACTTATCCCCAATTTAGGCCACTTTGGTTGTTCATTTAAAAACAAAAAGATCTCTTCAACAAAATGATGTTACATTGTTAACAAGAGTCAGATGAGTACATGAGACTCTATTTTAAAGTTAATTACAGGAGAACATGTGGGTGCCCTGGCCATGAGTGAGCCCAATTCTGGCTCTGATGTAGTATCCATGAAGATGACGGCCAGGAAAGATGGTAAGCTGTAGCCTTTCCTGTAATGATTTTTTTAAATATTATTTTCATATTAATTAATTGCATACTGTGTAATACACACACACACACACACACACACACACACACCTCTACACTCTCTCTCTCTCTCTCTCTCTCTCTCTCTCTCTCTCTCTCTCTCTCTCCTATCTCTCTCTCTATCTCTATATATATATATATATATATATATATATATATATATATATATATATATTTGTCCACATGTTGAGCTGTTGTCATTTTTAAGGTGATTACTACGTGTTGAACGGAAATAAGTACTGGATTACGAACGGACCCGATGCAGACGTTCTGATAGTGTATGCAAAGACGGACGTCGACGCGGTTGCACGTGGAATCTCAGCATTTATCGTGGAAAAGGTTTGAGATGCACGTATTACTTTGAACTCATTCTGCCTCCAGTTGGTCCCTATAGAAAAAACCCGAACACCAATAAGCAGTAATCATTTTACATCTATCTTAAGTGTTGATTGGAATGTAGGTTTTGTTCCTTGAAGGGAACGCCTGGTTTCAGTACAGCACAGAAGCTGGATAAGCTCGGAATGAGAGGCTCCAACACGTGTGAGCTCATATTTGAAGACTGCAAAGTTCCAGGTGTGTGCTGAACCAGGCCAGTGTTGCAGTGGTGTCAGTTTGCGTCTGTTGGTTTTCTGCAGTATTTTAAAAATCATTTGCTAATTGCAGAGAAGAACATGTTGGGACTGGTGAACAAAGGTGTGTACGTATTGATGAGTGGACTTGACCTGGAGAGGCTTGTGCTCTCAGCTGGGCCTATTGGGTAATTAAAGCAACACCGACTTGCATTAAATTTGACTTCCTGTTTTGTTGAATAGGTTGCTGATACTGTTTTTTTTTAAATAATACAGAATTATGCAGGCTGTGCTTGACCACGCTGTTCCTTATCTGCATATCCGAGAAGCGTTTGGCCAGAAGATTGGCCACTTCCAGGTTGGTTAGCTGGTTTTAGATTTTACTATAAAAACGCTGTTTGTTTGCTATGTGCCGTTTATTTAAATTTATATTTTTTATTTGACATTTCTTTTGTGTAGTTAATATTTCTCATTCATCTTGTGTGTTTCATCATTTTTACTCTGTCTGCAGCTGTAGTTGTTTGTTACTATGGTTACAATTGTTTATAAGGCAGCTCATTCATTTACAATAGAGATTAAAATGAAACTGCCAGTATGTTCAGAGCCCTGAATGCACGCCTCACAGCCAATCAGAAATGTGGTCAGGCTAGGATATAAATAATGCCAATTGTAAGATGTACAGTTCTCCTGTGGTAAGGTTAATTTTTAATGAACATTTGAATTACCTGTAATCTTTTTCTCTAATGGCTAATTAAACCACCCAGGAAAAAAATGAACACTGTTGTACGAAAGACTCGGTTTCAGTGCAAACAACTCAATTTTGTGAAAGAAAGCTGTGTGCAGAAAAAAGTGCTTTGGGTCTGTTTTTTTTCCCTTCAATGCGATCACTGAAGTGCACAGTGCTTTCCAGGCTTTTACACTTCATTCAACTCATGAAGGCCATTGAAGATTGCTGATGAGTCCAATCCGATGTATTGTAGCAGGTGGAAATGCGTTTTGGATTATGAACTTTGACAGTAATGTGCTTTTCCTTTCTTCTTTCTTTTCTTTTTTTTCTAGCTGATGCAAGGAAAGATGGCTGACATGTACACACGACTTAGTGCATGCCGCCAGTACGTGTATAACGTAGCCCGTGCTTGTGACAAAGGCCATTTCAGTGGCATGGTGAGTTAGTGCAAATAATTTTACCCACTTCGAAATTGAAGCATGCAGCCTTCCAACTGCGCTGTAGTAGCAGTATTGATTTTTGTCATGTTGTTGTAGGACTGTGCTGGGGTAATCCTTTATTGTGCTGAGAACGCGACTCAGGTTGCCTTGGACGGTATTCAGTGCCTGGGTGAGTGTTATGCAGTTTGCACAGCATGAAAAATGGAAGTCAGGATTGTGTATCTTTCAATATGTGATTGTTGCTAAGGTTTAATACATCAGTGCGTAATGCATTTAAAACTTGCATTTAAATGCTGTTATTGATTCAGTTGTATATTTATGTGTATAAATAATATACACACACATACAAAATGAACAGAAAAAGTTTTGTATTCATTACATTTAAAAAAAAAATCAAATTCATATAGTTTTCAGTAATGCAGTGTCATTATAATTGCACAAACATTCAAACACTAAAGTATGCTATTCATAGTTCAGATGAGAAAAAATCCATAGAATCTACCCTTATCTTGTTTAATTAATTAATTGATTTATTTATTTATTTATTAATTAATTAATTTATAATAATAATTGTATTTGAATGGTATTTGGTTTAGGCATATGTGACAGTATGGCTATCTAACAGTATGTTTGCACCCACAGGTGGAAACGGTTACATCAACGATTACCCAATGGGCCGCTTCCTGAGAGACGCCAAGCTCTACGAGATCGGTGCAGGTACCAGTGAGGTCCGAAGGATGGTTATTGGCAGAGCCTTCAACTCCATGTTCAAATAAGGCTAAAATACAGAAAGAAGCTGGTACGAGGGATCAGCTTTGTTGCCTTTCACACCTTTCAGTTATATTACAGTATATGCACAGATTACTTACACAAGGATATAAACTGGTCAGATGGATGCTTTTTACTGCTGCTGTACAACAGAATAGAAAATGAACAGAGTGATCTGCATATACATTTAGTTAATAATAAAATCTCGGTAAGCGGTTAATAGCCTGCCTTCACATAGTGTGCTACAATTTTAGCATAGCTTCTGTAAAAGCATCCCTGGACATGTGAAAAAGACTGTGAAAGCCCGTTTTCAATATAGCAGACTGATTATACACACACACCTCAATGCCAGTTCATTCAATTTGAGAAACACTATAATAAAGTAAAAAAAAATGTTTTCTTTATAAACGATGTGTGATTCTGTAGTATACGAAGAACTGTGTATAAAATAAATAAACTATCTTTTGTGTCTTTCCAATATGTTTTCTAGTAGAAATTTATATGTCTTTTAATCACATTCTTAATCGTATTGATTGAGATTGATTGAGGCTACTATATTGTGCTCACTGACATGTGCTTTTAAAGCTTTAAGGAGACAGTATTAAACATTTTATACAATTAAAGGAGAAGGTTGAATGGGCTCAAATATTGGATATAATTTTTCTTCCACTTTTCAAAAGCCACTTTCCACTTTTTGTCATAAATTATTTAGAATGTATGATGGCAATATTTTGGTAGAATGTGTATATACATATGTGTATACTGTGTGCTCAGTTCTAAGAATCAGGTCCATGATTGCATCACATCATTTTTGGAGATTTGTCAGCTGCGCATTTGTCTTGTGAATCTCCCATTCAACCACATCCCCAAGGTACTCTTATGGATACAGATCTGGTGGCTGAGGAAACCATTCAAGAACACTTGGTTCATTGTCATGTGCATGGAGCCAATTTGAGACATAACTGCTTTGTTACACTCATCATGCTGGCAGGAGCATTTAGAAAATGTGCAAATTATCTGCTTAAAGGGATGCATGTGATCAGATACAATACTCGGGTAGTCTGCAGTGCAGGTTGAATCTCTGCTATTAATGCCCAATTGACCTTGAGAAATCAAATTAAGTCATCAAGATTAATTAGATCTGGCAGTGTGTTTTCCGTCCTTTCCTGTTTCTGTTTGCATCTGCACACAGTTTCCTATTATTTTGTGATGGCAGTAAAAGCTAATGTGGTTTGTTGTTCATACGTCTGAGAAGAATGGCTTATGGTACTTTATAGTCTTTAGTGTTTTTTTTTTTATAAAGAATTATAAAGTAGGTGGTGTGGCGTTTTAAATGTGAAATTATTATTTAATTGCCATTATAGATTGTTGTGTGTAAAAACAGTTGATTTTTAATTTATTATAAAATAAAAAACATTTTTTAACTGTGCAAAATGTACATGCTTTTATGTAATTTGTCAACCCACTGAAGATAGATGCTGATCAATACATATTTCCATACACCTATCAGTATGTAAATAAATGGATTAAATTCAAATAAAACTTGGCTGACAAATGCATTTACAGTTTAGTTTAAATTAATCTTTAAAAACTTTAAGTGTATGGTTTAAAACGTATTCCTTTTGGTTGGTTGAATTTTCTTTTGGAGACACTGTTTTCATATTATGGCGCATTGGCAATTTATTATAATTTTTTGAAGGTTAAGATTCAACAAAATCAACAGACTTACAAATATTTTTTCATCCCTGCTGCTAAGGAGGTGAACAAAGATCAGCATGCATGTATCGCCAATCAGTTATGCTGACTTGCAACTTTTTACTTCCAGGTTTTGGAGAATCCCGACTATCTGCTATCAGGCTAACTCTTAAAGGACACTTCGCATTATTCAAATGCGCTGTACAACTAATACCATTATATGTAGACATGAAAACTTTCACTTAGTAGTAAAGAATGATGTTTAGATTGTGTTTGTATAGCCAATGTCATTTTTTCCTCTTTTTTTCTTCTATTTATGGGTCAATAGCAATTACATTCGCTAAACTTAACTTGTTCATTCAATTCAAACAGATTTCATAGATATTCCTCTTTATATACTATAGTCAGTGTAACTAAATGTCACAGCTTCAGGATTATGCTGAAACACTGAGCTGTAAATGATACTGGAGAAATGGTTTATTTCTGTGGATTTCAGATGGGCACTGGTTCAAGACCAGAATTGCCAAACTGCCAGACTGACATTTAACCCTGCACAAGGAATGCTCTATCATGGTTGACTCTGTGCTCTGAATCTAACAAGTTGGGTTATGCAAAGAATAAAATGTGTGAAAAATAAAGACTTTTTCATGGTAGGGTTGCAATATTAGTAGACTTAGAAGCTTGTCTCGCCTCAACCACAGATTCTTACTTGTTTCCAAACCAGCTGAGACATGCTATTGCCTCTGACCTGAGGCTTCTAACTATTCTCTGAGGTCGATGTCCAGTGGCACCATAGAGCAAATGGCATCCTGGTAAAATGCCCAAACCACTTTTACTGGCTCTACTCAAGTTGTGGCAGTAGTGGTTCCTCCTAATAACTTCATAAACAAATAAAAAACAAGAACTGGCTGTTAAATACATTTGTTTTCCATAATATAATGTCTATATTTATGCTGCCCCAGAAATTTCAGATTTCTTCAGCTACCTACAAATCCTGAATGGAACTGTGTGGAACAGTATTAATGTTAGCAAAATGAACAGTCGCATTCCTGGGCGTAACCAGAAAGTTGTAATTGCGTAACTAGAATATTTGTTCCAACACAAAGGAAAAGCTTACTTGCTCTTTACTTCTTTACTCTTTGCTCTTAAGCATTCTTTACTTGCTATACACTTTACATACTTATTTTATATCAGGATTATGTCTAGGCCATCGGGAGTAGATTACCCATCAGTTTCATCCTGTCAAGATTTTGTCACCAACACCTGATACTGGTCGCCCACATTAGCACACGTAATAAAGACTCACCTTACACTATACTGTTTGTCATTCATGATTGTTGTTCTTGTTTTCTTTTCAGGTTATTTTGTGTTTTGTTTACTTGTTTCTATTTCATTTCTCTGTTGATTTGGAGGTAGGGTTAACATTAGCATTTATAAATGATTGTCTTCCAGAGAGATCTATCTTAAGCCCAGCCTTACATTCTGGTAGTCATGAATGGTACACTGTTCCTGTAACAGCCCCTGGGATACAACATATGAAAGTTTTTGTTTGTTTTTAAGATAATGCTCTTCATTTATGGCATGTGACCCCCCCCCCCCTTCACGCCTGATTCAGATCTTGTGCTACACATTGTATGATGCTTTTAAGATTGCGTTCTTTCACATAACCCTTATAAGCAGCTAGTTCTTAAGGAGGTGGCGGCAATAAATCCTCTAGAGCCAAAAAGAAATGCTTTGAAATGGTGATCTTTGTGTTCTTCATAGTCTCACTCAGCATCCTTCTCACTATGTGTGAGGGCAGTATGCTCCTGGGGCCTCCTCCTAACACATTTCAAGCTGTTCCAGAAATTATGAACTATTATTTCCCTGCAGTATTTAACAACAGCATGTATTTCTATATTTCTTCTGAGCATTATGAATGGATGATGTGAGGGTTTAAGGTCTAATTAATACTCCGGGGAAGAAGCTACAACAGGGAACAAGGGACTGAAAGCAATTAAAAACAAATCATTTCTTCAGGAATAACAAGTTGCTTATAGTAATTATTGATGCAGTTTACCACAAGAAATTTCTAAAAAGAAAAAAAAAAAAAAAAAGTGCAATTATGGCAGAGATTCTGCAAGTTCTTCCAGTTTCTTGATCTTTGGAGCTCAACCAGAATGACCAGAAGATTCTTGGGCAACTCTCATGCCCAGGCCCTTGCCCCATAATTTCTTAGTTGGTCTATACAACAAGCTGTAGGAATATTTTTTCTGCCTTTTTATTGGTCAGATTGAAGAACCTTTAGTGCCATGAAACAATACTTTCTCTGAGCTCTCTCAGAGATTCCTTTGATTGTTAAGCCAATACAGTCAGATGTGTGTATTTCTAAATCATGTATAGTCAATTCAATCTGTCACAGGTGAACTAAAAAAAAAAGTGTAGAAATATCTCAATGATAATCCAAAGACACGGGCCATGCATACAGTATATGGAATTATTTAAGTCACTAAAGTTTTCACAGATCAGCATTTTTTAAAATCTTTTTCATTATGGGGTTTAAAGTGTAATGAATGGATTATTTGTGTTTCGGAATTTCTAGATAGGTTTGTGAAGTAATATTTCGGCAATTTCCATTTCACATTCCATTACTATATAGAGGCATGAAAGGTAAAGATCTTATGGCTAACATTCTTAACAGAAAGGTATTACCTTTTTAAGAATCAAAAGTAAATATCATTTCCTATTGCATTATATTTCACTTTTCCTGGTGTATTGCATCAGGGCCAAGATTGAAATGAATAAATCACATTGCTAAGCTGTACTTGGAGGTGTGCTTGTAATTGGAGAAGGCCCATTCAGTCATTTTCCAGGAATGAGAGAAACTCTGCATATGCCATGGCCAGCATAAAATGGCTACTGAAGATCAATATGTAGGCCTTCACCTTATCAAAAAAAATCAACAGTGTTTTCCACTATTTTACCATTATATCAAACATAAAAGTGAATGATTTATTATCTAAACATTCATTCCATTGTAAAATTGTAAAATTACTTCTCTGTGATTAGGACAAGGCCACAGTTCGGCAATCAGATGATATGGCCCACACCGATACAGATGCCTGTTCAGCATGTTCTTTATCTTAATAAATCCCCCAATTCATTTTAAATTCCACCAAAACAGAATACAAATTGTGCAATTTCCAGGGCATCGGATACTTTTTTCCCCCAAGATGCACAAGTGAAGGTAACTCACCCTTGCACCATTGCATTGCATTTCACTTTCATCAGCTTCTTCGCTGTACTTAGAGGAGAGGCTGTAATCAGAGAAGTGAATGAAAGTCATTTTCCATTAGGCATTGTGGTTCATGCAAAGGAATTCACTTTATAAGCATCGTCTTCTTCATTTAATAATTAATCATTTTGGACTGCTCTTTATCAAGAAATTCAGTTAAAAAATCTAGTCTTTCCTGTTTGTGTCCTTCAAGTGCAGAAGTAAGAATAGAAGACCCCATAGCCAATACAATAGTATTCCATGTGATTCTTTTCAAATATTCATGCTGATTGCTGTAAGACTGCGTTACATTTTAAAGATGAGGGATACAGGAAGAAAGCTCATTGTTGCAATTGAAAACACAGGAAACGACTGTGATATCATGGATGAATATTTAACCTACTTCATCATGCCATCTTCTTATATCTTACTTGTATTTGTGGGGTTTATTTACCGCCAGTGTAGTGTCTTTACCTAACAACTCCAAATTCTCCAAGTTCATGGGTGAAGTTTCTCTAATTTATCTCAATTTCCCAAAATTGGTGAGCTGGGTGAGGTGTGAAAATGCGAATGTCTTTGCTCTGTGCATCCAGTATAGGTTATATTGAGTACTGGAATTGTACGAGTGAATGTTGATTATTGATGTAGACATAGTGTAAACTCTTACAGTATGGTGAATAGTGTGGACTGCTGTGATGCTTGGAATTCTGGATGACATATTGTGCTAAGCTAGTTTAATTCTGCAAACAAGTTAGCTACCTGTCTTTCAGTGGCAATGAACAGATACTGAAATCCAGTGTACTGTACAGCTGTTATTACAGTAAAGTAAAGCACAAAAATAAAGTACAGCTTTGTCTAATGGGTCAGTAAGCATATGTAATGCTTTTTCTTCTCTCAGTGCATATGAGTTTAAAATAATACAGTCATTTGGTCAAAATAAAGTACACCCTCTTTGAATTTAGTTTTTTTTTTGCATATCAGGACATAATACATATGACATATCACATATGCCATTGTTTATTTGACAAAAATCAAGCCAAAATGGAGGGCATATGTAAAAAATAATAAGTACACCTTAAAAATCAAGAGCTTATAGAGACACCATTAGTATCAATAATTAAGTAATGATTGTATGAATTGTCCCACGTCATGGTGGAGGACTTTTACCTGCCATAACATTTTAATCAGGCTGAGATTTGGACTTTGCAGCATCAGGGCTCATCCGTTCTGATTAAGTTTTGATGATGTATTTGTGATCACTGTCCTGCTGCATGACCCACTTTTTGCCAAGTTCTAAAATACTTTGCTATACAGAGAAGTTCAGGGTCAAATCAATGACTGCAAGCTGTCCAGGTCTTGTGAAAAAAAAATGCCCAAAACCCTAAACAAATCATGCTGGTCAAGGTGATACAAGTTGTTTATACTAGGGCTCTAGTAATCATCATCAATCGCATGCTTGCCATGAGTTAACTCAAGATTAATCATATTTTCAATTGCACATTTCACACACGTACCATAATTGAATACTTTTCAGATTTCTAATACTCTAATTGTAATAGATGTTATAAATATATAAACTTTACTCAAAAGCTCTACTTTTAATACAATTATTTATTATTTAATGTTTATTTAAAATAAGACATTATTCATTTAATATTAATTTGTTCATTTAAATGTACATTTTTAATGTGATTTAATTGTTAAATATGGTACGTGGCTCCTTTAAAATTCTGTTCCGGTTTTGGTTGCTTTCCATAAAAACTGGTGGTTTAGGTTACATATGGTAATATACGATAATATATCTAGTATATAGTAGCTCATACCTGAAGGCGCAGCTAGTAGGTGCAATTGGGGGAAATTTAGGAAGCGTGAGTGCTTTTTGTTAATAAAAGATTCAGAACCGGAGAACATGTTTATCGCCTCTTTTTTAGTCATTCCTAACATTACAAGCGGTAAGTGCGGCTCATGAGAGATCAATTCTGAAATTATCTGGGAAGGTCATGGACTGCAATGTCTTCTTTAGGGTCTGGGTTTTTCTCAATCACTCACACAGTAACGCATGACATGTTAATCACTCGTCAATAAAATTAGTGCCGTTGAAGGGAATTTGCATTAACGCATTATTAACGTGTTGTTAAGAGGAAAGAATAGATTAGAATAGAACTTTGTCATTGCACAACAAGGCACCCCAAAGACAATACACGATGCAAAATATAAACAAGAACATAAGCAAAAGGATAAGAAAAAATATCTATATATAAGAATATGAGAAAAAGGAAGAGTATTTACAAATATCTGCACATCTAAGTCTGGCTATCAGCCTTGCCATATAGGGTGCGCAGAGAAATTGCACAGTAGTATTGCACCATATGAAGTTGTACAGTAATTTCAGTGTGAAAAATGCATGGTAGTGATGTATTATGTGAGAGTACGCGGTCATAATTCACAGTATGAAATTGCACAGTAATTATTTGCATTATGAATAATGGAAATATTGCACTGTGTGAAATTGCAGAGTAATAGTAGTAAACTGCAGTATGAAAAGCACAGTGATAATATAATATTGCACCATGGCAGTACAATTAGAATTGTACAGCCAATTAGACAGCCATATCCTAAAATGCTTTGTCAAACATTGTTTTTTGCATCATGGACAAACATTTCCAATTTAGTGTATGTCCAGAGAACATTGTTCCTGAGGTCTTTTGATTTGTTTAGGTGCAACTTTGCAAGCCTACGCTATTTTGGACAGAAGACGCTCTCTCCTGCTTACTCATCCAAATGTTGAGTCCTTTTCTAATTCATTCATTCATTCATTCATTCATCTTCTACCGCTTTATCCGATCTTCCCTCGGGTCACGGGGAGCCTGTGCCTATCTCAGGCGTCTATGGGCATAAAGGCAGGATACACCCTGGATGGAATGCCAACCCATCGCAGGGCACACACTCACACACACATTCACCCACTAGGGACAATCTTCCAAGGTGCCAATCAACCTACCGTGCATGTTTTTGGCCCAGGGGGGAAACCGGAGAACCCGGAGAAAAACCCCCTGAGGCACAGGAAGAACATGCAAACTCCACACACACACATGGCCAAGATGGGAATCGAACCCCGACCCTGGCGGTGTGAGGCGAACGTGCTAACCACTAAGCCACCGTGCTCCTCCTTTTCTAATTGTACTGCCATTAATTCAAATTTAACATGCTAACTGATGCCGGTAGAGTAGTAGATGTAACTCTTGGGTTGTTTTGCAGTTTCTCTGAACATTGCATGGTCTACTCTTGGGGAGAATTTTCTGAGATGCACATGGGTCTCAGATTAATCAGCAGTAACAGTTAAGTCTCTAAGATCATTGCTGCTCTCCTCCTTTAGAGTTGTATTAACCTGACTGCACCTGAATGATGCAGACCAGCAAACTTCATCTATTATAGAGGTGCACACACTTACCAATAATTAGCTAATTATAGGCATGTGATTATCAGCACCTGGATGCTACTTAATTCCTATGGAAGCAGTAAAAATGTGTATTTAACTTTCACATATTGTTTCTGCATTTTAGGTTGATTTTTGTAAAAATAAATGACATGTATTTTATAATGTGGTGTTGTTCATCCAATATTGTATTTACATCATTTTAGGTCTTACTAAGGACCAGATGATTTTTCTTATGTTCATGAGTGACTGGATTTATATGTTTAGTTTAAGTGCAAACTAAAGACAATTACATTAGAAACTGTTAAAATTTTTTTTAGTCGTTCACTTCCCCCTTAATCTTCCTACTATACTACTATACTTCCTACTATAGTTTTCACCATATTACATGTGCATTTTCAGTTGTCTGATGTTTTTCTACAAAGTTACACAACAATCAAGATTTAACAATGGGAGCTTTGTGGTGCTTGGCTTAAACTATGATCTTTAACACTTCAGTCTAAGCCCACGTTCATATGGATAGAACAGAAAAGTAGATTTTTAAACTGCATTCCATGCATTTTCCACAGCTTGTTGGTCCACACGTATACATCCCTTTACAGCACGTTAAAAGCTTTTAGCCTGTGTCCTATCTATCGTGCATTTATTTACCTCCCATCTAATAGAGATCTTTACTTGCAAGTGCATCATTTCAAACGATGCGATTAAGCTGGAGTTAAAACTTGTTTGTTTTGAATTGAAATGGTCACGTGATTAAAAATGTCAATGTTTTTGAATACCTCTGTTTTCTGAGTCCATACTGCAATGAAAGGGAAGCATTTCCTAACTGAAGCTTTATCACATGAGAAAGCTGAAACATTACATTATAAACAGCAACAGTTCTTTTGAACTTATCTGAATTTATTTAGATGTATCTTGAACCACCACAAGAGGCTGTAGCTGGAATCAAAGTCCACACTACACTATATCAGTTAATCTAGCTACAAAACCATGCAAGTGGCCTCACTATTCCTTATGCTCTATTCATATCATGTTCAAATAACTTGGAACTTTACACACCTTGTTGCCCTGTCTCAGCATGAGTCTTTCAGTCTCAACCATTTCACTGATAAAATAATGTATCCTTTTTTTGACTCTCACAGAAACTCATTAACATTTGGCAGAATTGAGAGCAGTCAGCCATTAAGGCAATGGAATTTCCATGTATTGTCCTGTAAACCATGTCTGTCTGGTCTTTCCTCTATTCATTATAGATAAACTGAAAAATGTGACTTGCAACAACAGCTCAGTTGTTAATATGCTGGGCTACTGGTCAGAAGGTCGGGGGTTCCAGCTACGGTATCGCCAAGCTGCCGTAGATGCCGTAGCTCTTCCAAACAAGCTGGGATGTGCAATGAAAAAAAAAAATCACTGTGCTGTGATGTTTATGTGACAGATAAAGGATATTCTATATTATTTCACCTATGCTCAGTTAAATATTGACACTATGATCTTTAACACTTCAGTCTAAGCCCATGTTCATATGGATACATCAGAAAAGTAAATTTTTAAACCGCATTCCATGCACAAAGGTTTTTACATTTATTGGTCATTCCCACGTCCTCATTCAGTCTATAATTAGTTAAATCCAAACTTGCTCTGTTTTGAATATTTGAGTCTGTTCAGTCATGGTCAAATAACCTGGACAAAATCCACAAGATAAACAAATTATTATTAAAATTATTATTAAACAAAAAATGTAGTCCATGAATGTCTCTGTTGTAAGCGGTTATCATGTTGGAATTCTGATCAGAAGGTCATGAGTTCCAATCCCACCACCTCTAAGATGCCACTATAACAGGGGTGGGCAAACTACGGCCCGGGGGCCACATCCGGCCCCTTGGTCCTTTTAATCCGGCCCGCTGAACTGCTTCGGCTTCTTTGCCGCACGAGAAGAATGTATAACCACACAGCAACGCTGACGTTGTTGGAGTATGCTCAGTGTTAAAAATGAAGGAAAAATACAGCCATTTTTTTGTTGTTTCTTTTCCTTAAATAGAATATCCTTATTCTTAAGGATAGTGGGTAGCCTAATGAACATGATGATATTTAACACTCTTTACAAGAGGAAAAAATTCATATTGAACATAAGTTACGTTCAACGTTATTGTTGGTTCGGCCCACGAACACACCTCAGGTTTCTCATGTGGCCCTTTGGAAAATATAATTGCCCACCCCTGCACTATAAGGTCCTTAAGCAAGGCCCTTAACCCTTAACTGCTCAGTCGCATGGATAAGTCACTCTGGATAGTAAAATGCCAGTGATGTAAAAGTAAACGCAAATGCACTTTGAAATAACAGTGTTATAAATGTGGTCAGTTGAAATGGATGTTGCAGATGTAAGAGCCCATAAGCTAATCTCCTATAGATGTTTGTGTGAGACACTTTATGTCGACGCATCTCGCTATATAGCAGCCATGTCCCTTTAAGAAACTCCATATTGTCCTAGCATGTGATGCGTCAACACCGAGGGAACGGATGGGGCTGTTACGTAAAAAACATAAATGAGTCAAATAAATAAATAAAACCGAGCCCAAAAAACAAACAAACAAACCAAAAAAAAAAACAAACAAACAAAAAGGGTTCATCAGCTGTGATCAGGTATTGGCACATGGTGGTTTGATTTGAATATCTATCTGGCGATGCGCGAGGGAAATACACCTCGGCGGGGAGAGACAGCAGAGAGAGAGAGAAAGAGAGAGACAGGGAGAGAGAGACAGGGAACATAGTGGAGAAAAACCGAAAGACCGAATTAATACGTCACTAATCCATGTGCTCGTAAAGGAATTAAGCAGCCACCTACACTGATAGGTTCAGGTAAGGACCGGCATTTCCTGCAACTTTTCCTCCTGTCGCTTGACTCTAATACGAGTTCTTTTTTTCATACCCTGCATGTGTGGCTCTCAGTCCGGGGTCAACCACGGCATGATGAAGTTAGGCTGATGGGCTGTTTGGCGTTTAAAATTATTTTTTAATAATCTTTGTGCAAATGCTGTAAAATTCGATCCCGGACATTTAATGCTCGTTTTAATGACATTCTGAGTCCGGCTGCATGACCGCATTGTTAGAGCATTGTTAATCAAACATTCCCCCCCGAAAAACAGTTAAAAAAACAAAACAAAAAACGATTCTCCTGCGTTAGAAGAAAACGCTCGACTCCGTGCTGTTGTTGTTGTTGTTGTTGATGATGATGCTTTTGTTGCTGCTGTTTGTTTCGGTGTCGAAACCCCTCGAACTGCAGCTAAAAGTAAACCTTATGTCTGACTTTCAAGTTCACTAACCTTTCCAAAAGCTGAAATTAAAACTTCTACAGAATCATTTTTCCCATCCCGAGTTAAACGGGTTTCCCTGCTTTAAATGTTAAAGTTGTCCATCCACATTCCGTCTGACAAACTTCATCTGATCACCGTTTTATCTCCTTAATTTTTTGAGAGAAAAAAAAAACGTATCAATTATTATTGACATTTGACTGGATTGTCCATTTCTTAAAACATGTATCTCCAGTAGCTGTAAATCAGTATAGTCTTTTGATGTTTCTTTGAAAGACAGCTTCCTAAGCTCGGTTTTACACCAGGATCATGAACGTGCAGCCGATAAATCCATTAGTAATTGGATTCCTAGCTCAATTAGATTGAAAAGCCTTCCAGGTAAACTCCTCCATCGATCTGATTGCGCTCAGTCCGAATGAAATTTCGATCAGATCCAAAGGGGATATGATCAGGTAAATAGGAAAATAAAATGCTCATGTAAATGTGGGAATCTGTCTTTTTTTTTCTCACCTGGATTAAAAAAAAGACTTTCGAAGGCATATTCTGCTAAAAATGCATATCTAGATGAATATCTAAGTTACACTGTTTAGGGGACATATAAACCGTTCATTCATATTCCTTATTCTGATTAACACTAAAAAAATGTGCTGGTTTGCATGTAGACATTCCTACTGTGTGCGTTCAGGAATCTTTACAGATTACTGGCAAATTATTGAAACAGTCGGAGCCAATTCTGTAACAAGTTGTGCAATAAAGTGTATCTGAATATGGGATAATACGATGATGATCCCTTAATGATAGAGCAGAGTAGTTAAAGGAAATTACTATGTTGAGCGTGATCCAGGCTTGTTAAAAAATGGGGAGGGGCATAAACAGATCCAGAGCCGTGCTCTGGTACACGGTGTCCTGCGCTTTTTAGATTTTTCCCTCTTCTAAAATTCCATCCAGGATGTGGGTGTGAAGATCGTGGTTAATTAGCTGATTAGTTGAATTAGTGTTAGTGTGTTGATGGCAGGGAACGCATTAAAATGTGGAGTACTGGCGGTTGGGAGTCTGCTGTAAGGCATGAGGAGAAAAGACAATTAAATATTTCCCTGATACCACAGGGTGAAATAAATGGTCGATTATACTGACAGCAGCATGTGTACTTGCTAACTGTGAAACTTATGCTTTAATTCATAGCTTTCTGGGAGCAAGAGCTGAAAAACAGTGGAGACATGTGCATTTTTATATGTTACCCCAAGACACTAGGGCTTACTGCCATATGCAAAAAAAACTATACTACTACTACTACTACTACTAATAATAATAATAATAATAATAACAATAATAATAACAATAATAGTAGTATTAGTAATAAATGTCATAGTTTGCATATTGGAGTCTGGTGTATTTCCCTGAATGGACCAATTTACTGTACAAAAAAAATGTAAAACTATCTAATTCACGAGTGGAAAAAAAACAGTTGGTTTGTTGCTATGTTTTTGATCACAGCTTTAATAGGGCCACCTGTGGAGTGCTGTGTGCCAGTTCAGACTTCATTAAGACCAGCAGAGAGCCCTGAGAGAGCTTTAGCAAACAAACATGTGTTAGATTGAGGGATCCTGTGGGATCCGACAAAAATGTTGCAGAAGCAGAAGGGCTTTTTTTTCGTTTGTGGTAGCAGTGGACACATATGAAGCCCACATGACCAGTGTGCATTAATACAGTTTATTAATGGCAGTGTATTGAGTGTTTGCACCGTGCTTACTGACACATTCACAATATTCGTTCATTAGTAACAGCTTTATCATGGTTAGTACCTCTGTGGTTTGAATGATTAATTTGTTTTGTTTGTTGGAAAACAGATGAACAGGATTGAAATGAGTGGGGGGAGGGAGCTTACAGTCATTTTTTTTTATTCTAATGATTAAGGCTAGAGAACATGTCCTTCACTCATAAGTTTTATGTGTGGGTTGATAAAAACCTTTAGTGAGTCAGTAAATGTAAAGTTATATTTGACTTCCATTATTATTTCTTTCCTGGGAAGATCCCCAGTTTGATGCCTGTTCATTAAGGTAAGTTATATGATCTTGTTTGACAGTCATTTTGTGTGTTAGTTAAACACACACTCTGGCATGATAGGATACGAGTGTAAACAGGAATATAGAAATCTCCTGTATTGAATACAAAAATAAAACAAAGAACTATGCGCAGTTTTCTTTCATTTCACACATTAGGGGCCTCATATATTATTAAGCATGGATTTAACGAAAATTACACTTCTCTGTGAATTAAAAGAGGGTATTTAAGTGATGAAGTAATTTAGATACACATGTTCATGGAATTGACTGCTCTTTAGGTACATTCTTAATTCTTGAGTCCGAATTGAATTCTTTTAACAGTGAGCAGTGAATAGCACTATGTACTGGTAGCCAGAAACCCCGGGGTAGCGAGAACTTGCACAGGTAGGAGAAGAGCACAATTACAGCACATTCTCTTTTTCAGACTTGCTGCTGGTAGCACAGGCTTACTAAAAGGGATTTAGGAAGACACTATCAGCTCATGTCCCATTCATCAAGGCAGGCATCAAGATGAATTCTGATGCATTCCACAATGGCTCTTTCTTAAAAGGGCCAGTATTTTCTCATAAAAAAGTCTGGATTCTGTCTTTTTTTAATGTGAGGTAGGAAAATGTTAAGTTTGTTATTGTGTGATATATATATATATATATATATATATATATATATATATATATATATATATATATATATATATATATATATATATATATGTATATATGTATATATATATATATATATATATATATATATATATATATATATATATATATATATATATATATATATATATATATATGGCCTATGGGCCTAAACCCTAACCCTGTGTGTGATCATATATTTAATCTAGTTCTATTTAACCTAGATATTCCCAGGGAAGAATTAACAACAGAAGTCAAATCTTTGGAAAAAAGGACACAGATATTGAAATCTGTCAAATTTATCCAATACTTATCCCTAAGTCGTTATCCCAGGGAGATGACCATCTTTTGAAAACAATTGCTAAGTAGTTTGGGTCAGAGAAAATAATTGAAAGGACATGCATTACAATGAACTCTAATCACTTCTCATTTCTCATGATTACTATCACCTTTAAAAAAATTTTCCCCATCAATTCTTGTAACCTTCCATCCAGGGTGTATCCTGCCTTCAAAATGCCCATAGACGCCTGAGATAGGCACAGGCTCCCCGTGACCCGTGAGGGAAAATCGGATATATCGGTTGAAGATGAATGAATGAATGAATGAATGAATGTTTGTAACCATTTGTCATCTGCCCACAAGGGATATAACCTGTTCAAATAGTAGACTTGAAAAAAATAATGATAATACAGGTGTATCTCAATTAATTAGAATGTCATGGAAATGTTCATTTATTTCAGTTATTCAATTCAAATTGTGAAACTTTTGTATTATGTGTCTTATGTAGACTAGTGAACCAAACTGAGAGACCATTTGGAAGACTCAGGAAACCTTTGCAGATGTTTTGAGTTAATTAGCGGATTGGCATATCACCATATTCTAATTTTTTGAGATTGGAGAATTGGTCATTTTTTGTTAAATGTGAGCCAAAATCATCACAATTAAAAGAAGCATAGACATAAATGACTTCAGTCTGGGTGCAGTCTCTGTGCAACTTGAGTTGAAGTATTGAAATTAATTAACTTTTCCATGATATTACAATTTATTGAGATGCCAGTATAAGTGATGAAAACAACAGGAACAAACAAATAATTTAAGTAAATCAGATTTGAGTAGGGAGGCTTGCATTGTGACTGTAACTTATGCAATATTTATATATATATTGCAGGATATTCCTGCAATAACTAATATGTGATTTATACTGTCAAAGGGTTCAACAACCAATTTACTGCATTTTAAACTCTCCCCACGAGGAATACGATTTGACCTTGTGTGGACAGGGTTGGCCTTATAAGGAGTTTCTATATATAATTCAATTTAAACAATATAAAGGGAAATGCTTTCTTTTGTTAAATGATCTGACAGAATTGCATACTGTAGAAGGCAAAACATTAATGAAAAGAAAAATAATATCACTGGAAGGTCAAAAATATGGCAAGGCTTTGCTGGTTTATGTTGGATGGTCTATAGTTTGCTCCCTAGGTAATTTTTTTTTTTTTTTTTTTTTTTTTTTTTTTTTTACTGATATTGTGTAAATCCAAGTACCATTAGTTATGTATTCTATGAATATTGTCAAACACATTCTTGTTTTAGATGTCAAGTATGGTATATATGGTATAGATCAGTTCAGTAGAGTTGAAATCTGCTGATTGAAGAGGCTTTACTTCATCCTGGGGTAAACCAAAATACGCATGAATAATTATAGCAAATTATACAGAAAATAATCAGGAAAGAGTGTTTGTACAATACAGTGCACCTGGTCCTAGAAACAAATCTCGCATATTTCCTGGCTTTTGCACAAGTAAACCATGCAAAGTATTAACTAAACCTAATGATTTATACAACATATTTGCATGTACTATTATGGATCTTCCATCATGCATATGAGTTGGCAGCATAGTTGACTCTTGAGAGTATATTTTTCCTTTGCTTTGAGGTCCTAGTTTTGTGCTTTTTACACCAACTTTGCACATTGGCTTTTTTTTACAAAATGATTTTTAAAAATGGGTTGCTTAGGAAGCTGTCTATCAAAGAAACATCAAAAGATTGTCCTGAAGTGTTTATTTTTTGGAAGGGTCAATTTTTTTTTTTTTATTAAGACTGGTTCATAGGGGTCTTTATGGTTGTAGATTTGGGTCAGTTCAAGTGTTTATGTGAGATGCGTTTATGGTCACCATATAAAGACCATATTCTTTTTATACAGCTCGAGCCAGTCTGGCCATTTTCCTCTGACATCTCTGAGCAAGGTGTTGAGACATCTTCTGCTCGGCCGAGTTTATTTGTTTTTTTTGCATTATTCTATGTAAACTCTAGAGACTGTCATGCATGAAAATCACTGGAGAGCAACAGTTTCTGAAACACTCAAACCAGCCAAACAAATAATGGCACAGTCAAAGTTCCTGCGATCACTATGTGATGTTTGATGCAAACTTTAAATGAAGCTCTTGACCTGTGTCTCTTGATTTTATCTCATTTTAGTCATCGAAAGTAATCAGAGTTGGACGATAAATATTTCTCTCACTGTTTGTGAAGCAAGTCATATTTAAAATGCAAAATTGAACCAAATCCATGAACAAGAAAAAAACTACATCAGGTGTGGCCAAATCAAGTCTTTGGGACATTCTTCAGATAAATGAATGGACTGTAGGAGCTTCTGAACACCAAACGTCTCTCAATTCACAGTAAACAACTGTGATGGATGAGAGAGGACAGTTGTCTAGATAAAAAACAACCTTCAAGCAGGTGGTGTATTCGTGTCAAAGGCAGAGAAGCCTTCATCACAGTATGTAGCAAAGTTTCCCTTTAACAAATCAAATTGTAGTTTGGCCCAAAAAAAGCTTTTTTGAAAAAGATACAGTTCCTGTACAAAATATTATGGTGGATCAATTTGCCCTTAAATACAATACATATTACACATTCATGCATGTGTCTGTGTGTGTGTGTGTGTGTAAAATTTAATTATTGATTATAGACTTGTCCTGTATCCTTCCAGAGGCTATACAGTTGGTTGAAATTGACGTTGAATAGACAAATATACCATAAATGCCATAACAAATACTATCTATCCTCTTTAACGTATAACTAAATATGAGGCAGCAGTAATTGTGAGACCCTGAACCTTGAATCCAGTCCAGAAGGAAATGAGGCAAGCTGCTTCAATGAACATTAGAAAAAGTGTTCTTTTTCTGTGCAAATTGGCTTCAGAGACTACAGCACAAGAAGCTGCCAATATTTTGGGTGATCAAGTATCAACTTTCCTCTAAATATGTCTTCCAGAATCATTCACACCTATAATTAAAAAAACAGTGTTCAACTTTAAGCTCAATAATTACAGTTTGATGAACTACATTCTCTCAAAAATGTATGGTCGAATTATGGATTATTTTAGGTGAATGCAAATCAGTTGTTATGAAAATATTGTGTTTTCTCTCAGTTTGCAGAAGTTCTCATTTTGCTTTTTCCTATGTTCTGTTTCCTTGTGGTGTAATGCGAGGTTGCATATGTATGAAATCCTCATGCAACCTATTAACCAAACACTACACATTGTACTTGAATTGAATTTGGTAATGGATATAAAAAGGCATGATGTTAAAAAAAATAAATCAATAATCACGAACAGACCACAAGTGAAAGCTATAAATTTACATTGAGCCATGAGCCCACACAGTGAGGAGGATTGAGAAGAGCCAAAAGATCACAGTTTTAGAATTACACTTTCGTCAATTCTTGTGGTTGTCGAGTTTCAAAGTAAATTCCACTTTTATAACAACATGCTGCTTGGAGAAGTTCCAAGAAACAAACTCTTTTTCTGGGTGAATCTTGCAAACAGCAGCACCTGGAGTTCACATACAGTTGTGGTGAAGATGAAAGCAAAAACCAGTTTTCTGTTATGCACATCATCAGGGCTGTTGGAAAGGGGAATTTTATGCATGGAAAAGTACCTGATAAATACTATACTATTCTATACTGTGATACAATAGACTCAGTGATGCCTTTGGGCTGATTTTGTTGCTTGTGTAAATTGATGGAATCATGAATTCTGCAAAGTATCAGGATATTTTAGCACAAATCCCGCTTGCCTAAGGGAGGTTTCTATCTGTTCATAGATTGGCCTTTCAATAAAATTATAAATATTCTTCCAAATCAAGCTTAGATGTGCTTAAAGAAGGTTTTTCCTCAGGGTATGAACCTTTCAAGTGAGATATTTATTACTAGTCTGTGCTACATTAAAAGCTGTCGATTGACTATTGGCAAGATAAAGTTTCTAATGTGGGTTTTCCTTTTATGTGCACTTTCAGAGATTATATATGAGAGACCCTCAAACAGAGCACTTCTCCGCTGAACACACCAGAATTTTGAACTGAAACCAGCCACTTTTCATCTGAGGTTAACACGCTGCTTTGCTTTAGAGTGAAAGAGAAAGGACAAGACATAGCAAGTTTGTTTTAATGGGAGTAAGGGCACCCAAGCACAAGTGTGTATGTTTGTGTGTGTGTGTGTGTGACTGCTTTCATTGTTTAGTGCGAGTACAAATAGGAGAACCTTCACTTCATGGCTGCCCACACACCCAAACACAGCCAAGTGTGGCAAACACTTATTTATCCTCAGCTCCATTATGTTCGATCCATTATAGGGTGTAAACAGAATGAATAGGAAGCCTTTTAGGATTTGCTTTTGAAGTTATGGGTTGTTCCTTGTGCAACATCCAAAATGTTACAGTGGTTGAATAGAAAAAAAATTCTGAAACACTAGATTGAAAATGTTGAAGAGTAAAAAAAACTATTAAAAAAACTTTGTGACTGTACCAAAACCACCCATACACCATTGTGCCTTGTAATAAAAAATGCATTAAAAGCACACACAAAAATAAATATACAGTCTAAATCAGTAGAGTATTACATTACTATCTTATTTCTATAAATTTAAAGCACTTTAGTTAAAGTCAAATAAGCATTTATTAAATGATTCATAGTCTTACCCTATAGGGGTTAGAGCTGAGTACATCAGACCAATTGGGACTCGCCATGAAGTGTCTCAATGTGGGTATGTCATTCCCACTCAAACAGAAAGTCAGGGTTGGGAAATAAAGTTTCTCATCTCTACTTTTAAATAGCCAATAGCATTACCTCATAGCACAACCTAAACAATTTTAGCAGTGTATTTTTTTAAATGTTGTGGTCAGACTTCATGTTCTGGAGAAAATTTGATTGGATAAGCGTTCTGAGGGCAATCGATGGATAATAATGATGTCATAAGTATTTATGCATATACGTGGCCAATATATGAATGACACATTTTCAATTTGGATTTAATGTAAGAAATTGCACAAAAATGCCATCTATGTGGGATAGTTTTTGCTAGGGCTGTCAAAGTTAATGCGTTAATAATGTGTTAACGCAAATCCACTTTAACGGCACTAATTTTAACACCCTCTGCTCCTTCAGTCTGCGTTCTGTTGGCAAATGAAGGAGACCCAAAGAACAAAGATCCTCTGGGCATTTTTCATTATGAACAAATGAATAAAAAAAACTTCGGCCAATGGCCTTTGACTCATCTGTGCCTACCGCTCATAATGTTAGGATGGCATACATAAGAGGCCATAAGTGTGTTTAAAAATCCGCACCACTGTGCGTCCACACACGCTTCCTAAATTTCCTCGAATTACACCTACTAAGCACATTCACAACAGGTAGGAGCTCCTCACTATATTACTGTATATTTACGTATGGAACCTAAATGTATCACCGTATATTCTAAGCAACCGGAACATAATTCTTAAAGGAGCCATGTACCATATTTAACAATTAAAACAACCATTAAAAAATTTACATTCAAATTAACAAGAAATTAATTCAAATTTAATAATTTTATTAAAGGAAGATATTTTGAGTGAAATTTATATAGTTATAACATCAGTTACAGTTACTTAGAGTATTAGAAGCACATAAAAAATATTAATATATGGTACATTGAAAACAATTAATTATCATGAGTTAATTCACAGCAATCGTGCGATTAATTGAGATGAAATATTTGCATCTGACAGTTTTTACCTAATATTGTATTCCATGAGGAAAAAAAACCCTAAATCGCACTATAAGTACAGAAAGCTTTAGTTTATACGTTTCCACATGTTAAAATGTGTTTTATCACCTGTACATTTTTAAAGCTGACATTTTATCCCCTCCTTCAAAAATAGGCCACATTGAAATAAGCTGTTTCATTTTCTGATGGCAGTCATGGAAATGCTTCCCATGTCATTACACAGAAACACACAGTTAATCGTGCGACTGAATTCTGTCTGACCTGTCAAATCTAAGACAAGGTTGTGATACTCATCAGCGCGGTTTCTTGTCTCATTGCTTGAGTTGCATTTTTGCAGTGGTGAGATTTGTGTCTGACTTTCTTCATCAACAAAATAAGAAAGACTATGACCATAATATACTTCCACAGAAAGTTTGTCCGAGTTGTGAAGTTATTATTTTTTTTTTTTTGCACTTTTTCATTTTCCGTTGAAGTTAATTCGGTCTATTTCCCAATGCAAAGAAAAATAATTTCAGCTATGGTGATCCATACCACTAAGGTTATAGGCTAGGAAAAGAGCTGAATTGCATGGGTACAGCAAGTAGGGAAACTGAAATAGCACAGGTACTTCAATACTGTACAGCCTACGTGGCATGGGAAAAGGCAAAAAACATGGAGGATTATGGGTAATATACTGATCTTAGCCGGTCATAACCATCTAGCGGAAAAGCCCTTGACCTGAAATCTTTATTGACTTGATCCACATCTTAAGCTATTCCATTGCAAGTATTGGCAACTGGCAACTGGACTGGATTTTTATATTATACAGTTGTTCATTGTGGGGAATTTTCTCCACTGCTAAACTTTATATATCAAAAACATTTAACCGAACGGAAGTGCTCTACATTAAGACAATAAAGAAAATGACAGCACGGTAAGAGCTAAAAAGTGAAAAAAAAAAATGTAAGTCTAGCTTTAAAAGCACTCCATGTTGGGAAGTTTAAAGAACTATCTTAGTGAACGATTTTGTTTTATGGACAGGGTGAAGTTTTAGGCTTATTTTGCATGCTGGCTATTTACACATCCATGGGTCCATATTTTGTCCCCCCCGAACCCAGATATACTTTGGCAGTATATTCACCTCATGCAGTGCTCTTCTTAAGCCTGTGATTCACCAGAAACTGGTATTTTTGTTTTGTCTTGCTTTCTTGTGGCTAAACAGACTTCAGAACTGTACTAAAACATTTTGGTTGATGTCTAAGTTGGGCAGCCAGCTAGGGATTTGATGTTTTTTCAGGTTTTAAATAACTCCATGCCAAGTGCTTTAGGTTATTATTCTGCCAAGTGACTCTGATCCACATCTAGACAGCAAGGTTCCTGTGATTTCTAGAGCTGCATAACTTAGATTTCGTCCATTTCATGTCTTTGTTAATGAAGGAAAATGAGAGAATTCCTGCCAGAGCTCTTTCAGCTCTTTGCTTTCACAATATCTGTGGGACTTGGGGAGAAAAAAGCAAACGGTAAGATTGATGAAGTTACTGTAAAGAAAAAAGAATAAATAAGATTTGCATTTGTCAGTGGCAGGTCCTTTTTGAGGATATACAGTCCCTGACAAAAGTCTTGTCGCTTGTGTACAAATTGACCTGAAGTGCCGCTGAAATATATTTCTAATCAAGATTTTTTTTACAAGAAATGGCTCATTTTAATCCCAACAGCTTTTGTAATAATGTTTCAGTGCAAAACGAAACTGTCAAAAAGTATTCTAATATTCACAGCTTGGTAAAGCCCATTGAGTCCATTTTTGCAAAGACATAAGTGTTGTCGCCTTGTCATATGAGCTTCACCTGTGACTAATAATGGATCAATGAGGTCTCAGGTGTGTATAAAAAGAACCCCAGTACACTAGACCTTCACCTCAACTGCAACCAGACCTCTGCAAACATGCCTAAGATTCACCCTGAGACTAAAGTGTTGATTATCAAGAGGCTGAAGACCAGATCTACTGCTGATGTGGCAGACACCTTCAATGTGTCTCAGCGTCAAGTACAGAGGATAAAAAAAAGATTTGAAGAGACTGGAGACGTTTTTGACAAGCCCAGGTCAGGCAGACCCCGCAAGACAACTGCTTGAGAGGACCGTTTGTTGGCTCGAAAATCCAAGGCCAGCCCATTTTCCACTGCAGCAGAGCTCCACGAGACCTGGTCACCTGAAGTCCCCGTGTCAACCAGAACAGTTTGTCAGATTCTATCTCGAAATGGCCTCCATGGTCGAATCAGTGCCCAGAAGCCAGCACTAAACAAAAGACGATTGAAAAACCGTGTGGCATTTGCCAAGGCCCACAGCCTGCTAAAAGGATGGACGCTGGAAAAGTGGCAGAAGGTAGATTTTTCAGATGAATCTTCTGTTGAATTACACCACAGTCGCCGCAAATATTGCAGGAGACCTACTGGAGCCCGCATGGATCCGAGATTCACCCAGAAAACAGTGAAGTTTGGTGGCGGAAAAATCATGGTCTGGGGTTACATCCAGTATGGGGGTGTACGAGAGATCTGCAGGGTGGAAGGCAACATCAATAGTCTAAAATACCAAGAAATCTTAGCTACCTCTTATATTCCCAACCATAAAAGAGGCCAAATTCTGCAGCAGGATGGTGCTCCATCGCATACTTCCATCTCCACATCAAAGTTCCTCAGGGCGAAGAAGATCAAGATGCTCCAGGATTGGCCAGCCCAGTCACCAGACTTGAACATCATTGAGCATATGTGGGGTAGGATGAAAGAGGAAGCATGGAAGACTAAACCAAAAAATATTGATGAACTCTGGGAGGCTTGCAAGACTGCTTTCTTTGCTATTCCTGATGACTTCATCAATAAGTTGTATGAATCCTTGCCAAACCGCATGGATGCAGTCCTTCAAGCTCATGGAAGTCATACAAGATATTAAATTTGGATCTCACAGCACCACTACTTAATTTGCTGACATATTTTTGTATTTGCAGTAAATTTGTTCAATTTCTGTATAGGCGACAAAACTTTTGTCTTGCCAAAATTTGACCTTTCTGTTTTTGTTTTGATCTTTTTTCAGTGAAACTAATTTATTTCAGTGCATTAAACATCATTTGGGAGGGTTTTAGCTGTTCATACGAGCTATTTCTAACACCAATTGATTAATTAAAAGTCAATAATAGCAAGGTTAATAGCAGGTGTTTCTACAAACTTTTGTCAGGGACTGGATATGCAGTATATAAGTTGTAGTATATATGCAGTATATAAGTTGTTTAAAAAAATACAAAGGTTATTACGTAAAATACGATTTTATGTGTTCTAATGATGTCTGGGTAAAAAATTACCTGTCATCAGGTTCATTTTATCAATCTGTTTCTATATTTAGCAGAAGCCTATATACAGAAGTGTTTCTAAACAGGTTACTTTCAGACAGTTTGCTGTGAAGCAGCACTAAGAGCCCATTTACTGAATTTGTAATTAGATTTTTGATGTGTTTGCTTTCCCAGGGCTTGGATCCTCACAAATGTTGAATTGACCTGCATATAAGTTATTAATAAAATATTAAACAACATATTTAAAACAAACAAAAAAAACTGTTATAATGGTGATTGTAAGGTGACGTAATATTGAGTTGAAGCTTTAACTGGATTCTGCATCGCAAATCGTAGATTTCCTAATATCTGAGACAGTCCTGAGTCCTGAGCTGACCTGCTGCATGATTGAGCAGAATGTTTGGACAAAGAAGTTACGTAGGATACTAGGGTACTTTATTTGAAAGTTATTCTGTGGAACCCGCCTGAGATTTATTACAGTAAACAGGCAAGATACATAAATGGGAGATGCAGCGATCCAACTTTTATCTCACGAGAGGGACAATCCTGAGCGTGTTGTTAAGCCGCATGTTATCTCCTTATGGTTATTAGCAGTATACATTTCAAGATGTGATTCGACACAAGGCATTTAACATAGGTCATGTATAAAGCAGAAATCATCCCTGGCAGATAATAATCACTCTGCATTAACAAACAGCTTATGTGCACAATATTGACTTTTGGTGCATAACTGCCTCAAATTGTCACAGCGTAGATTGTAATACGACACCACTCCTTCTTCTGGCTCATGTTAATTCATTACGTTGCATTTGCATACCACAAAGAACAAGACACTATATTTAACTGAGCAAAGGTATAAGCAAATTGACTGGACTAGGACTAGTGTCAGGGCCCACACTATAGTGAATAAGCATTCTTACATCAGGTAAAATTCTATAACGTTATTGAGGAATAATAAAAAAATATTTCTCTTGACATTATTTATTACTATTATTACTTTTATTATTATTAATTGTTGTTATTAGTATGTAATACTTCACTTGTGTTTTTAAGATGTAGCTCATCAGTAAGTCCATGAATAACCATTACAAAAACAGCTAATCAGTATATCTACTAAGCAGCGACAATTTTCTGTGACTTAATAGTGACCCATAATGACTAAACATCTGTCAGAAAGGGATATTTTGGCTCTGACCTTCCCTCTGGTGCAGGGGTCGCCAACAAGCAAGTGTTCACATTTGCCAAGTATTTCAGCAGATCAAGCTGAGTAATTGGGGGGAAAATACATTTACACTGATGCCATTTGGCAGATGCGTTTATTAAGAGTGACTTACAGAAATGGTTTGGAGACTTTTAAGGATAGCATTAGTCTAAATTATTTTCTGGGGACAAATATAGTAAAAATAAATAAATAAAAATGTATTTATTTGTTAGTTTTATGAGCAGCAATTTTTAAAGTATCATGTAGCAGAGCTACATGAATATAATTTTGTATTCATTGCAGTTCAGTATATGTTTAAGCTTTATGAACAAAAATAAACTTTTGTAGCAGATGCTCTGTTAACCTTAACAATCATCATATTAAATTATTTTCCTGAATGCGGTTCATCGAATCAGGGAATATCTACAAGGCAAGATGCATTCGCTCCAACTATATTTCTATCTGCCTGATTATCAAGCTGATGCTATGGGTTGTGTCAAGCCAGTGATGAAAACAATGTTTAAAGATGGTTGGACAGAGAAGTATTCAAAACAGTCACATGTCAAATTCAAAACAGATGGTGATATAAAGCATCTCTCTGAAATACAAATGCAACCACATCAAAATTGTTTTATTTGATAGTCCAAAACTAATCAGTATTGGTTAAACATTGACCTTTGGAGCCATTGTATCTGATTATCCAGTCCTTTTTATTTTATTGATCAAACATGAATAAAAGACAAACAGGAGCATACAGTAATCAGGATTCATCTTTGCAATCAAATACGAATTAATAATAATTAGGCTTGTCAGTTGATTAAAATATTTAATTACACATTTTTATCTGTTCTAAATGTACTTGAGTAATACTCTAATGAGCATGGGCATTAAACACAACAAAGAGCATAAAGATAAATTATTATTGTAAGTGTTTTGAATCCTAATGATGGTGTTTAAAATTATAGAAATAATCTGAACACGAAAAGGAGCTTATTATAGGTTTCTTCATGGACGGTTCTGGATATGTGCATCATGGTTCTTGAAATGATACTTGAGGAGTGTGTGTGTGTGTGTATTAATTAATTACAATAATGTCATTGTGGTTTGCAGCGTTTTTAAACATTGGATATTGTTATAAAACAGAATTACAAGAATAAAAAGATCCTAATAATTAATTGCGATTGCCATGAGATAACTTGCCATAAATGAACACTTTACATATAACTTTAAATATAAACATTTCATTAAAAATCTCTCCTTTTAATAAAATAATTAATTGTTTTAAAAGCATTTATTTGACTCTGAAAAATAATTATATTATTACTAATTTCATGTTTATTAATTCAATTCTTATTCTGTGTACTTTTTTTTAGAATCAGAATCAGAAATAGTTTTATTACGAGGTATGTTTACACACACAAGGAATTTTCCTTTTTAGTGGTTGTTTTAATTGTTAAATATTGTACGTGGCTCCTTTTAAGAATTATGTTCCAGTTTTGGTTCTTTTTCATATAAACTGGTGATACGTTTAGGTTATATATGATAATATAGGTATTATATGAAGTTTCTCATACCTGCTGTGAATGTGCAGCCAATACGTGTAATTCGTGGATATTTAGGAATCTTGAGTGGATGTGTGTTGCTGAGTGTTTTTTGGTTAATAAAACACATCTATCACTTCTTTTATATTCCATTCTAACATTACAAGCGGTAAGCACGGTAAGGTCAATGCTGAAATTATCTGGGAAGGCCACGGACCGAGGTTACTTTATTCATTTCTTCTTTTTATTGTTCAACATGAAAAGTGCTCAGTGTCTCGTTCAATCGCCAACACAACACAAGGAGCGATATCACTCACATAGTAATGCCTGCTTCGTTAATCACACCTTAATGAACTTAATGCCGTTAAAGTGAATTTGTGTTAACGCATTATTAACGCATTTACTTTGACAAGCCTAATAGATACAAATTTATAAATGTGCTGTATCTCTGAAAATCTCTGATCTCAACCCTACTGAACATGGACTGGTATGAACTGGAAGGCCAACTCAGAACTCTTAATGCTACATCCATACTTGACTTTACTAATGTCCTATAAACTGAATGGACACTCACACACACACACACACACACACACACTCTGAAATCTAGTGGAACATCTTTCCATAAGAGTACATGCTATTAAAACAGAAAATGAGGACATAATTTGTAAAAAGCAGATATAAATTCTAACGTAAGGTGTTGATATCGTGTACTAGGTCATTTTAAAGTTGCTTATAAGGTACCAGTAATGGTACATTAACTTATGGATATTGCTTTTCATCTTTATGGCATACATGAGGCATTAAGATAAATATGTTCACAATACATATGTAGTGTCATGTTCAAGAGCAGCACTTCCCTGATGCTAATTTGTTTTAATTTATTGTTTTATTTATTGAGAATGTTTTAATTAATCCTGAAGTATAAATTGGCCAGATAGTTTGGATTCTGAATATAAAAAGACAACCCACAAAAGCACGTCTATTTTTAGTATGTAATTGAAATGACAGTTATGTAAACAAGGACAAATTCAACTGGTAATCGTTCAGATGCATGATATCATGGTCTTGTCTATTCATGATTAACAAAGGAATGCTCAAATTGCCTGAGGTATTTCAAACATTTTATAACAATGAGGTAACTGTGGACAATAGTTTAGTCTTGGTCTGTTTGATGTAAACAACTTCAGTTTACGGGACACATTTAAAGGCATGTGTTTGTTATGTTGGTGTACGTAAACCTCACAACTGTGTGTGGTCCTCTTGAACTTCTACAAATGTTTGTTATGAGTCTTTAGGGAATTAGCATAAATATGTGCCTGTTTTACTTAGTTTCAGCTGAATTCCATCTGTTGTTATATTAAGAGACGAATAATGGTTCCATTGCTTTTTCAGCAAACACAAACACCGGTATCTTTTTAAGTCACTCAGGATAAGCACGTCTGCCAAATGGTGTGAATACAACGTAATAACGCAAAGCCATGAGGTAAAAGACTTTGCTTCTCCTCCGTCTTGTCTGTGACAGCGCTATCTGACTTGCATCGACTTTGACTTCTTCTTGAACAGCAATGTCCAAGGTGAGAAATTGCCCAAGTCACATCGAAAACCATCTCTAGTACATGGAGCTGATATTTCAGCGAGCTTTGTGCCACAGTGGAATGTTTTTCATTATATTGCCTTTTTTTTGGAGTAGACTGTTTCAACTCTTATGTATGCTTAAAGAGGGATAATGTGTTTCACATGGCTAATCTTGAAACAAATCAGATTTATCCTGATCGCTTTCCAAATGTCGTGGCGACCAATTTACTAGTGTTGCGACGAGGAAAAGCAGGCGGGTATGTAGGGGGAGGGTAACTCAATACACACTCAGCTGTTTGCGCACACAGTGCAGCTGAGATAGATGCGAAAGATCGCCCGGAGCTCTTCAGTCTGTTATCGCTCTTCAAGTGATTACACTGAGAGGACGGTAAATCCTGTTTATGAGCCACACAAAATGCTTTCCAAGCGACCAAGAGATTCCGGGCACCCACTGCAAACCGGCGTGCACATGGGCTTTATAGCGTCACGTGCCAAAAAACACCTCCTGTTCAAAGACACTCCCAGCCTTTAGTGTATGTGTGTGTGTACTGTGTGTGTTTGGGTGTTTGCACAACAGCGTTTATCTTGCACTAGGGAACTTTACAGTTATGTATTAAACATCATTAAAGATAAATGCCCCCCTCCCCCACATGAATATCAATTGCCGTTTTACTCCAGAATTTTGTAATGCAGTTTGAAAGAGAGATCTTTGTCGTTTTCCCTGGCACACTGCCTCACATCTCATCTCTTTGAAGACATCCTGCTTAACATCCTACAAGGCTTCCTGTGTCATGTCCTGTCAGATCAGAGGTGGCAGAATGTTCGTGAGTGTGCTCCAACACAAGCAAACACATTACATAGCACGAACACTTGCAGCCCTTCTCAGTAGGGGTTTTCTCTCTCAGAACATTTGTGATAACAGGATGATACACTCACGTCTACATTGTCAAACTGGTGCAAGACATAGGCTCAGCAGCACCATGTTATCATTAAACAAATGAATTGTTCACACAGGCTGTGTGGTGTCCAAGGAAATCTCTAGGGTCGTTGGAATCTTGACCTTTTCACCTGTAGGTTATTCTGAAGACAAAAACCTACACTATGGCCTTTCAACATTCGTGTATATTCTAACAAAAAAAACACTGATTTATTGTGTTTGCATCATATGCATTCATGTGCACTCCACTGCCAAACAATGCCCTGAAGGTCCACTGTCCTTCAGAATTTAACTGCAAGTCTAATCTAACACACTCGAACAAATGAAGGTCTTCAGAATTACTATAACAGTTGCAGATAATCTGAAGATTTGAAGAATCCTGTGATAAGTCATTGACATATAATACACCAATCAGGTATAACATTATGAAATGAGTGAATAACACTGATTATCTCTTCATCATGGCATCTGTTTGTAGGTGGTATATTCTGGGCTGTAAATTAACCTTTTGTCCTCAAATATGATGTTAGAAAAATGGATCAGGATTTTAGAGAGTTGGACGAGGGCCAAATTGTGATTGCTAGATAACTGGGTCTGAGCATCTCTAAAACTGCAGATCCTGAGGGATGTTTCCTGTCTGCAGTGGTCAATATCCATAAGAAAATGTCCAAGGAAGGAACAGTGGTGAACATGGGCAGCCAGGGTTTACTGATTCATCTGTTGGGGCAAAGACAGACCCGTGTGGTCCAACAGACGAGCTCTTGTAGCTCCAATTGCTGAAGAAATGAATGCTGTTATAATTTGATTGGTCAGACAGCAAAAGGGGGTTCAAGTCCCACATCACCAATCTGCAACTGCAAAAGCAGTTAACGATCTGTATTCCAGTGTCACTGTATAATGTTTGTCCCTCTGTTCTTACCCAAGCTTTTAGCATAGATGTGATATCTGAAGAAAGAAGTTCACTCTACTGTAATGTACAATTGAAAGGAGGGGGGGTGGTAAAAGCACTTTTTTTTTACCTTGTTTCTCAAACTGCGTGAATGAAGTAGAACTGTCACCAGATTAAAATGTATATAGCAGAGTTATTTCAGGTTCATATCTGGTTCTCTTCAATATGTATTCAATCAGGAGTAAAAAACATTTGCAACATAAAAAACAAGTCTTGAAACGGAAATGTTCTGCAAGGAAACTCTAATTACCTGTGTACCCCATAATCACCTGAGACCCAAACATTTGTCGCTCATTCACCTCCAGGTTCTGAGATACATCTTTGCTCACTTTTTTTGCTCATCACAGTTGTAACGAGTAATTGAGTTTCAGCTGACTTCCTGTCAGCTCAAACATGCTCTAGTTTTATTCTTATCTGATCTTATCATCATAGTGTTTCAGCCTGCAGATCCGTTGCTTACAGAACTCCTGCTACCAACAGCGATCACAATGTGATGTTTGATGTGAAGCTATAGGTGTCCATGTGTCATTGTGCAGGTATAAATGTGTCAATATTAAAATGATCAGTGAGCGTTCTATTAACATTTAAATAAGAATGTAGTTCAATAATAATAATAATTACTATTATTGGAGTAAACATGGATTCCTCTTAGAAGTACAGTAGTGTATAATTAGTAGAATACAACAGTTTTTAGAGTTTAAATTTTAGGGTCTGAAGTAGATATCTAATAAAAACATTTAGCCAACCCTCTCATATCCCTTTGAGCAACACACTCACAAGTTACTCTGCAGGGAGAAGCGGCAGACTTGGCATTCTTGTTCCAAGCTATGTGTCCAGCCCAGAAAAATGTAAACAAAATCCCTCATTGAGGAAACTAGATCTCCATATATATATATATATATATATATATATATATATATATATATATATATATATATATATATGCGTAATATTACAAATTGACATTTTTCTGAAGTATCGTTGGCATTTTATAATTATTACAGGTGTAGCATAATTTAGAAACATTCCAGAATTGACCTTTAAATCATCTCTGCAAGGAAGGTTTTCCTTAATTAGCTGTTTTTTCCTCATTGTGTAGAATTGGTGCCATGCGAACAAACAAACTATACCTTACCTTTACTAGACAAAATGATTAAGCATAAACAAACTGGAGAGGGTTACTCTGTATACAGAGTCTAATAGTCTGGATTTATTGATAGAACTAATAGAAACCTTTTTAATGACATCATTATAATACTATATAATAAGTGTAGTGATCTAGCATATCCTTTGGTGAAAGGCGCTTTCTTTCAGAATTTGTGGCAAAGTAAAAGGGGGAAATATGTTTAACAACACCTTGGTCTTGTTGGTTAACACATGCAAATGCTGTGATAAAGTTGCAAAGACTTGTTTCCTTTTTTTTTTTTTTTTTTTTTTTTTTAAACTGACAGCGTGATTTCACTGTTTGCCACGTCTTCCATTACATTAGAAACCGTAGAGCAGGTGACACTGTATGTAGCTTTTCCAGAAAAGAATTGGCACCAGAAGTGTTCAGAAGGCTTCAGAATGTGTATGATGGCCGGTCGGAGGCCGTGTCACTTAGGTTAGATCAGTGGCACGCCGGGTGATGACTCACCGTGTTAACCTTCGCACCTTTTGAGCGCTGCATCAGTGACTGTTCCGCTTTTCAAATGTCAGCGTGCAGATGGATGAAATGTTACACTGGCTGCTCCACATGGTGACAACACTAATGGCCCTTAATTGCGCAAACAGCTCCACGAAACGACATGATGTTATTAGTGTGATGGGTTGAATAAGTGCACATCACTGTGATATCTGTCTATGAAATTCACTCGAGTTGGCAAATCGTGTTGCGCACGGTGTGCCTAAAGGATTGGTCTGAGGTCATTGTCTTGTTAATAATGGCGAGATGCCGAGATCCTATTCATCCGTGTGAGAAGCAAGATGAGTGACGTGCAGCAGAAGTGCAGTCCTTTTCCCTTCTGTCCTAATGGGCTTTGATAGATGCTAGATATGAGTGCTTTACAGTAAATCAGATGACTAATGCCTCCTACTTGGTTGCTAAGGTCAGTCTTGTGGAGGCTGTGAATGGCCGGCGGACATCAACGTTTTAGGCTTTGTCTCAGACATGTCTGAAAATGATTCAACCATGTTTGTTTTTTCAGAAAACCCAAGACATTCCATTCAGTACTCTGCATGACCATTTTGTAAATTCCTCATGTGTTCAGAATGTGCTTGCGAAACATGTCAGGTTGTAGGTTTTACAGGTGTTGTCGGAAACAGGATACAACAAATTTATTTGTCATTGTTGGGTACCTCTCCAGAAACCAGCAGCAATAGGATCACCAGGATCTCACCAAGACAGTGCGATGTTTCATTATACAGCTGATGTTAAAGTTTCAGCAGCATATATACTTTCAGACAAATCATTTTACTGGTCAAGTTATGTAGTTATTGTCAGAAATTCTGCCTTGCAATATTCATGATATCAGAAAAAAAGCATTGCCAAACAAATTCATAAATTACTATGCAAAAGACAAAAATGATGCATATAGAAAGAACAAATGTTGGCATGAAGCAGTGCAGCAGTGTCTGAGCTGAATTCTTGGAAGTTGTTATATTAAGATTTAAGTTGTAATTCAATAATTTTTGCCTTTTGATTAGATTTTTGCGTCCCTCTAAACGTGGAAATTTACAGGTGTTTGGCATTAATCCGCATGCACACATGAGTATGAAGATAATCTGCAGTAGCAAAGCATTTATAAGTCTAGTGGGAATGGTAGTTTTGCAGTGTAACTCAAAAAGGGGCCCATCGTCTGGACTCAAAGTGAAGCGTTGGATGTACGTGTTGTAAAACAATAATACAGGAATTCAGGTTCCAATATTGACAATAATGAGTTCTAATGAAGAAACTGCTTTTTGACAGCGTGCATGTGCTGTGTTTTATTTTTTAGCTGTCTCAAAAGTGAAACAACTAGTTATATAAGAAAACAGCTTCACCACACACGTCTTCTTTTTTAACACACTGTTATACTGCAAGCCCAGCCGTTCAACTGATTACAAAGAGTTTTTCTTTTCATCCAGATTCTAGAACACCTAATTTGCTGTGATGAATTCTACTGTAGTTGTAATTCATACCACATACACTAATACTGAATAATGGGATTCGGGAATAATTCTTTAACAAGGTATATCTCCAAATATCAGCTTTTGCTGGACAAAATATTGCCGCAGCAATAGTTGTGATCAATTCTTTCTTCTTCTGATTCTGATTCTTTCTTCTTCTTCTCTAAATGACAGCGTCACTGAAATGCTTTTTTTATGCCATACTTTAAAATAGAAATTAACGTTTTTTTTGTCCTGTGTTTGGTTGAGTTAATTAACCTAGTTAAAGCTAGTGAAGCGCTTTAGTGTACCGGGATGTTTTTATCATTCAGTTTCATCTCATGCAGCCTATGATGGCCAATCTTCAAAATGACTAACTACATTTTGTGCATTATTTTTGAAACACCAAATTTTGTATTAATTGCTAAGGACTTTTCTTCTTTGAAAAACATTGAGAGTGCATTGTGACAGTTCATCAGTACATTTTTATTCAAACGGGTGTTGGTGTTTTCTACATATTAAATTTCAGTGCAAAGTGTCTGCATTTTTCCATCAAATTGGATGCATGTTCAGTAGTTTTTCGATTTTAAGATAGAAGCAGCCCAAATGACTAAAAGCTTGGTGATATTTATGCTTAGAATAACATGCACAGAGGAAAGACTTCCAACAATTCTATGTATTATTGTCTATATGTATTACAATAAGCTGTAAATAGCTACATAAGAAATATCTTTACATGCCTATGACTTTCTTATATTTGTGAAATTTAAATGAAGGTCTGTAGTTGAGAATGGTACTGCTACCGTTTAAAAATCTACTTTATTAAATGGAACATATTTACAAATAGCATTTGAAATTGAAGTTTATTATAAATCAGTGCATTACTCAGTTCTACTAATGCCACATTCTATCAGTGAAAAGAGTGAAGCGCTCTCATAACTGTCTCTGTTGTGCAGATCTTTGTTTCATTATCAAAACCAGTGCACATTGCTTTATTAGAGTTATTGCTTACCCTCATGGCACAGCTGTCTCAATTCTTCAGGCACATTTGTAAGGGATCTGCCGTTATCTGGCTTTTAATCAAATAAGCGAGAACAGAAGCAGCGCAGATGGACTGAGCTCTGAAAAAGTTTGCTTCTTGTATGAAAGGAAAATGATTGGTGGGAAAAATCTGAGACATCGACTTAACTAGATCATGATAAAATGTCGTGTTGGCTGTTAAAGTGTCCTTTATCTACCTGGAGGTGAAGTAATCCCTTTAAAAAGGAGGGATGAATAATTCTATGTGATGGATGAGATGCTGTACGGCAATGACATATGTTGTCTGAAATATGGCTTGCATCATACTGATGAACCCTTGATGTGACTTGTATTATATGTGTAGTAAGAATTTCACTGTGCTGTAATGTATATGTGACAAATAATGGTTATTCTATTCTATTCTATTCGATTCTATTTAATATGAACTCCATTGTTTTTGACCAGCATTATTAACATTTATTCAGAGAGTGAATTACATAGGACTGGTTGGATATGACACTTCCTAATTCAAACTGCTAGTAATTCAGTAGTAGTAGCATTGTATAGGGGGAAGATGACCCTTTGAATGTCACTGCATAATTAGCTCTCTGCATTTATGGAAACATACAGTATGAATGCCATGATTCATCAAACCGGGCTGAAGAGCGCTCATCTGGAACTCATCACAGGAGCAAACGATTATTTGTTAAAAGGCTAATTGGCATCTTGTAGCCGTTCGCAGGATCAATCTCACAAAGGTCTTTCACAAGCGATATGTTGTTTTATTGGAGGTGTCATTAGAAGGATTGGTTTCATTAAGATGGTACTTTAGTCTGTACGATTTTCATGAATTGATCTTGTCATCATAGAGAAAAATCGTATGTTGTTGAAGACTTATTTAGTTGCTAGTTTATTATGTCAGGATGATTGGCATTCCAGGAACTCTTTATATGACATACTCACCATCAGCCATTTTAATCCCAGATAAAGATACATTGATGACACCTTCTGAAAAGTTCAAGCTGTGTCGGTCAATTAGGATCCAAATCTCAGTACTTGTACAATGTTATGGTTTATGTATCAGCACATCATAAAGATCACCTCTTAAAGAATTTGGTTATTACTAGGCCTGCAATGAACCGTTATTCTTTAATAATCGATTAATTCGATTTTTTTTTATTACCACAGTTTATGCTGTGCACATTTCTGTTTGACCGTTTTCATTAGAAAATAATATAAAATAAAATAAATAAATCTGAGGCAAAATATAAACCTTCAACGAAACATGTGTAGGCATGACTTTCATTACTCAGATTTAAAAAAAAAAAATCACAAACCACTCTTTAAAAAAAATGTCATCAGTAAATATAAATTTGACTGATGGTCCAAGTCTGAAATCTATTGTTCTGTTGTGTTGATGATTGATTCTAAAGCTTATGATTTCCATAAATTTAGATCACCATAATTACTTTAAAAATGTAGACGAATATTTAATTTTATTTAAGTTCACAAATAATAAAAATACACTTGCATAAACTGTATTTGTTCATGTCCATGTTGTTTAGTGTATTAAAAACTATTTTAAGGTATGTTTTGAACATAAACATAAAAATGTATGATTAAGTTGTGATTGATAAGTCAACTCTCCTTTGCTCACTTTTACGTTTATGCAACTTCATTTTTTTTCCATGAGCCCATTTTTGGTTAATGGTGTAATTTCACATTTTCTACAGTTCTCTGGTTTTTAGGTGCAGTGTTTTCTAGGGTGACGTCTATAGTCATTGTGTTTTTATTGTTATCTTCAGATGCAGTCTCTTTAGCTGCAGCAATGGCTCAGTGGTTAAGGCTTTAGGTTACTGATCAGAAGGTCATGAGGCTTCAAATTCCCTCATGCTCGGCTCTTTAGACTCTCTTCTTTGGGTTTGCTCCATTGTGAATGGCCCTCTGCACTGTCACCAACTTAACATGCTGAGCTATAAGTGTGATAAATGTGATAAAATAAAAATGTTTTTGTTTTCTACTTTTTCTATCATCTGTAAAATCCACAGCTTCCTGCACAATGTCCTTCTCAATTGCTCTAATTCCACTTTATTAATCTTTTAAACTAATTTACAGGCTTAAATTGGTACATTCAGAAATGTACAGAACATGGGGTAGTTCCAAGGACCTGGGTATAATAACAATGTCAGGGCTTGTATAATCAGACCTGGACTGTATAATTCAGTGTGTTAAGACAAGATTCTCAGACAAAATTTCTGTTGAGACCATGTGGTACATATAGTGTGACAAGTAATCTTAAAAGACCACTTGTCTAATATCTTTTCGGGAAATAAAGAACGTCCGCCTGTGTAAACAATTTTTTAACATACTGCTTTGTTACTTACAGTGCAGAGTTAAGAAAGGCGCCTATAAATAAAATGTATTATTATGATTATTAATGTGTCCCGATCAAACTATTGTATTGTATTAAATCCATATCATTACAACTTCACCCAGTGCCCAGTGTTTCTGTTCCTAGAGCTCAACCTTCCCATAGAATGAAATACCAGAGCCAGATGTATTGGTGTGAAAGCAGGAGGACTCTGTGATCTGTGAGCAGTTTTTGCTTGGTGATCCACGCGGTTAGATCTAGTGAGGATTTGAAGTGGCTGCTCGTTATGTAACAACCTTAACAGCTGATGAGCTTGGCTAATAGATTCCGTTTTTTATTTCCGTTCCTTCACCAACCCACTCACAAGTATAGATGTAAAAAAAAAAAAAAAAAGGAGGAGGAAAAAAAGAAACGTGCTCTTGTGCTTTCTTAACTCTGTTAGCCACGCATTCGGAAACGTGCAGGACACAGAGCAGCTCTAGGATCTGGGTTCAATAACAATGTCAGGGTTTGGATAATCCGACACGGGCTGTAAAATTTACTCTATTAAGTCAAGATTCAATGCAGACCATGTCATACACATAGTGTGACAAGTAATCCGAAAAGACCACTTGTGTAACCGCTTTCGAGGACTATATTGAACTATTGTGGTTAACCCAGAAAACCTTTCACCGTGACCTCATCCAGTTCCCGCTGTTTTTGTTCCTGGAGTTCGATCTTCCTCTAGAAGGACGTATCAGAGACAGGTGTATTAGAGTGAAAGCACTAAGACTGGTAGGGAGCCATGAGCAGGTTTTGCTTGGTGATCCACTTAGTTAGATCTAGTGTGTTTGAAGTGGCAGCTTGTTACGTAACAACCTTTTGATTACATAGAAACTAAACAGCCGATGAGCTTGGCAAATGGATTCATTGTTTTTTCCTTTTCCTTCACCCACCCATTTTATAACCATTGGATGTAAAAAAAAAAAAAAAGATGTTTTTTTTCAGGAATGTGCTTTTGTGCTTTCTGGACTGCTTTCTGCTAGCCACAAGTTAATGATAATGAAGAATCAAAACCAGGTGTATTGGAGCGAAAGCACCAGGGCTGTTTTCCAAAAAGGTGCCTTTGTGAATTCTTAACGGTTTGAATGCACAAGGCACGGGGTAGTTCCAAGACCTGCCTATAATAATAATAATAATAATAATAATAATAATAATAATAATAATAATAATAATAGTATCAAGCGTTGTATAATCAGACATGGGCTGTAAAATGTACTCTATTGAGAAAAGATTTTATTTATACCATGTCATAAACACATTGTGAAAAGAAATCTTAAAAGAGCACTTGTGTTGCAGCTTTCTGGGATTCATAGAATCTCACTGAAAATGTGTCTAGATCGAACTATTGTGTTTAACCGAGAAAACTTTTTACCACAGCCTTGTCCGCTGCTCACTGTTCATGTATCTGTTCCTGACCTTTCTGTAGAATCTGGGATCCTAATAATGAAGTGTCAGGGGCAGGTGTACTGGTGTGAAAGCACTAGGACTGTTGATCCATGAGCAGCTTTTGATTGGGGATAGATCCACCAGATCTAATGAGAGAGTGAAATGGCAAGCTAGTTACATAACAACATTATGATTCGGGCTGTAACGATTCCTCGAGTAATTCGATTACAAAAATTCACCTGCTAATCTCGGGGTGCTTTGGACACGAAACAGATCGAAAAATTTTTTTTAATCGAACAGAGGTCCAACAGAACAGAAAAACACAGATCACACCACAGGTTTTGAAGCACAGATCTGTTCATTTTTTCGGATCAGCAAAAAGGCGGAGGAGACAAATCATTTTCTTTCCATATATAACAAGAAATATTATAGTAAGGAAATGCTGACTGCTCACGACTGCTCTAAGTAGTTGATATTACTTAAAATCTATGTTAAAAAAGTTTCATTCTGCAATCATTAAGAATCATATATTTGTATAAACATTAAACATTAAAAACCATCTCTGGGTCACGTAAAACCTTCTTGACTTGACGTGCGTACTGAACCTTGAGTCGTCGTTACACCGCTATTATTTATATACAGTGTGTTTAAAAAATCCCTCCACAGAGCAGGTAGTGGAGCACAGTTTTTAAACTTGCAGTAAATACAAAGATTTAGTTCATGGAAAATTTCAAGCAGGAATACCACATCACTATACTATACAATTAATTAAACAAGTAGTTTCCCATGACTTGCTCTACACAGACATTGCAGAGGAGGTTTTTGAACACACTCTATTTGTATTTTTATGTAATATGGCAATTAAATGCACTAAATGGGTTTAGATTTCATCAATATACTTGAATGCAAATTAAGCAATACAATACAGATTTTCTAATAAGACCTTTAGTATTTATGTATTTCTTGTCCAATTGCTCAATTAATTGAAGGAATATCATTTGAATACTGGATTACTATAATAATCGATAGCAACAGCCCTCATTTTGATTGCTGGAACCTACAAACAGCTGATTAGCTTGACTAATAGTTTTAGTATTTGTTTTTTAGTGTCAGACCTGAACTGATTAATTCAGGTCATTAAGACAAGATTCACCTATTTGTCTATGATTTATCTATGAGACGATCACTTGTGTAACAGGATTCCAAGAACTACTGAATCCCCAACATTGTGTCCCGATCAAACTATTGTATTGACCCCATAAAAGCTTTAATCACAACCTCAGCGCATATGTTCCTGGATCTTGACCTTCGTAAAGAATGAAGTATCAGGGGTGGGTGTACTGTGTGAAAGCACCAGGTCTGTTAGTGATCCACGAGCAGGTGTTGCTTGGTGATCCACTTGGTGAGATCTAGTGAGGGATTGAAGCGGCAGCTCGTTACGTAACAACCCTTTGATTACGTAGGAACTAAACAGCTGATGAGCTTGGCTAATGGATTCAGTATTCAGTACCTGCCTACTTATAACCAGTGGATGTAAAAAGAAAAAGGGGGATTTTTCAGGAATGTGCTCTTGTGCTTTCTGAACTCTGAGCCGCGCGTGGTCCCGGCGCATGAATATAATCGTGCGCGTGCTACTTCGGAAGTAGGTCACCGCTTCAGCCGTGTCTTGTCAGCTGCTTGCTCCTCGCCGCTGCTCTTCTTCTTCTCGTCTTCTTCTTCTCTTCTTCTTCTTCTTCTCCTCGTTGCATGATCATCGAGCACGTTAAAAGAAACATAATCTGAATCCGGGAATTTGCACCGTTTTCGGAATGTGACAGGTTTTTATTCGGCTGCCGGAGTGGACTCGGAGGTAAAAGCCAGGATTACTAATGTGAATGTGTGTGTTTTTTTTCTCTCTTTTCCTTTCGATTGTTTCCCTTCGGTTCTTTCTACTGTCGAAAGAACCGCGTCCGTGTGAACGATTGCAGCGCGTGCAAAAGGGGATAATCGGTGTCTTTCTGCTGTTTTTTTTTTTTTTTTTTTTTTTTTGTTTTTTTTGCGTGTTCGTTTGGCGCTGACGTACCGTCGCTGGCTCCGGGGTTTGTGAAGGCTCGAGGAGCAGGAGGGGGTTTTGCTGCTCGAGCTCAACATCGAGGTGGGATTCATTTGGTGATCGGCTTTGGAGTTGGCTGATTTAGTTCGTGTTTTCATATCTTAGCATGGGTTTGTAAGGTGTGTGTGTGTGTGTGTGTGTGTGTGTGTGAGAGAGAGAGAGAGAGAGAGAGAGCGAGAGAGCCCCAAGCGCGACGATTTGAACCCGGGAATGTGTTACGCCCTGTGTGTGATCTGCTCCCAACACGCTTCTCAACACATCTACTGGAGAAACATGGCATTATTTTCGGCATCGCAGCAAAAAAAAAAACATTGCCCCCCCCTTCCGTCCTCTCTCTCTCTCTCTCTCTCATTTTTTGTCGTGTCCTTTTTTTTAGTCGGATCAATTCCCTTAACTCAGTTTTGGGAGAAAGAGTGGGAGAGGGTTGGGGAAGCTCCTGATTTCTGTGTTGGTTCAAAGTTAACATCAGTGCACATCAAGGTTTGATGGCTACTTTATCTCAGGAGCCATGTTCCCAACAGTACTCAACATTAAACCTAACCAATTCATGCACTTGCTTTTTTGGGAGCTGTTTCATATTATACAACACTCCCATAAAAGCCCCACTTCCTAATGCTATACACACAGGACCCCCCCCCCCCCACACACACACACACAAACCAAACTATAATGCTTGTAATGGTCTTAGCTACTAATGATTGATCAAAAATTGAGAGGGAATAAAACAGATGCACTCCGGAGACTGTCACCATTTGATAGCTAATTTTCTCTGCAGTGAACAGTATGTGTGGGAAGAAATAGCTAGAAACTAGCTATGGGAATCTAGTTATGTCAGTTATGTATGTACGTAATGGAAAGATTATGAGAACGATGTTAGCTGCTTAAAAAAAAAGGACCAAACTTGTATATATGACTTTACACTATAGTTCAGATATTGAGTCACAGTAAATGAAACAATGTCGACTCTTCCATATGTAACAAGCCGTGTCGATTTACACACAACCGTCAAACACTTTTTCTACCTGTTTAAATATTGCCGTTTGATTTGTAAAACCATTAGAAGCTTAATATTTGTTTTTGTTCTGGTGCAGAAAAATGAGAACACTGCTTGCTTTAAAACTTTAATGGGAAAATGTTTTGAAACAGTTCATTCGGATGCTCTTGGATGTCATAGTATGTTACATTTATTGCTAATGCAATAAATTACCCAGGCAAGTCATAAGGCCTGTTTCAAGGTTGTTTATACATTTATGTAAATGCAGCATTGTTGGAGTGGAAATTATTTATTTAACAAATTTTTTTTAGATACATACCAGTCAGGATTATGTAAGAGATAAAGTACTTGTAAAAAATTATATATATATATATATATATATATATATATATATATATATATATATTTTATATATAATATATATCATTTTTTGGTGCATGTCATATGCAGCTGAGGATGTGTAATCCATCATCAATGTGTATTCCCCCCCCCCCAATGTCACCAATCTTAAGCCGATCTGTGAAATTTGTTCTGATACGTTTGTCATCTGTATGTGAACTCGCTCGTCTAATAGCTCCGTGAAATACCGGGCATGATTTATTTATTTTTTTCCCTAACCGCCGATTTTCTCGTTATTTGTCATCATGGCTGAGGAAGCAAAAATAGAAGTATGCAACAGGACAAGCTCAAAAATATTATGGCTATTTGACTACAATAATCATTTCATTGGAAACCATTTCCTGACCATTTTCACTTTCCTGCTGTAGTGTCATGTTTCAGATCAATTTAAATTTCCCAGTTTTTCTCTTGGGAAATCAATAAAGTACATTCATCTATCTGCTATCTATTTATACACTGAATAGTATATCATATTAAAAAAAAAAACTCATGCCAATTAAACTCCCTGTTCAACCCTAACCCTGACTGGTCGTGTTTGAATCCGGCTGAACTGGCATGAAACCTGCTCACAATAGTTTAAGAATTATGTGAAAGTATTTATTTCAAAATGTTAAGAGATTTTCCAACGGGGAATGATTAGTACCTGATTTCAAACGTACTGGTTATGTGTAATGTAATGTGTAAATGTCAGTGTAATAAAAGGACAAAAACTGAATCGCTGCTGTATTAAGGGAGACTAATTGGATGATGTCTAGTGTTAATGATATGACAGCAGGCCAAGTTCACAGTTCATATGATTCCTGATTTGTGTGACTTGTGTCAGGCATGCATCTACCAATTAGCTTAAATCTGCATTTACTAAAATTAGTTGTAATAGTAACGCACACCCAGGTATATATAAAGGAAGCAAACCCTGTGGTATTGTGTGGATAAACCTTTATGTCCTTTTTCTGCATTAAAGACTGTTTATAGTACACGGTCACTGCCTTTCTAAAGGTATGGTTCATACAATTATGTAGCCTTGAAATGTAGGCAGGAGTGAGTATAAAATGGCTCTGTTTTTTTTCTGTTTCTTGATTATCTGTGTGAGGCGTAGTGTTTAAATATGTTGAATAGGGAATAAATGGTACAATCATGTAGATTTATTCTCTATTTGAACTTCAGAATGTAAATATTGACTTTATACCAGTTCTATACTGCTCTGAATGTACATGAACGGAATATTTATGCTAATAAGTAACATACTCTAAAGATCTCATTAATCATCCGTATTTACATGCTGCATCCTTTTTTTCTTTCCTGTAGCAGTCGATTGGGGTTTATATGGGATGGATAATTTTCTATACATTTATTTAACTGAAGGTTGAAAATGGATGATATCTTAGAAGTCAGTGAGGGAGAGTGCGCAGCTCATAATGCAGTTATTACATCTATCTTTACTTTGCGTAGTCAGCCATATCGATTTCAGCAGCCGCTAGCCAAAGCCAGAAGTGAAACCATAATTTGAATGAGCCAACCACAGTATTTACAGACCTGCATGCCTCCAACACAACTGAGTTTTGAGCATTTCCTTTTTCTTTCTTTTTTTTTCTTTGCAGGTTCTTCATGGAGGATTGTAATGACACATGCACGGCAGAGGAACTCTTCATGTAGATATCGAAGTGAATCCAAGGAGCAGGTGAGCTGCCAGATAGATGCTGAAATTATGGGCAAAACCTGGCCCGAGAGCATAGTGCCGAAAAAGAAGACTAAACGGCATTCCCATAAAAGAGGAAGAGATAAGGAAATAAAGCAGCAAAACGCAGAGAGTGACCGGAAACTTTATCCCCTCAGAGGACGGCAGGGAATAAATGACGTGGGTTCCTTAAACTGCTGTGTTCTACTGACTCGCTTAGAAGAAGGAGGAACTTGTAAGAGCAGCATGAAAGCTGCACCTAAGAATAAAGGGAAAAGAAATATGAAGGCAAAGAAGGGAAGGACCAAACCCTGCAAGTGTCGGAAGAAGGCCTGCAAAGCATGTCGGCTAAAACCTGGACCAAAAAGCAAGCCCAAAACGGACAAATCTGCCTTATATATGGAACTTCTTGAACCTCGAAAGCGACGGTTGGCCTCTCTTAATGCTGAAGCAGTCAACAGCGTTTTGTTGTTCAGAGATGAATCGCAAATGTCCAAAAAACAGCAGAATTCCCAAAAGGGTGATGGTGAACTCCTAAAAGAAAGTGACAGATCAAAAAAAGGACTCGAAGGCCAAAAACGTACACATGCAGGAGAACGAGACGAAGGAACAACCCCTAAAAAAAGCAAGAAGGCAAAGCGAGAACCTGAACATCTGGACCAGCTGAATCTAAACAGTCCGACCCCAAGGCGTCTAGCAGGTTTAAATGCGGCCGCTCTTTTGAAGCTAACTAGCACCTCGTCTGGAGCTAAACGGCGAGTTAAAACGGACACCAAGCCAGGCAATGGTGGAGCACGAACAAAACTGCTGCAGGGAAAGATGAAAAAACAACAAAGCCCACCTTGCCTGTCCAAGCTGCCAGTATCTTCACGGTGCTGCAGTCTCTGCAAGAAGGAGGCTCTTAAAACGGACACTTTGTGGGAAGGCACTTCGGGGGGCCATGACTTCATCAAACCCGGCTACCAGTGCAGGTCTATGCTAAGCTACTCGCTGAAGCCCGTGAAAGAGGAGAAAACCGAGACTGATGTGAACTCATGTTACTGCTGTTCCCAAGAGAGGTCTGTAGAATATTGCCACCGATTAGCCCTGTTCCTTGGGCAGAAGGCGTTTCCCGAATCAGAACAGCATTCATTGCCATCTGTAAAAGGATTCCTCCCCTCCACTCACACACTAACACACCCAGCTTTGACGCTAGGTGCTCATTCTTACCCCTGCTACCCCGGCTATTATGTCCACATTGCTCATCATGGGACGTCCTCGCTCCCTGTAAGTACAAGTCCAGGACCCCACGCGCCACCTTCTGTACCTCCTATTACACTGTGTCCCACCGGGGTCCAGAGACCCAAACTACTGCCCTCTCCAGTGTCTCACCCTTCAGGAATTCCTCATCCAGTGTACTGCAACTCTGTGGGGACGTGTTATGGAGAACCGTGTAGGATCAGCAGCTGTACCTACAGACACGCTCAGCCCATTGCTAACAGGAGCTGCTCATTCAGTGCCGGATGCTCCAGCTGCAGCCGCAAGATCAAGATGGGTAAGACGATGCAAATGGAATGAGGATCCATTTGCCCTTAGCATGAGCGTCTCGATAGAATCAGCCCTAGTTATTCGGCGCTTGTGTCATATGTGATGCAGTGCTGTTTAGAGAAAATTCATGCTGAGCAAAGTAATGTTTGGCAAACAGTACGAGGTCAAATGCTGAGGACTGTAATGGGGAAATGCTTGTGATGTGTGATGGTAATTTCACATAATAGTTGTGTTGAAATGCTTTCCGACTTTAAAAAGTTAATTCCAACCACCCCCCCCAAAAAAAAGCATATCCGTGGTGCTGAAAACATACCGTACCTTGAGCTAAGAAGGTTATCATTGACTGAGACAGGTAATATTCTTTGCCTCATACTGGCTGTATTGTATAAGATGCTTTTGAAAAATGGCTTGAAAATGGTCACGTGATACGTCTCTGCTTTTTGGTGCCATGTGCAAAAAGGAATTAGATGGTGCAGGCCAGTTGTTTTTATTCTAAACAGACACTTCAATAAAACGAGATGTTAGAATGTAATATCAAGAATCAGAGTTAATCAGAGATTAAAAGAGTTGAGGAGAAATAGATGAACATGTATTTATTGCTTTTTTTCTTTTGTACTTAGCCCTTTAATTGAATTTTAATATCATGGGACCGTGTTACTGCAGTAACTCATTTAACCGTAACCAGACAGCGATCTAGTCACAAACATTACGACCTCTAATTAGACAACTGGATCCGGGATATATTCAGCTTTATCTCGCCTCAAACTGTCAGGTCGTAAGCCCTGTCTTTAAACATTATGCGGCACAAAAGGGTGAAATAGGGAAATAAAAGCCATTGAGATGCTTTTAAAAGGACTCGGAAAGAAAGATTTGACTCAACGTTGAAAAAGCCTCTTTCCCTTTGTGCAGTCACTCCACTATGTTTGTCTGCTCGCTGCTGTCTTTTAAGCGCTAGTTTGAATGTGAATAATTGCCACAGGTGGGTAGGGTGCTGGTTATTTTTGTTGGCAGGAGACTTGATCTGGCTTTTCATTGTAAGATGGCAGCTGTAGTCTTGTATACTTTTACTGACCTTAGAGCAGCCACAAAGCATCGCAGGACTTTCTGATGGTCACCTTATACCTATCCGACCTGCCACAATCCATCTTATCTCTTTATAATGAGATAAGATTTTGTAGCTTTGCTCAGTAGTTATAATGCTCATATTATGACTTTACAATAGCCAGTATGCACATTTATTTCCAATAAAGGTGTTAGAATTTTCCAAAAAATGGCTTGGCACATATCCCAGTATTAGTCAACCATTAAAAAAACCATTAACCATTAAATATTTAACAAAATCCAAATAGAAACATATGATAAAGTTTTTGTAGATTTTTCTCCTGGATACATTTTCTTGATATATGCCTGTTTAGTCATTTTGCCAGAGGATGTTTGTGGTTATGAGAGATAGTCAGAGAAAACTCGTTTTCTGTTCCCTGCTGCAAATTCCATACATGCAGCACACATTTGATTACAACCTGTTTGTTTTATCTGTAATTAGAGTCTCTTGCTGTAGTGCGCTTGGCTATGCAGTTTGTGTTTGATCATTAGTGGGTCATGAGGATGGGATTCATGTATCCTTTACCTGTGTGGGGAATTCATTTAAATAAAACTCGCAGAGGCATTGCTTTTCTTGACATGTTCTCAGTATATCTGATAAACAGTGGTGTGTGTAAGGTTTTAGGCAGGTATGGAAAAAAATGCGGTAAAATAAGAGCTTTCAAAACAGAAATGGAAATTAAATGGACAGACAATGGACTGGTCACAACAATATTGTTGTGACCAGCCTTTGCTTGCTAAAGATCATCAAGACTTCTACAATAGATTGAGTTGCATAAAGTTTTTGATGGAACTTGGAGCGTTGTTCCAAACATCCTGGAGAACTAACCACAGATCTTCTATAGATGTAGGCTGCCTCCAATCCTTTTGAAGTGATAATGTTAAGATCAGGGTCCTGTGGGGGCCAAACAATCACTTTCAGAAATCCTTATTCTTCTCTACACCTCAGATAGTTCTTAATGACCTTGGCGGTTTGTTTGAGGTCATTGCTCTGCTGTAGAGACGGCATTGCATCGTTGATAAGAAACTGGATTTATTTCTTAGCATTGAGGAGCGCTGGTTTCCAAATGTTCAGATGGTACTGCTGATGGCACTTACATTTACATTTACAGCGTTTAGCAGACGCCCTTATCCAGAGCGCCACACACAAAATTTTCCGATGTTGAAGGAAAGTAAGCATGATGTATGATATGATTGGTTGACCTGTGTCTGTGGTCTTCAACATTGTTTGTGCAAGTGGTAGTGAAAGAGAAAAAAAAAAAAAAAAAAATATATATATATATATGTATATGTATATATATATATATTTATATATATATATATATATATATATATATATATATATATACACACACACATTAGCTGGCTGAAGAGAGAGCTGCTTTGGTTTCGGTTGTGAGACAATAAAAAAGAAGTGAAAAGTCAAGGATTGTGAAACCTCTTTTCCCATAGGAAAGTCATTACCAACTTGTCATTCTGATCTGCCATTATTTATAATGATTGTTTTATAGCAGGTAAAATATTAAAATATGGTTGCATGAAAAATTGCTGACATTCAGTCCCAGCTACATGTGCTTTGAAATTCAGTAATCATTCAGATTCAGATGGGATGAGATAAACTTGAATAAATCCATTACTCCACATTCCCATGTAAAATAGTCCAATCCGAAAAGTCCTTATGACCGATTTTTTTGTAGGACAAATTTATCGCAATCGAGCTGTTGTTATAAGCAGAAAAAACGGGTGCGTATGAGGAAATAGTTTTGAAGAAAAAAAGAAGTGAGAAAACCAGCCAATCAAAAAGTGTACACTAAACCGTGAAATCCTTATTCGAACAAATAATATACTGACCACTGTATGTATGTTGGTTGAACAATTCTTTACCCAGTGGAAATGTATTGGAAATACTTACAGCTGTACAATTTCCGCCAGCACAATGGCAGAACACTAATGTATTTTCTAGACAGAAGCACTTCATAGAGAAAGCCTACACACCAGAGGCTGTTGCAGCAACAAAAGCGCAGCTCAGCGTGTTTCGGCAAGAACAGAAAATGTAGTTTTAGATAGCGTTTGCAATGAAGAGGTAATTTGTTCTACCACCAGATAGTTTAAATCATTTCAACGTTCACCGCTTTAATGAAGGAGTAAATCAGCTAATGAACACTGCGGCCTGAGGTCCTTAGTAAATAAATTGCTTTTCTTTTTTTTTTTTTTAAAAGAAAGAATCTTCTGCTTGTGGTGGTAAATCTTTCATTGGTACAACACACAGGCAAAATGTTTGGCAGTCAATTTCTCATATCAAGCTCTGTTCACTCATTGTGCAAAATATACTCTATAGCTGGTAATGTATATCATGACTAGCACTATCCCTGCTTTCTAGGCGTGCAAGTCCGCTTGTAATAATACAGAGACTTAACAGCTGAGTGAACATGCAGTGAGCTGCACATTCTCTCTCATGCTTGGCCGGTCGCCTCCCCAAGAAGCCAGAATAAGCAAGAAAGGCTCTATTAAGTTTGGGAAAAGGTTTGATCCACAACGCATTTGCCGTTACGTTTTTTTTTTTTTTTTTAAATCCGTGTTGGGCCACAGAACATTTGACCTCACAAAAAACGCGATTATAGGGTAATTGATTCTAGATCGTCTGATGGCTGTCCGAAAGGAGGTAAATTATTCGCAATTTTTGAAGCTGTCTTTCGAGATGCTCATCCAGCACCAGAGGTAGAGCATGATGACGGGATTGCAAGCATGGTTATCAAAATGCCAAAAGAGGTTAGGCACTTAAGATAATACGATTTCCATCAGGAACAGATTGAACATGGATGGGTCATTTCTGATTGTACAGCTACAGTTTGAAAGGCCTGTTAGCTATTTAATGAGCTATTAAAATTGAATCGGTGATTACAGCATTGAACAAATGTTATGCATTTCTGTAGCTATTCACTGCTCCTGCACACCTGTTCCTAAACCAAAGCACCACATTTCTGATCAGTACGGCTTCAGATTTGTGTCAAGGGTGACACAGAAACCAGTAACTGGGATTTGAAGAAAGTACGTGTAGCCTGCCATGCCTGTACGGAATGTCTTAACCATTTTAATCAATAATACATTTTGTTCCTCTTAAATGATTACTGAATTTCAAAGCAGGTTTTCAGCACTTAATTGCAGAAAATAGGCAAATTACTTATAATCACAGTTTCCTTTTAGTCTCTGTGTAAATAGCATCAGCTGTATCAAGCTGTAACTCTCTCTCTCTCTCACACACACACACAAAGTTTATTAGGATGTGTCACACTAACATCAAACTTTCACATCGCTGTTACAGAGGACTACCCCTATCCACTGGACCAGCACGGCCCTTCCATTTCCATGCCCCCAACCTTGCCCCTCTCTGTCTGCCCCATCCCAAGTGTGCCTGCTGCCACCCAGCCTATGCCCCACCTGCAGTCTCCTCTGCCGGACACTGGGCGTTCTCAGGTCCAGTTACGCGTAGGCCGAGAGTGCCCTCAGAGTGCCAAGCCACCCAGCAGCTCGCGCTCAGCTATACGAGACACAGCTGTCTGCCCCCATGTGAAAGAGGGCCAGCTGGGAGCCAGCCATGGCAGTCCAAGCACCAAACAGGCCAAGATCAGTCGGCGACGGGCCACTAACGGCTGGCTGCCTGTGGGCACAGCCGTGGAGAAGGAGGTATTCATAGTGGTACGTACTCGTGTTCTCTTCTGTCCCGATTAGAAAATGGCTGGTGGAGGATGTGAGAATAGCAAATGTTGCATTGCACTACTGAGGCTGTGAAAGTGTGTGTGTGTGTGTGTGTGTGTGTGTGTGTGTAAGAGTGAATTAAATGCTCCTATTTTTTTGTGTCTTCCTCCATTAAATTCTAATTTGAGGTACACGGAGGGCATAACCTATAGACCATAAACTATTTATAATCTAATTGATACAGAAGTCGCAATGAATATCTTCTTTACCAAAATATTTTATTTAAAGGTCATCCTTTAAAATTAAAAGTGATTTTTGATTATGAATCGACTATGTATTAAATAAAACAACTCCTTACAGATCCTTGTAATCTAATTGATAAATATTAGGAATGTTTAATTGTAAAAATGACCATTGTGCTTAATACTAGATTAATACTTAAGCCAATAATCTGTTAATCTTTTAACCTTTTTATTGTTATAAGAATATAGAGCTTTAGAGTAAAAAAAAAAGCTCTTATAAAAGTGAATCACACTTTCATTTATTATAAAAGATAATCTTTTATCTCAGCATTTATCTCAGACATCTTGTATGTCACAACCTACAATAAGCTGTAAAAGCCTAGTGTGCTGCTTTCAATCATACGTCTGTGTTCATAAATCAGTGCACATTCTTCTTCCAACCCAAAATGAAGAAAGTAGTCATCATGCATCCATAAAATCACGGTTTCTGCCTTAAATCTGAGAAATTTAGTAAGATGTATGTATTACATCGCTCATGCCCCCCCCCCTTTCACATTTTGCACTGATAATTAATTTTTCTTCCTAAGTGTTGCTGCAGTGTCCTCTAGCACTCTTTTCATTTATTTGGTTTCTCTTCATAATTTGGGGTTTCTGGTTCTGTGATTCTGCTGGATACACCGCTAAATAACCTTGATTTTTCTTGTATATATGATCATAGATTATTTATATCTCTTGTAATTCTTTATTTTCTTTGGCCATTTAGTGGTTATCAAGTGTTGTAGCCCTGACACCTGTATGTAGTTTGTGGGTGACACTAAATGTAAATATAAATTATTATTATTATTATTATTTTATGTATAATATAAGTATATTTCAAGTTTTTAAATTTCATTTATTCAAGTATTGAGCTAAACTCAAGAATTATAAAAAGCACCCTGATATAATAAATTATTAACTAGTTTAATTAATGAACAGTTGAAAAAAAATGCTTTTTTGTGAAGTTACATTTACACTAATTATAGTGTAATAATTTATAGAGGTCAGGCTTAATAGTGCTTTTCCCATATTGGCTAGCCAGATGTTGATTTCCAGCTCATTTTGGTGTGCTTTCTGGATCTGGTTCCTTTGTAAAGCAAAGAGTTGTACACCTCAATTCATAATTATAAACTAATAACTAAGAAAGGAATTTGTTTGCCAGAGTGTGAAAAGTTTGGAAAGAGCGAGTGTTTTATTGTTTGAGTGTTTTAAACCCGCTCTTGCTCCTTTTGTTTATATGCAACAAACACAAGAATGACACTAAATGACTACAAGAATTTTTAACTCTAAAAGAAGAGCTTATGTAACAGGAGAGAAGCCTTTACTAGTTTGCATCACACCCACAGTCAAACATGGAGGTGGAAGTTAAATGGTTTGGGGTTGTTTCTGAAACTTATTTCAGCCAAAAGCCATACTGATCCAACATGCCTACCATTCATAATTCATTGCCATGCAATTCTGTCTGCAGCTCATTCACATAGAACAAGACAGTGATCTGAATCATATATACAATCTCTGTAAGTGTCATTTAGAGAGCAAGCAGCAGGCTGGAGTGTTATCTATCATGAAATGGCTGGCCCATATTTAACAGCTCTAGGATGAACTGGGTCATAAGTTTAGAATGTATCATCTGATTATGGAAGAACACCTTTGGCCAGTTTTACAAATAAATGTTAATAATAAAGTTTACCATTTGTACAGTTATGGTCAGAATATTTGAGTTTGCTAGAATCGAATACATTTTATTTGTCACATGTGCATTACAGCACAGTGAAATTGTTCTTCACATATCCCAGCTTGTTTGGAGCTGGGGTCAGAGTGTAGGGGCAGCCATGGTACAACGGCCCAGGAGCACAAAGGGTTAAGGAGCTTGCTCAAGGCTTGGCAATCCCAGAGCTCAAAACCCGACCTTCCTGTCAGTAGCCCAGTGCCTTAAACCACTGAGCTACCTCCTTCCTCAGTTTTCATGATGACAGTTTGCATGTCCTCCAGAATGTTATGAAGAGTGATCAGATGGATTGCAATTAATTGGTAAAGTGCCTTTTTGCCATGAAAATGAACTTAATCCCCCAAAAAACATGTCACAAAAGGACCATCAGACATCATGTCGGTGATTCTCTCAAGGTGAGAGTGTTGACCAGAACAAAGCTGGAGATCACTCTGTCATGCTGATTTAGTTTGAATAAAGGCTTTAACAGGAAGGTGATGATGAAATCATTGTTCTTCCTCTGTTAATCATGCCTAACTGCAAAGAAACACATGCACTCATCAACGCTTTGCATAAAATATGTTTCACAGGCATGTATATTACTGCTGGTACAATTCTACCCAAAAAAAAAACATTTATCAGATCATCAAGAACTTCAAGGAGAGAGATTTAATTGTCGTGAAGGAGTGCACAAAGAAGATCCAGAGAGGAACGACTACTAATTTGATTTAGGGGTCAGAGCATCACCAGGAAACGCCTCAGACCTTAATCCCATTGAGAACCTTCTCAATCCACAATACACGGGGGAACAAAAATAATAATTCTGACACTTCAAACATTGATTATGCCAGATTGGACTGCCATAAGTCAGGATGTGGTCCAGAAGTTGATTGAGGGTTTGAGAATGAAGGGTCAAGACTCTAAAGATTTTTATTTTAAAAAAGACTTGTATTAACTGCTTGTAATTGTACTTTAGTCTAATACTATCTGACCAAAAGATCTAAATGCAATTAAGCAGCATATTTTGTGAAATGTAATATTTGTGTCATTCTCACACCATGTACATTTATTTATTAGTACCATCAAAGTAAATCTTAATATTGTTAAATGACCTAAAATCATGTGGCTTCTTACTCACATAGTTATAGAAAAGTTCACTTCTGGCCAGAATGCAACCCCAAACAATAACATGTAGTTTATAAGTTTTGTAGAGTTTTTAGTTTGACCTCATGCTTATTATTATTATTATTATTATTATTATTATTATTATTATTTATTATATTATTATTACTTATCTTAGTATTTTTAATGATTTGATGTAAGAACTAGATTATTCAACTACAAATATTCATAAATTGTCAACTTTGCCAAATGCATTCATTCAGCTTGTCTATGTTTGCTTGCATATGTTGAACTTCTCTGAAAGAGATGTAATGAACTGATACTTTTCCAGAGTAATATGAGTTATAGATAAATCCAGTATCATTCATTTACATGACTATTCGTTTTGAAACCATAAGTTTATTGTGCAAAGATGGAAAAAATAGTTAGATGTATGTCTATATATGTGTGTGTGTGTGTGTTTGACTGAATTATAGAAATGAAAAATAATGAATGATAAAATGACATGCTTGCAACGATTATCTAGTGCTCTGTGGCACCCAATGTTTACACCAGGGGTCACCAACGTGGTGCCCGTGGGCACCAGGTAGCCCCCAAGGAGCACATGAGTAGCTCTCAGGCTTGCTATAAAAAGTGCACAACTCATCAGTGAGATGCGTCTATAATGTAAAATGTAGTTAATTCGTTGTTGATAGTCACTGTCAAGTGTATTTACATAGATAAATGAGTATCATTAATAATAATAATAATAATAATAATATATAACTAAAGGTAAATTTGTTATTTCAGAGGAGTATTTCAAACTGGTAGCCCTTTATATGACTCGGTGTCCATGTAGTAGCTCTCAGTTACAAAAAGGTTGGTGATCCCTGGTTTACACCATGTATTACAATGTTTTTAAAGAACTGTATCAGTACAAGATCTGAGAAGACTTGCAATGTCTATACGGTGTTTATTATTTATGTGTGGCTATGACCTACAGGGTGAGGAGTCTCCAGCACTGCGCAGATGTTACGACGGAGTGCAGAGAGACGGGGAAGTAATCAGGGTGCGAGACACTGTGCTTCTGCGATCTGGTCCGCGTAAGAAGTCACTCCCCTATGTGGCCAAAGTGTCTGCCTTCTGGGAGGACCCTGAGTCAGGTACACCAAGATTCCTGGCTACATTGCTCATGAAGTACACAATACAGACAAAAGTTTGTGGACACATCACTAATTGGCTAAAAATAACATCCGCTCTTCTAGGAAGAGTAGATTTTGGAGAAAGATTTTTGCTCTTTAAGCCACACGGGAGTTAGTAAATCCGGTACTTATGTAGGGTGAGAAGGCCCGGGTGCAGTCAGTGTTCCATTTCATCCCAAAGGTGTTTATTAGAGTTAAGGTCAGAGCTCTGTTGCAAGCCATTTAATATCTTCCACTCCAAACCACCAGTTTGTCTACAGGTTTGGGTCTCCTGGTTCAAGTAAATTGACAGTTCAGTGTTATCACACCTAAAGACATTCTGTACGCTTGTGTTGCTTCAACTATGTGGTTAAATTTGGAGGGGTGGAGGAGGGGGTCATACGCCTGGAAATGTCAGGTGACAAAATTCTTTTGTCCATATAGTGTAGTGTCTTAACACCTTTCTGTTTGTATATCAAATACACTAAGTATAACTCGACACTGAGGCTGCCTTATTGGTTGCCCTTTTTACGGTATTTTATAACAAAGTTATTTCTTGCGTATTCTATTTTTTGGAGACTAGGGAAAAACGTGACCAGTACCTCAGTTGTCCTATGTTTGGGTTCTCTTTTGCTTGTTTACTTTCCGAAGTTCTTCTTCTTGGACGTTATCAATAACCGGAATGACTGTACAACCCTAGAACGTCCTTTGATTGATCTGTTCATCATGCTCTATCATCCAGGGATATTACAAGCCCATCATTTTTGTTCATATTTCAATGGATCTTGAATCTAAATCGGGTCCGCTGTCAGTTTCTCAACTGTTTATTTCACCGAAGTAGAGACTGTCTCTTCTCGTTCATGACCTTCCTCAGGGGAGCCTCCTGCCTGATTTTCTTCCTGCTACTGAAATCTGTCTGAGGTTCCTCGCAGCAGTTTTGTTACCATGTCTTCTGTATTGGTCGCTCTTCACCCCCAGTGTGCACCAGAGCAAAGTGATGAATAGAGTGCTTTTTTATATTTTTTTCATAGTCTGTGAAGGGCATGTCTCACAGGCTAAACTGGCATTATACAGGACTCTGTAAGCGCCTGTCGCAGATGTTCAGATCACAAACAATTTGGCCATTGATTCTGTCTGTCGTCCAGCTCTGCTGGGGCCTGGCAGAACTAACTGCACTCTTGGTGCCATAGTCATGAGGTGATAATGTCTTCAAGGAAATAAGCAAAGCTACCGTAGCTCTAATGGAAGTAATGCTTAGGAGTGAGGGGATGTGTATTTTTCTCCAAACAGATCTTTTGAGAGATTTCTTTAAAAAAAAGAAAAAAGAAAATGAGCATATCTAACTGTGCTTGTTATTTTTATTATAATAAATACATTTTAATCATGTACATTATGGCTTTACCTCAGTTCATCGACATAAACTTAAAAAAAAAAAAGTCTTGCGTGGGATACAGGATGGCCTTTTTTTTATCGTAATACACTTTTCTTTTTTCTTTTTCTTTTTGCACTACAAAGGCCTGTTTGTGAAAGGGCCATTCATTAGAAGTCAGAAGCGACTTGAGTAAATGTATGATTCGCTGTCTGTCTGAACCAAAGTAATAAAAATAAAAGCGACCTTTCTGTACCATATTGAACTACATTGCATCATATATTTTTGTTTCATGGTGTCATTTTCAAATGAATCACATTGTTTTGAAATTATTCAAAATTGGATCGAAGTGAATCATATCGCTTCACATTGGCAGCTGCTTCATACAGTATGTATCTTTAATGTTGTTGACTCAATGCATAGTTACGGAGCTGCACAAAGAAAATTATACACACAGACATTGATAGAGAGTCTCAGGTCACCTTGAGCCAGCATCTATTTTTTGCTAAAAAAAAAAAAAAAAAAAAAAAAAGAAATACATGGCCAATGACCAATATCAGAAATAAAATCAAGCATTTCCACTGGGAGTGTCGATCGCATCTAAAACTGTGATTGGCTGAACAGGAAACCTTTAAATAGACACTTGTATCAAACTGCTATAGGGCAAGAAAAAGAACTAAACTAATATCTAAGTATCTGTTTCTATACTTAGTCATGGAAACCAATGAAAAGGCTTCTATTTCTTCTGAGCTACAACATGACATTCCTTTGATTAAGCAAGTAATGAACCTGATAGCTATTCCATGTCAAGTCATAGTAACCTGCATTTCAAGGACGTCCATCGCCACAGATAAAATTGAAGTTAAATTACGTGATCAATATGCATTAACAGTCTATTCATAATCGCATCTTCAGCCTCTGAATTGCAATTGTGACGTGAGAGGAGTAAAGGTTCCCAGTTCTTACTGCAGTAATAATCGCAGTAGCTGAGTAGCAACTCACCTCCACTCAATGTGATGATTACAGTGCTGCGACTGAAAGCCTAACAGGTGAAAGCATATAAAATTAGGGGAGCAGTTACTGGTAATTACGGTGTAGCAGAGAAATGTTCCACATTGCACTGACAAGGTATTGTGTTGAAAGATGCTGCATTACATTGGAAAGACTTTGAGGAGGAGAATGGGATCATGGGAAAGAGGCACTGATTTTTCATTATTTAACTGATGTATAACTGATAATGCATTTTTTTTAGGATTTCTATTGGCTGTTGTTTGTCAGAATTTTAGCTATCCATTTATGCCAATTTACCATCTGCAAAGGTGCTGTAGTGACATCTACATATAAGACAACGCTTGCTGGTGCATGTTGTTTGTTGGAAAATATTGTGAAGTTAAGTTATTTTGACAGGCAGTGCAGCAAAAAAAAAAAACTCATGTGATTTATGGTGGAAGCAGCACTCTTTTGAAAACCCGTGTTTACCATCTGCTGGGTCATGTATAGTGACTTCTGTACCGAGCTGATAAACTAAAAGGTGATATGACTCTCAACAGGGGAGCTGATGATGAGCCTGTTTTGGTACTACCGTCCAGAGCACACTCAGGGGGGCCGCAATCCCAGCATGCACTGTGAGGTGAGTTGTGTCCATGAGAGTTCTTCAACAGAAAGCAGTGTAAACATTTGACTTGCCTTGATTATGAGTTTTCTGAAAGGCAGTAGGCTGCACAGGCTTTTTTGCACTCAGTAAGCCCTGGGGGCCGTGGAGGCGGGTGGAGGGGGAATGGGGGGAGAAACAGCCGACTTGCATTGCTCTTGCATTGAGTGCTTTTGAAATTGGACACCTGTGCGCTGCGCTGATTGTCTGCTCTCATTGATGTATTGAATATTTGAGTATCAAAGCTTTTGTGTCTTGTGCTGTGGGATTTTCAGAATGAGATTTTTGCATCCCGGCATCAGGACGAGAACAGCGTTGCGTGCATTGAGGATAAGTGCTATGTCTTGACATTAGCACAATATTGCAGGTAGGCCCTGTGTTTGTAAGGTCAGTCATGAGGCCGAATTAATAGACGGTCGGTCGGTTCCTATTCATGTGTGTATCTGTTTTGCTCTAGATTTTGTGCCTTGGTGAAGCGTCACGAGGAGGATCGTCCCAAAAGTGCCCCCTTGGTCCCTCCGGCACGCAACTACACCATTCCAGCTCACCGCAGCGTCCCTGCTGATGTAGACCCCGACCTGGTGTTCGTCTGTCGTCATGTTTACGACTTTCGCTACGGCCGCCTCCTAAAGAACCTGCAGTAGCGCTGGTAGTAATAATGAAAAAAAAATTTGAAAAAATAAAGTTTGCTATTGTGGAGCCATACACTGAAAACCAGAGTCCATAAGGTGAAGACACAATCAACATCCTAATCCAAGGAATTCCTGAAAGACTGTCAAAGTTACGCTGCTCTTTCCAGACTTTGTACTTGCTGAAACAGAAAGTTTGGTGATTTAGCATGATGCAACTTTGAGCACAACTTGGGACAGATCTGATGGCCAATATATGATCTGTAACTTCATAAAAATACATATATATATATATATATATATATATATATATATATATATATATACATACATACATACATACATACATATGAGTTGGCTTGTCGATAGTTCTATTTTATACTCGCTGGATATGTGTGTGTGGAGGAAAAAAAATAATATATATAAGCCGTAGGTACATTTAGGGGTACCTTAAATTATGAATTATACTATAATGTGCCCTTATTGGCTGTAGAGTTATTTATTTATAGATTCTATGGTGAAAATATTTATTTTTAGAGCAATTCAAAATGACTTCCCTTGTCAAAGACCAAACCGAGAGTACTTGGTCTTCCCCAAAAATGACAACTTAAACATCTGTAAGCGATTGTGTATCAATGTGTGGTACCCTGCAGGACCATAGATGTATTCTGGTGGGCCAGAATACTGCCAGAATTCCTCGTCTATCATTAATCAACCAATTAGACTGAGAAGTCTTTAACGAATTCTCATCCTACTATAGCTTGTGAGGACTTGCCTTACACATTAGAAAGAGCGTGTTCCGCCTCCCTTCCTCACATCCTGCCTTTCCCAGCAAACCAAAGCTTTCACACTACGCCGCCAGATACAGCGTCCCACCCCCTTCCTTCCCCGTCATCATAAATTTGCACTAATCTACCGTTCAGCGAATCAGAAGTTGTGATTCCGTCTGAAACTTTCACCGGCTACTGACTTTAAAACGGAGGGAAAATACTGTGTATTTGTTGTATGTGTAAATACAGAACAGAGAATTTTAACGTCTCTGATTCTACAAAACCCGAGGGAGGGAATACATTTCATTTTTTGGAAGCGTATGACTTGTACGTGCCATCGGTCCTTCCTCTGCCCCGTTCCTCCTCCATGCGTTACCTTTTTTAGACACGCTTGTTTCATATAGGAGATCGATATGAAAACACTATTTCATACCGTCTTTTTTCTGTGCCTTTAATAGTAATAGGTTAGTCTGCTATGAAAAGAAACGGGAGGATTTCATCCTTCCCTTCATGGTGCGTTTGCTTCGTTTCCCCTAGCTTGGTTTGTATCATGCAGCAGTTTGTGCTTTAAAAAAAAAAAAAAAAAAAAAAAAAAAAGCAATTCCTTATGATTCTCATTGCACTATAGTGACCCCTGTACTCTCTCCTGCTGAGATAGAAAACAGAAAAAAAAGGGAAAGAAAATTGACCTCAAAGTCAGAGGAAGAATAGATAGGCCAGGAAAAAATAAATACACGCTGCAACTTTCTTCGAGGCAGCAGCGATCACCTTGTTGCGTTGGACCAATGAACTGGAATGTGAACAGGATAGCATGATGTAAGACTGTCATTTCATGCTTTCTACAGATTCAATGCAAAAGTTTGACAAAGCATTATTTCCCGTTGTTAGGAAAAGGCTGCTAAGAGTCCCTCAAAACATCTCCCCAAACCCCCCCCCCCCCCCCCCCCCCCCCCCCCCCCCCCCATCCCCCCCCCCCCCCCCCACCCCCCCCCCCTCCCCCCCCCCCCCCCCCATCTAATTTGCATCACTCAGCATAGGTCAAGCACGTCCTTGCAGAGTTGAAGGCAGCTGGAACTGAGGAACCGTTATATGAAAAAAAAATATTTAAGTTTTGTCCTCATGTAAGTCGATGCAGTGAACAAGCATATACATACATGTTATGGCTTCCATCATAACACAGTTGTGCTTTAGTGCAAACAAGCATCAAGTTTTACATGAATTATCCATTCCTCTTAACTATTTATAGAGTGTATATCAGTCACACATGTATTGTCGTGGTAGCTAGAAATGTGATTTCTGTGCTAGTTTACTATGCCGATGACTCCAATCAAGTGCATAAGACGCCCATGTTCGACAGTATTGGCCAAAATGTACAGCATGAAAGAACACATCGACTTCTGTTGAGTTCTTCATCTGTCATTTCTTTATAGTGCAAGATAATAATAATAATAATGATTATTTTTTAACAACAATTGGACAGTATAATGTTATTGGTAGCACGACTGACACACCCTGTCGGTTTGGCATAGACATTTATAGTACTGTTAGAGATGAAGGGTTTATTGAACAGTGTTGTTTTATATAGTGTGCAAACAGAAACAGATCCTGCGCTTTATGCATTGCTTTCCAAATCTTGGTCCAGCTATCTTTTTTTTGTTTTTCTCTCTACTCTAGCTGCTTTTCAACCATGTTTTCTTAATATTGTTTATTTTTTCTTTGTTTGTTTGTTTGGTTTTTTTCCTCACTGTGGACGGTTAGCTAAGATGGAACTAAAGTCCATTTTGAATTACAGGGGGAAAAATTACTTTTCTAAACGTGACTGTGTGGAGAGGAGAGAAATACTTTGCAGTGACATCAAAAGTGGAAAAAAAAACACCCTGTATGAGAACACTAGGGTTTAATGATGTACCGACTGCTGACCTTTTGCTCATTGCTCTTTATGTAATGACTACAATGAATTAGCATGGAGTCAACACAGTCATGGCCTCTGCATTTAGCAGTAATGCAAGAATAATTTGGCTTCGGGTTTGTCACAGCACTATAATATTTTTCAAATGATTAGAAACAAGTCATTTTTGGATACGATCCAGCAGCATTCCAATATTTTAACCTCTATTACACTGACACACATACACACACGAGAAAATCATTGTCTTTTCGTGTTGTCGCCGCATTGTAAACATTCTTTCAAAGTCTTACATAGCAAGCACTAAGGGTTTTTGCTCTTTCGTCAGCATTGTGAATCGTCCTTGCTATAGTAGAAAGTTCTGAGAGTCCTGTTACAAAAAAAAAGACTGGGCCTAGAGGAAGCAGGAGGTGATTTCTAAGATGTACAAAACTCACCAAGCGCTTTTATTGCTCTATGGTGATGTGTGTGTGTATGTGTGTACACAATATCATATATATATATATATATATATATATATATATATATATATATATATATATATATATATATATATATATATATAATGTATATATATATATATATATGTTTCAATGCAGCATGGAAGTACTGGGCATTCTTGGAAATTAGTCCTAGCACAGCGCATTTGTATTATTTAAGATTACAAAAAATGTATAAGAGGAAAATATTTAAATGGAATAAATAATATATGAGTTTGACATCTTTGTTTTTTTTTCCCTTTTTTTGTATTTTAAATGACTCGTACATTAAACTGGCATTTCCCCAACACTGTTTTTTCAAAATGCAGCACAAACCGGAGCTCTTTCGGGACTTTAAATTGCTTACGTTAGTACTGACTCACGCCTGTTAATGCTGTCCATTGTGCAACATTTTCATAAAGATTTCATTAAGTGACATTAAGTAGCAGATTTTGTCCCGGGTTAGATGATTATTGCTCTGAGCCATTTGTCCATTCTGTGGTGCATCTTTAGAGCGACTTATTGTCTGGCTGTTGCTGTGAGATTCACATTGATGGTTTATATAATGAACAAACTCTTTCTCAGCAAAATTAATGGTGTGTGTTTCTAGTGGGGAAAAAGGCTTTGCTGTTTGCTAAACAAACAAAGACTTCTTGTTTCCACAGCGAGTAACTAATTGAAGCACGGGGTCAGAATGTTAGTAGGACCGAACAACTTGTTTGTATTTCGCGATGCTGGCGATTGGGGGGATGAGATTTACTGAAGGATAAAATATGAGGATAAAAGATAAAAAGATAAAAGCCAATTAATTTTGTGAATGTATACAAAAGCCATTGCACAAGCCAATTTTACCAGCATGTTAAAGTGGGTGTGATGTAACAAAGAAATCCCCTTTTACCAGTTATCTACATCTTTCACTTCAACACTCACTTCATGCCCAGGAGTAGCTACTAAACAAGTTTTAACACTGATGGAAAATACCAAAGAGACTCTTGACTCAAGGACTCTGGCCAGACTTCAGTAGTTTTACAAAATAGAGACAATATTCTATTCATTAATGTTATCAGTAAAACATGTCTTTCTTATAATTATGGTTGTATAACTAATTTTTTTTTATCCCAAGTGCTGTGTTCACCTGATCAGATTATTCTAATACATGGTAAAATAAAAAAAAAAAAAAAAAAAAGGAAAGAAAAAGAAAAAAAAGTTGCACTGGTGAAATGTTACCACATGGTGTCATGCTGAACCACTGCACCACACTGACCAGGCCTTCTATACATCCATCTGCTATGACTGAATTACCAGAAATACTACAGTTGTAAAATATTTATGGATGCTATATACGTAATCGGACTATTTTGATTGTAGAATTTGATTAACGCTGTCATGTCTACTTCATTTGAAGCGCAGCATTTTGTGGTATGTACAATGTGAATCGCAATCCTGGGAATTATGAGGAATCAAACCGATTGTATCTGTTATTGTCACAGACATTGTTTTGCTTTGAATCCAAAACGTAAAGTAATTCTACTCTAAACATTCATTGATTAACCCCACCAGAATTAAATCCATTGCTTGTGATTTTAAGTACTGACATGCTAACAGTCCTAAGGGAAAAAAAAAAGTCTGATTTTTTTTTTCAGCTATGTGTGTTTGTTCCCCAAACTGTAACCACAGAGTTAAATGAACGCCAAAATCTAGTCAAACATTATCCAAGAAGAGTAAAGTTAATTACTTTACATTTACTGCATTTGGCATAAGATTTTATCCAGAGAGACCTGTATTTATCCATTGCTCTATGTAAGCAGCTAAGGGGCCATGTTCAGGGGCCTAGGAGTGGCTGCTTGGTGAGGCTAGGAATTGACAAAATGCATTGACTACAATGGGACATTGACAAAGCACACAACACATCTAATGGTCAATCCTTTGTCTATATAATGCACAAAACCTTTTAGTCTTTTTGTATGAAAGATAAAATCCTGATGTTTGAGGTAAAAAATAAAGGTAGTACATGACTACATGACTGCATGTGCTGTGTTTTTCACAGGGCAGTGGTAGCCAAGTGGTTAAGGCTCAGGGTTACTGATCATAAATCAGGGGTTCACGCCCCAGTACTGCCAAACTACCACTGTTGTGCCCTTGAGCAAGTCACTTAACATCTGCTCCAGGGGTGCCGTGTCATGGATGATCCTGCGCTCTGACCCAAAAAAAAAAACAAACAAGCTGAAATTCACTGTGCAGTAATGTACATGTGACAAATAAAGGCTGTTTTATTCTACTCTTAAAAGATGAGCCATTTGGTGAACATTTGCCACGTGGTACATCTCATCTGATAACAAGCTCCTAAATGGAACCAGGGTTGAGATCTAAAGCATTTGTTTCATTTTAGCTAATTTCATGGACAATGATTTGTTATTTAAAGCCATTAAAAGCTTCATATTTTGTCATTTTGGCTGTGGCCCATTTTATTTGCCCAGGAGTGAACTAGAAATAGGAAATGATTCTCTCCAATGGAGTGTTTTTCTTAGCTCATTGAAAAGTGCTGTTTTGCTGAGGAGAAAAACAACATGCAACAGCAAAATCATTTACGGACCCATTTCAAATTTACCTTTCATCAAAAAATGAATAGAAATGGTCATTTTTAATCAATGACTAGTTGTCTAACCGCAGATAGCGGTCATCTTTTGAATTCTGGCCATAGCACTGAGACTGCTTCATGCCATTTGTTTAAATAGAGATTCTGCTCTACTGCGCTTGTAATCTCAGTATGACGTTTGACACTATTTATCTATAAATCTTTACAGCGTAGGGGCTTTTCTTTTGAGATTCTGAATCCGAGCAAAACTGTTGTTTTCCCCAGTGTATGGGTCCTCGGCTGCTTTTAATTCAATTTATAAACACATCTCCTATCAAATCTTATTATGTCATATTTGCCCAAAGATCTCCATATGATTTTCTACTTAATATAGACTCTTTCCTTTACTGTCCAAAGTGTCACTGACTCATTATATCACTGCCTTAGACATATTACTAACTGAATCGGACAAGCTGTGGCAGTCCTACAAAAATAGATATAAAGGACAAGTAGATTATTTAATTTTGGACACAATTATGAGAGATGTAGACTTGCTCCTTATCTTCACACCAGTGTCTGAAAGAATACATTTGAAACACTGGTTTTTAGGCGGCCATTATAAAATCACCTCAAACATATAATATAATAAAAATGAACCCAAGGACATTCATAAAGTTATTTTTGTGTATTTATTTTTAGACCATTCCTGTAATAGCTTGTTTTGCCTAATATTAATGTTCCCAATCAACACGTCTGCACTGATATTATAAACATGCAGGAAGGCCTTAATGTTTTGTCAGACTCATATCCATAATTGTCTAATGGCTAAAAAATGAGTTTATATACAAAATAAAATACCAAGGGGGGTTTTATAATGAGAAGCTAGGCTGCTGTTGGACCTCCTCTGGGTAATTACATGTTTGGAATTAGAATATACAAACAAAGAGTGTTGCATCTGATTTGATTCCTGTCAAATTATATTTTTTTATGCACAAAAGGGATATAAATTTTGACTGGCAAAAAAAAAAGATTTTCTTACGTTTCTAATCCTCCACCCCCCTCATATGTATATTATTATGTGTATGCACTAGACTAACATAGGATTCATAATTTGCGAAACATACAAAAGGCTCTAGCAAATTATGTTTAATACTGTATTTTCCATCTTTTATGAAAATGGTAAAATGTGCACATAGGTACAAATCAGGAATCTTACTTATGCGCTAGTAAAGAAAAGGCACTTTCCTTTTTCTATACTTAGCAAATGCAGTATCCTTAAAGAATCCTTATTTTCTTTCTACAGGGTATACTGTACATATAGTGAATAAAGGCTACAGTGAAGGGCTAGGCTTGAACATCACATTATGAATAAATGGACGAACGAGACATATGGTAATCAATACAAATGTTTTTTCTCCTATTATGTGCTTTAAGAGAAAATGGAATCATTATGGCTTCAGAATGATGCTCTTATAGTACCCCTTAAGGACATGTGCACGCTCTTTGTCATATCTCATCTAGTCCTTATACACACAGAGGTCTTTATGGTTGTCACAGCAGGATAAAAGATTTCACTCTGCAGATAATACAGTGTCTAATGTTTATAGAGTTATGCTTATGTTTATTATTATTATTATTATTATTATTATTATTATTATTATTATTAGTTAGTAGTAGTAGTAGTAGTAGTAGTAGTAGTAGTGTGTGTGTGTGTGTGTGTGTGTGTGTGTGTGTGTGTGTGTGTGTTTACACAAATATCTATACTTTATATCTCTTACATTTGTATATTGAAATGTAAATGCACTTCTTACAATATTAATATATTTGGTGAAATGTTAGTACACACGTTTTCAGCCCATCCAGCTATGTCCGGTCAACCTACCACTGGTGTATCATTTCCTGGTGATCCTGAAACCACAGACATAGGATAGATTATGATGCTAATATTAAACAAAGCAGAAGGCAACAGGACGTCTGGCTCATGTGAATGAAACAGAGGGTGTCAGTGATGTAACATGACTGACAACAGAGACATTCCTGATCACTTGATCGTCATCTCATAAAGTAACATATGAAATACCCCTTGCAAGCCCCTTGGATATTCCACATTATAACTGCAAACTTAAACAGGGAGGTGTGTAGCCCAGTGGTTAAGGTGTTGGACTCTGGACCGAAAGATCACGGGCTCAAACACCACCAATACTAAGCTGCCACTAGTGGGCCCTTGAGCAAGGCCCTTAACCCTCAATTGCTCAGGTGTAAGTCGCTCTGGATAAGCTCATCTGCCAAATGCTGTAAATATATTTTATTGGATTTTATGTGATAGACCAACACAAAATGTCACATTAGTGTGAAGTGGAAGGAAATGATGCATGGTATTATGTGTACCAGAATTGGTTAAGTGGACTAAATTGCCTCTGCTCACGTCTGCTCCCAACTTGTGTTGTTAATCCTGCCGACAAACGCCACATGGTGTCAGAAATAAAAACGGCGTAGAATTAATTTTGGAAAATAGGAATTTTGACTTAGAATTACTGCCATGGCTGAGTTCATGAAGCAGTTTGATTTAATCCAAAGCGTGGCTGGACTGGAAAGAAAGGTTTGCTAGGTATTGAGTTGCAGTACAGAGTTGTTTATAGAGGAGGATGAAGTGGTACCGGTCAATGCCCTGATTTATTTGATGGGAACAGAGGCTGAACACATATTCAAGTCATTTCCATTTGATAAGGAGGGAGATAGTGATAAATATGGTAATGGTCAAATTACAAAATGATAACTCAACATTATCATTTTAGAGTTCACTCGTCGGGCAGCTGCACAGAGGAACGCTGATTTTGGTGCACAAAAAGAAGAGCAAATGCACAATCGCATAGTAATTGGAATTCACGATAAGCAAGTGTCACAAAAACTGCAAATGAAAAGTGATCTAACGTCACACACTAACGAATTTGACACACACCAGAATTAGCCAGTGAATTAATAAAATCTCAATACACAGAGAGAGTAAAGAGTGTGATGTACAAAAGAGAACTGGCAACTTAGCAAAAATGCACAAAAAGACGAGAAAAGCAAGATGCACAAGATGTAGACGAAATCACGATGATCATGAACAGTGAACAGCAAGAGGAAGGAAACACAGGAAATGTAATAAAAATGGAGTGTGTCACTCCAAAGCAGCAGTAGGTACAATACATGTTCTTAGGATAAGTCAAGCAGAAACACACACATTAACCTTCCTATTAGTGTTAGCTTTCGATTTACCATCCCTTATGTTAATGGTTTTTAACCCTATCTTAAATCAATCATAATTTACCTTCAAAACAATTATTTATCATATGGCTTTCTTTCTTAGCTTTTCTTTCTTGCCGTTTTTTTTTTGGAACACATCAAATAAACAAACTTACAAATAAATAAATAAATAAATAAAAACTTTTAAAATTGTATTATAAGTGTATATAAAATTATTATTAATTGTAATAACATCAGTTCTGGTCTGTATATTTTTATTTCAAGAAAAAGGCAAAAGAAATCTTTTTTTCTCCCAAAAATAGGTCTTTAACACAAATACACAGTGAACAAGTAATAATGCAAAATGTCTATGTGACAAATGCCGCCTCTGTGAACCCCTCCAATCATCACCAACGCGAGCCGTCACCTGAGTACTAGCAGCACTACATTTCCCATCATGCCTCACACACCGCCATCTTGCACACACCTGATTTCTATCACTCATTAGTCTCTCCATATAAGCCAGACCCTGACCTTGGCTCATTGCCAAGTATTGCCTTTTTCCTGTCAATTCTGAGCGTGATATTCTGTGTATGACCTCTGCCCGTTCCCACGTTTGCTATTCTCTGCTGCCTGCCCCACTGGACTGATTGCTATTGTTCACTGGACTATTGACGCTAGCTGCCTGCCTTCTGACCTTCTCGCCTGTTACCTGTTGTGATTATTGCTCATCTCTGATACAGCTGTCTGTCTTTGCTGCCCCTTTCATCTGCCTAACCTCGAGCATTAATAAAAGCGTGCACATGGATCCTGAATCTCCTGAGTCTCTGCCACAGTCTATTTGCAAGGTCAAACAAAGAACAACTAATCAGTAATGTAAAACCAATACAAACCAAGATAAAATCACATTTTTGATAAAAGGAAAAAAAAAGCGTGCATGTGTATGTGTTTAGATGCATTTGTGACAGAAAATGACACTTTTAATGTGTGCTTTGCTGAGAGATTTCTTGCTGTAGAATAACAATAAAGTCTTTCTGTCTTTATTTCTAGGCCAGACCTGACACTTCTTTCTTTTAGATACTGGTGGCCTCACTGTGGTTGTGTCTGTGGTTGTACTGGTTGATATTGAGGCAGGACTGGCTGAGAAAGATGCTGGCACTGATGCTGTGTTGCTGTCAGATCAAGGCTATGACTGCTGGGTCTCGGGCACCTGTTCCATTCACTCAGTGCCCGCCTCATCATTGGAACTTCCCAGATTCCCAAAAACATTTCTGCTTGTATTTTTGGTTTATTTTTGCAGACATGTCTAGGTTACTATAAAAACAACCGTAGGCCATCTCTTGGTCATGTGCTGGTAAGTGTAGGCACGTTCGCCTCACATCGCCAGGGTCCGGGTTCGATTCCCGTCTCGGCCATGTGTGTGTGGAGTTTGCATGTTCTCCCCGTGCCTTTGGGTTTTTTTCTCCCGGTTTTCCGGTTTCCTCCCGGTCCAAAAACATGCACGGTAGGTTGATTGGTACCTTGGAAAATTGTCCCTAGTGTATGAATGTGTGTGTGTGATTGTGAGTGCGTGTGCCCTGCGATGGGTTGGCATTCCATCCAGGGTGTATCCTGCCTTAATGCCCATAGACGCCTGAGATAGGCACAGACTCCCCGTGACCCGAGGGAAGATCGGATAAAGCGGTAGAAGATGAATGAATGAATGAATGAATGAAAGTCAGAAGGTTTAGTGATGTAAGCATGCTAAAAGGAGACCCAGTGAAAATCATCTTAACAGATGGTGCACAACAATACAGCATAGCTGCACCACAACGGGTTCCCATTCCCTTACTAACTAAAGTAGAAGAGGAGCTTAAAAGGATGGAATCATTGGGCATAATAGAAAAAGCAATTGAGCCAACTGGTGCCAGCAATTATGAAAAATGGAAAAAGAATCTGTGTGAATTTAATTAGTGATGCTTGAAAAAGCATCACTATTATAATCTCTCTCTAGCTTCGGTCACATTTTCGGCGTGTAACTCGCCTCGCAGTTTTTGTCGGATCATCACGAATCATACCTCGTATCGTGCGGCCCAATGGTGCGAGGTGTGCGATTACTTTTATAAGAAATCTCTGCACGGAATTCCGATCCCCGGGGGCAAAAACAAGGGAATTTCTTTCCTATAGAAAATTAATGGGGCCGATCTTTCATGCCCCACAGCTCGGTCTGTGAGCGTCCCACATGCACATATGGCAAATCCACTCGTAGGGGATCCGGAGTCATAATTTTTTGGAGGAAATCCACGACATTTCAGCCCCATAGAGAATGAATGGGGAAATTTGATATTATGCTGTTCGGCCCGTGCTCGCCCGAAATGCACATTTCATAGGTGAAACGGAGTAGTTCTTGAACATATGACTGATATGAATGGCGTCACGGGGATGCAAACGTGAAAAATCTGTGAAACGAAGCTAGCATTTCGTCAACGCTAAATATTAAACGACCAGACTCTAAGGGGTCACGCCCCGACCTACGGTTTGCATCGGCAAGCATCACTCACATTTTCTTCAGGAAATGTCCCATGTCTTGTTATAATGAAAAGTTCTTGCCAACCATAGACGATATACTCCCCAAGCACGCCATGAGTACAGTGTTCTCCAGGTTAAATGCAGAAAGTGTTTTTTGGCAAATATCCCTAGAAGAAAATAGGGCACGCCTGACTCCCTTTATCACAAGCACTGGTAAATGTTATTTTAAACGTCTCCCTTTCTGCACATCACATCTGAGCCTGAAATTTTCCAACGGAGAATTTTTCAATGTCAGAGTTGCTGCATGGTCACAAAGGGACAGTTGCTTACCTGGATGACCTGAGGGTGAGAAAGCCAATCATTGAACAGATCAAAGACAACACAGGAACCGATGATGAACTGCAGTGTGTCCTCAGGTACATCATGCAATGGCTGGCAGGAACATTCAAAGAGCATATCAGTGAAAGTGAGTGTATATCTATGGTCTGGACTTTGACTGGGCGATTTTAACACATTAATATGTTTTGATCTAAACCATTCCATTACATTTTGATCCATTGTGACTCTGGATGATGTTTAGGGTTGTTGTTTTGTTGGAAGGTGAATCTCCACCCCAGTCTCAGGTCTTTTGCTGCCGCTAATAGGTTTTCTTCCAGAATGCATCCCTTTGTATTGCTTTTGTTGTATTTGAAATTTTAATATTATGTTTTATTATCTATTGCAGTTTATCAAAATTAATCTCAGCACCAGTCTGTTTATCAGAATGGCCTTATTCACCATATAAGGTAAATCATACACCAATCCATTCAATTAACAAATGTTTACATTACCTGTTTCAATCTCTTTCAACTGTAACTTTATATTATTATTGTTAATGAAGTATATTCATATTAAATAGATACAAATCTGATTGGAGCGGGGCACGGTGGCGTAGTGGTTAGCACATTCGCCTCACACCGCCAGGATCCGGGTTCGATTCCCGTCTCGGTCATGTGTGTGTGGAGTTTGCATGTTCTCCCCGTGCCTCAAGGAGGTTTTTCTCCGGGTTCTCCGGTTTCCTCCCGGTCCAAAAACATGCACGGTTGGTTGATTGGCACCTTGGAAAATTGTCCCTAGTGTATGAATGTGTGTGTGAATGTGTGTGTGTGCCCTGCGATGGGTTGGCATTCCATCCAGGGTGTATCTTGCCTTAATGCCCATAGACGCCTGAGATAGGCACAGACTCCCCGTGACCCGAGTGAAGATCGGATAAAGCGGTAGAAGATGAATGAATGAATGAATCTGATTGGCTTTCTTCCTTTGAAAGTTCACCTTTCAGTCAATCCGAATCAAGCATTCGTGGTTTAAATAAACATATAACATATTCATTAGTCACAATTATTAGAAGTGTAGATGTTTAAAAACACTTCTGTAGAAGTATCGACTCAAGATTTATACTCAAGTTAAAGTGTAAACGTACTGGCTTCGAAACTACTTAAAGTATAAAAGTAAAAGTAATGTAAGGGGAAAAAATGCCATTAAGGACAAAAGCTTAGGCCACGATCCCAATCACTCATTTATTCATACGTGTTCATTCCTACAGGTAATTGTGTGAAAATGTGAGGAGTAGAATTAAAAAGTAAATTAAAGTATAGATACCCAAAATTTCTACCTACGTAAGGAAACCAAATATTTGCACTTCATTTCTTGACACCTCTGATAAGCCATTGAAGTGCAACATGTTTATGTTCAATTAAGCAACAGTTGATTTTGTGCACTAGTTTTATTAATTATAAGATGTTTTTTAAAAAAATGTTAATCGTGATTAAACATGAATCGTTGCTAAAATTCCTGGTTGTTAATTGGAGAAATCTCGATAGATGCATTTACACTGGTGGAAAGCGGCAGTGTGTCTCAGACCACCTCAAGTGGGTTCTGAAATCAGATTTACAGTACATCTGTTGCAAATGCAACTCGGGTGCAATTATACTCCAGCTTTCAAGTGGATAATCTCTCTTCATTTATAATCCAAGATTATGGATTATATGAGCAAGAAACGGCCAGGCGTAAACAGGGTTAACTGTCCTTTTGCTTTTAATTTAAAGGCCAAACTATGGGAGGGGCTAAGAAATCATTTAAATGTCTTTTTATCCGCTTAATGAAGACAACACATGACCACTGGTGATAACATGGGAATGGATCTAAGTGGAATATTTTTTTTAACTAGCAGAGTTTCTTCTTAAATTTCTAGCTCACAAGTTTCTTCTGGTGTTATGATGTTTGGTTTTCTATGAGACATTATTGATGCTGTTGTGTATATAAAGCTTCATAAAAGTCAAACCTGAGAGAAATTCTTTTAAAAACCTTTTCTAACTGTTGCACCATTACACCAGAGAAGTGTTTGAATGTATATTACAGCGGCTTTCTGAGTGCATTCAGTAATCTAAGAGCAGAATGAGTTATGGGAAAAACCACTCTGAGATGACTTCCTTTCCTCTTTCAATGCATTTCCAGACCGGACTGATTATGCAATTTGCATGTTTTTCGTCTGGTTCTCGTTCATTTTCACAGAAATGGGTGCAATTTCAAGGTTTCAGCTGAGCCAAAACTCTACTCTCGAGGCCACAACAGGCATCCTGATTAATCAGATAACTCATGAATATTCATCAAGCTTTTTCCTACTCAATCATCTTAAAGGGATTTAAATGCCATGGAAACAGTTTGAATACACTACAGTGTGCTTGCGCTCGATAAGAAGTACAGAGTATTCTTTGCTTTTCTGTTTTGTTTTCTTATTTCATTAGTGTTAATGGTCTTTTGTTTGATTATTGCTCAGTAAGTAACATGGGGTTGTCCAAATCACTAATCCACTGCAAGGGACTGGATTTTAGAACTCTGCCAACTTTCTGTAAAAGGATTTACAAACTTGTCGTGCATTTATGAGGCATTCAGACCTGATTATGTGTTGCTTATGTGTTGAATATTTTCATCTAAATGTTAATATAAAAAAAAGGTTTCATTAGTGTACAAACCTTGAAATGTTACAGCTTTACATAAAATTGCTCACGCCAGGATTTGTGGGATTTTCTTTAATTATTATAATACCAAATCGGTATAGCAGCTCATTCGCTGTTGAATACTATTGTCTGCCTCACTCTTCGGAAATATTCCAATTATTAAACTGATTAAGCTGGAATCATATTTTGAATTCAGTCCTCTGCACTGGGTGTGTAACAGCAAGAAAGCCTCATGATGTCACAAGATATATCACTATTTATACCACAGCAGTATTAAATACTATATTATTGAAAAGATACATTATCTAAGAGTTTTCACTTAATACATACCACATAATGCATACAGTAATTTGCAAAGTAGCTGACATACACACACACACACACACACACACACACACACACACACACACACACACACACACACACACACATATATATATATATATATATATATGTGTGTGTGTGTGTGTGTGTGTGTGTGTGTGTCAGAGAAGGCACTGCAATCAGATCTCTCTCTCTTTTTTATCCTCTCTCTCTCTCTCTCTCTCTCTCTCTCTCTCTCTCTCTCTCTCTCTCTCTCTCTCTCTCTCTCTCTCTCTCTTCTCTCTCTCGTCTTTGATGATTGCATATTAAATGCTCACCAATTAATGACTAACAACTTTTCAGAATTAGTAATGGAGGCTTGAGATAAGATGCAAACCTGCCGTCTTGAAAAAACATCATAAATATGTATGTATATGGTGTAGCTACTGTGTTATAAGTGGAATAATTGGCACCAGTCTGTACAAAATAATTATTCATAATAAACATTTATGTCATGGCAACATTAATTTTTAGAACGGCAAATAATTCAGTGGCCTGTCATCAATTATTCCTTGCATATACCCTACATTGTATGTCTTACTACATTATGTGATTGAGAAATAAATATGTGAAATTGCATGTTTTCACAACATTTTCTCATTTGACAAAGTATACCTGAGAAGACTGATACATTCTTAAAGATGACATTTTGTTTGATTTTGTTTATGTACGAAATGTTTCCTTTTATTATCCTTTTTTTAATCTTATATTTTTACATGTACCAAAAGAACTTTGCACTGTATTATAACTAATTATTATATATATATATATATATATATATATATATATATATATATATATATATATGTGTGTGTGTGTGTGTGTGTGTGTGTGTGTGTGTGTGTGTGTGTTTGTAGGGTTGTGTATATATATTTTTTTCAAAGTTAATGCATTTTTATGCTTTCATGCAAATTCATTTTAACAGCACAAATTCAATTAATGTGCAATTAATGCAGCACACATATTTGTACCAATTTGAATAAAAAAATACAAATAAATATAAAGTAGGCAAAATTAAATCCTTCAACGCATTATTAAATCCTCCAATCCTCGCGTTGCTGTTCGTTCTTTACCCAGATATAAAAAATAAATTAAAAAAAAAAAGTTTTTTTTAAGTGCTTAATTTTTTTTCCAAATAAAGCTGTAAATTCCATCACAATGCACAAATCCGGCCATTAAAATGATCCGTATGGAAACATAGCTGATGTTTTCTTTTGTGTCCTAATGATTATAAAAACACCATAATTACTTAAAAACACAGTTTGATTTCATGCACTGTGTTGAGTTTAGTTTCACTAATAATAAATATAAGCATAGAGCATGTTTTGTATTGAAAAAAGTATTGATTTAAATTTACATTTATAACAGAAAAAAAATTTGATTAATTGCAGTTAAATATTTTAATCAGTTGACAACCCTAATTTATTTATTTATTTGGTTATTTAATCATTTATTTATTTAACCCTGGTATGTTTACCTCATATGTTTCTACTCTGGTACCTCATTTAAGGTTCAACATATAGAAAGTGAATAGCAGTAATAAAACTTGTGTTGCATTAAGATGAAACCTTTATCACTAGGTTTTGTGTATCAGTTTTTACACTGCTGTAAAATGTTGACCAAGTGGCTTCTTGAGTTTTTCAGCTGATGATTAGTATGTGACACTTGGGTGTAGGGTGTGGAATAATCTATAGACCATCACTAAATATTCCTGCCCTCAGCCTGTCTTGTTTAATATTCCACTTCTCCATAAGTGCATTTCAGATTGCTGAACAATTGGTTCTATTGAACAGATGAGATTTCAGAAAAGAAAAAATATTTTTTTGTCATATATACATTTTGTCGAAGTCCAAAATGAAATGTCAGTGGTTTGAGGAAGAGAAATAAAATATATAGTTTGTATCATCCGACCTCTTCAAACCACATGGGACAAGACAATTGTAACTTTAAAAGGTTATGGTAGGTTATTGCATTTTCATTATCAGTCTCGTTATGAGATGAATAGAACTACTTCAGTTTTAAAAGATATGAGAGATAATGGTACAATAAATCAAAGATGCAGTTCTGATGGAGAAAAAAATGAATGAGCTCATATTAAAATGTGGAATGGAGGCGGTTACATAAGCCTAGAGGAGTAATCAAATGCCTTGTTTCTTGTGAATTATGGTAATTATTTCACACTCACTCTGAAGTGATTGGACATGGTGTTGGTTTACAGAGGATGTGGTGAATGAACAAATTGATTGGGATGTTGAGAAGAATATCACGATCCTTTGGCATTAAAAAAAAAATCAGCCTCCAATATAACAAGAAAATGACTAATGTCTTTTTTTTTTAGCCAAATGGACAAATCATAAGTATGCTGAGAAAACATCATAATGACATTCTTGTCCTGTTGCTTGTTGCTAGAGGGGATTCAGACTGGCTAAAGCAAACAGAATATCCTGGAATATAATGGTTGCTGGAAGATTGTGTTTCTACAGTGCATTGTTAGAAAAATAGCTTGTAGCTGCACCTTCAGAGGTAAACCCACTGTACCTTTCTATTGTACCCTGTACCCTATGTGACACTGTATATTCTTTGAGAGAAAGAGAGAGAGAGAGAGAGAGAGAAAGAGAGAGAGGAAGAAAGATAAATTATAAGGTATGCTTTATGTGACATTGTTTAAGAATGTTCAGTATAAAAAACTGCATGCAGAGACTCCAACAAGACTATGACGGCTGGTCTTTGAGGTAAAACAAATACCAAAAAAAAGTCAAGGTTATATAAGATAGAGGTGATGTAATTGTACTATATGCTGAATCTTGTCTTACTTACTGAATCTTGTCATAAAGAAGGAACTTCCAGGTTGTAAGGCATTACAATTATAATGTTCTTCTCAGATTCTTTTTCTTGGCTGACCGATGGTGTCTTCTGCTGATACATGCCATCTACATCAAGGTTAGATGTTTTGCCCTTGTTGAGATACTTTCTGTTCACCACATTGTAAAAAAAGGATTACATAAATTAATATCTCCTTCCTGATAGAAACAATCAGTCAATTATCAGTTGACCTTTCTTCAAATCTCCCGAGATCAGCAGTTTCTGAAACTCTCAAACCGGCTCATCCCACACAGCAACCATGCCAAGATTAAAGTCACATAGATTACACCCTTTTTTCCAATTTGATGTTTGATTTGAACATTAAGCAGCCTCTTGACTTTGCCCTGCTTGACTGTAATGTGTAATTCTGACACATAATCGGCTGGTTAGATTTGGCATGCAGCATGAATGAGCAGTTGTACAGGTGTAATAAAAGAAAAATATGTAAAACTTTTTTGTTTGCATATGTATATATACTTGGCCAGCTCTAGTTATCAATGAGTTTTTTTATTAAAAGGCCTCACATACACTAAATAACTATATTGTGGCCATTAAAAAAGACATGAGTGTTGTTTCCATGTGTTAATCAGTAAACTCCCTATATATAGTAATCATTTAGTATCTACTTCTAATATAATAATGGGAAATTGTCTTTTTAACATAAGCCATGAGGTAGAGACGCCTCACTTATATGTTTATATTCAGTACTATCCGAATAGAGTAAATGAAATCGATTTTAAGCTTCGCTTAATCTTGTTTTGTGCAAGTGGAATGGAAAATTACACAATCCCTGAGAACAGGTCTTGGTCTATTCATGTGGAATGGGAAAGCAATTCACACCCAGAGAATCGATCTGGCTTGAAAGTGGGCTTTGGCTAAAGGTCATCATATCTATGTATTGCATTTGTGTTTCAAAGTGTCTCAAATACCGCTTTCACCCCAGAAAGAACAACATGTTCAGAAGGGTCTCGTTTCATAAATCATGCCTCACTACTACTGAGCTCATTTGAATCCTACATCTGTGATTAATCCCTAAACCTTTTGTTATGAGTTGCCTTTAAGTGCAAGAGTTGAGTTTGTCTGAAACATCAGGTATGATGTTGCATCAGAATTTGGTTTCAAGCTATCGAAACATGTTTTAAGATGCTGTAATGAATCTTATTTAGGAATATATTTGCAGAATTTGTAAATTTGCCTATAGAATAGGTATGCAATGCAATAGGTATGCAGATGTGTGCATATATGGTACCCTGTGAAGGAGTTGTTGTCTGATCCAGGACAAATTCTCCTAGGTTAGGTACACGATTGCTTCTGAAAAAAAAATGACTAAAGATGTACAACTAAATATTATGTTTTTAGGGAGGCAATAAAAAAGAATGTAGTTTATAGAACAATAAGAGTCTAGAATAGATTTTGAAGTAGAGGGCAACAGTGTAACTGAGGTGACTCCACTAAGGAGGAAAAAATCGTAGCTTGAGTTTGGTAGAATGATGTAATGAAGAAAAATCTAATATTTTAGAACTTATCTTCTAAAAACGAAATAAAAAAGAAAGTCTTCTCCACTTGGCAGATGACTCATAATAGTAGCAGCGTTACAGCATTACAGCGTCAAAGTCAGAATGTTCATCATAGGCCAAATTGCTTCTGCAGAGGGATCAGTGCTCTGCGATTATAGAGAGCTGTGAATTAGTTTAGTGAAATGCATGTGCTATTACTGGCTAAGTGTGTGACCAGGGACAGCGCCAAAATGCCATTATCAATTTGCGCTTTAGTGTGCCTAAATAGACGTGTGTCTCAGAAGAGGTAATGTGTTGAAGAACAGAAAAGAGAGAAAACTGTTTTCTGAGAGTAAACATACAATTTGGCACTATGATATAGGTACTTAGGCTATTCACTTCTACATTGACACTTTGGTAACTGTACCCATATAGAACAAAAATGCAGAAACAATATGTTTGCTTGGAATCATTTTGCAACATTTTGAGTCAAAGTGGTTTTCACTGCAATCCATTCCTCATATCATCTCTGCTATATGATCTTATCAAAGCCGAGGTTATGTCTATGTTCTGGCAGCCAGACTCGAATGAATTTATTACTGATTATCGCAGTCATGCAAATATAAAAGAGATGAAACAGTGAAATATGGACCAACGTTTTGCTATTATTCATTTGATATCAGGGGAAAGGAATAGGCCCCTGTTCTTTTCTCAATAAATTTCAATAATCTGAATGCAAGCATTAGCTCCACACAGAGATGGCATATTTGCATGGTGCAGAGCAATGAAGTAGATGAAGTTGGCATACTCCACTTCCAAGTGGCTCACAATGGACAATTAATGCTTAATCGGACGTCAACCACCAGTTGGTGTTAAAAAAAGAATTCAACTACAAAGCATGATTCTTATGCACAATTTTCTTTGAAGGTGACAAACACACTAGGGATGTGCATATGAACATGAATATATTTTGCAAAATGAACAAATAATGTATTCTAAACAGATGCAAAGAGAAGACAGTTTTATGGAAACTGATCACACTTAGGTTGCTATTTTATTTTATTTTTGAGAATCAGTAACTAATAAAACTAAAAACAATAACTAACATTTATTGAACAAAAATATTAGGGTGGATTAAAAGGCATATATATATATATATATAGATATATATATATATGATATATATATATATATATATATATATATATATATATATATATATATATATATATATATGCTTTTAAGATGTCTATCTATCTGTGGGTGATCTATCATACACTGTATTGTACCTCCTCCCTTTTTATTGCATTGTGCTGTCTTTGTACTTTATAGCAAAAATACAAAATGGTGTAAGCTGACAATGCTTAAATAATTTAAATAATTTAAAAATCTTCAAAATCTATTTAATAGATTTGACTTGTATGAATGGATCTGTTAAGAATCTTCAATCATATAGATGTTAAGAATGATGCTGCTGCAAAAGGTGGTCTTATAGTACTATCATAGCAGATGCTTGGGAGGTGGATGGATGAGCAAAATACACAAAACTAATCTATGATACAAAATCAGGATATGAACTGTTATGCAGATGGAGAAACACACCTGATAGACCTGCCAGTGTAGAGAGGATCAGTGAGAACATGTATAGAGTTTCTTTAGCTAAGTCATTCAATAATTAATATAGCAATCAAATATGGGTAGATTATGTTTGGTATTTGGTCGCTGGATTAACTACAGACATCCCTGTACTTCGTAATGTTATAGATTATTATGTAGCAATATCTATAGTATTTATAGTATTTATATATCTATAGTATATAGTATCGCAGTTCAATATCTGTCTGAATCAATAAATCTTTAACAACGACTGAATTCTACATTAACATCATACATTAATCTATATAGAATTTGAATGAAGAATTTATAAATCTTGATAAATATTCATATTCAAAACACATCGATCAAAAGAAGATTCAAAATATTTGTAAAAATTACTGCCAATGGGTTGAATGACATGACAGCATGACTAGGCATAAGAGTTGTGAGCACTGTAATTGCACCTTCACATTATTTAAGGCACTATTGACACTATTGACAGGCAGGCAGACGCTGTCTAAAAACAGTGCTATAAAAAGGGAGGACTGAAGCTTGGGTTAAACATGCAGGCAATTTTTGAGTTTCCAAAAAAGTAATTTTGTGATTTAGACTTTTGCATTTTGAAATGCTTGCAATTTGACCTTGACTTATAATGAGCAATCAATTTATGCCAAAAAAAGACCTACAACATGAAGTATTTATTTATCCATTACTTGTGTAATCAAAAGTACTAATATTAACAAGATGATCTAGTGAGCTCAAACCTATACTAATCACACAGGATCCAGTCTGGACTCAATATTCGATTGATTTTGAGGTCAGTAATTTCCGTGAAATGATTGTATGACAATGCATCAAATATATCAAGAATAATAAATTGAATAAAATAGAATTATTTTCCAAATTATACATATTCACATGTATTTCAATAAAATGCATATTCTCTTTTCTTATGTCAGCATTTATCAGCCTTTCCTCTGAGAAAATTACACAGTAATTTTCTTATTATTCAGACCAATAAAGATTGACATGTCCATGTTTCACAGAGAGATGGATGGAGAGTTGTTTATTATTCAAATTTTAATTATTCTAATTGCTATGTGGTTACTTTACCTAGTGCTTTTACTATGCAAGAGTTACCGACATAACGCTCTTCCCTCCTGCATCAATTTGATTGTTGTTTGGATGCAGGAGTAAAATGTTAAAAGCGAAATGATTACTATCATCAGTCAGAGATGCCAAAAGTCTTTTCATTCATTCTTTCATTTTATCCACCATTCATTCGCGCCCAAAAATGGTTGCACATAGGCAAGCCAGCTTTTTCCTTTTATTGCAAACACTTTGCACATTTTGCTTTTTGTCCAGCACTCACAGATTGAATAAGATATTCAAAAGCAGTGCCATTAGCCTGACTCAACCCTCTCAACAACTAGATGGTCGTGTCAAGCAGTACTCAATGGTGATGTCTCTGAAATGATAGATGATGAGCATTTTGAAATGATGTCATTAGACAATGATAAGTTTCTCAATGCAAAGAAGCTTTGTTTCAAACTAAAAAAACTTGGAGAAATCTGGAGCTACAAATAGCAGTTGAGAGAAGAAAAAAAAGCCCATGTTTCGGATCGAACAGGTTCTGTGTACTGGCAGGGAACGCTGTGATTTCATGAAGCATTACTGCAAAGGCAGTCTTCAGAGTTTGAATCACCTGCCCCTGCTATTCCTGGAAAGAGAAATGCTCACAGAAGGGGAAAAAGGCTGATGTGGAGTTTTTCTGAAAGTTGTGCTCAGAGAGATCAAGACATACAAAGGTGAGATGTACACTGTTATTACTGATGGCTTACTCTTGGGGCCGAGCTGATGCCTGGGTGCACACAAGAGAGCTGTAAATGTCCTCTTTCATGTGCTTTGTTATAGACTGTAATGATACGCTAGATCTCAGCACACAAGTAGACTGGCTCTTAGTTTAATATCCATAGGCTCTTAACAAGTTTTTCACAGACGAGATGCTTTAGTTTGTGACCCTTGTGAAAGAGGAGAAAGAAAAAACAGCCAGTGACATCTCAATTTCCCAGTGCTTTTGTTACAAAAACTTTTCTGAAATTATCTGTGTCAAACTGCAAGAAGAAAGAAGGAAAGGCATTTTTCCCCAGATAAACAACATAGAAAAAATCGAATTGGTAGTCAGTCTGAGGTGGTTATGAAATTCAAATCTAAGGTCTAATAAGGACTTCTCTACGATGATGTAATATTCTATAGATAATTACTATTAATTATAAGGCAGTAATTAATTATTAATTATGTGTAGACATAACTTAAATATTGTGCTAAGCTGATAATTTTTTGGCAAAAACAGATACATCACCTATTTTTTGTGGCAGTATGTATTGCTGTGGATCTGTTAATAAAGCTGTACACACATAACAATTTTCATTTCAATGCTTGTTTGGAGCATAAGTTTGTCACAGAGCTGTATGTAGCAATTGTATTGTGCTGTTGGGCTGATTTTTCTAAGCAAATATGGATTCCCTTCCAGACCCATAAAGAATCTCACTGCTTGATTGCCTGTACATTATATGGAATAGTATATCGGGGAAATAGTGGTGATTGTTAACTATGTACCCATTAATATAGTGTTTCAATCCGAATACTGGCAAAGGGAATTAGGAACATGTTCAATCAATGGGAAAAAAACATGCCTAAGCTTCCGGTCATTTGTGACAAAGTCTGAAATCTTCTCATTACTTGATTAGCAACGCTACTTTACTTAGACATTATCTTGAGTGTAATGACGTGACTGAGTTCTCCTTGAATGATTGCCATACTTCTAATGTGAAATGGGATTCATTATAGAAAGTCAGAATTCCAGAAATATCTCTATGGCATAATAGGAGAACTCATTTTGGAGCAACCCACTAGCTATCTCAAATTCTGTGAGTAGAGCTGAGATGAATTTATAGCCACAAAAATGGTTGCAACTAAGGAATACCTATTGGGAGCCGCTTGCCTTCAAGTTTATGGCTTGGCTTAAGCACAGATTTCATAAGCATGATTTGATTAACTTCAAAACGTCCTTTAAAATTGGACTCCAACCAGTACTTTGCACTGAGGAGTAGATGGGGCTTTGTTATCCTGTGGCTTCCAGTGACTGGGAATTGTGAACCCATGCATGTAATGAACGCATATCTGTAGGTGGTGCAAAATGAAGTCTTCTCAGAGGGAAACAAAGTTGGCACTGGTTATTTACGGAACTGTTTATCAATGTCCCTGCAAGGGGTAACTATGCAGGACTATTTAAGGATGATGTTTATTAATTATTGGTTCTGTTGAATCATTCTGTTGAAGGAGAATTCTCTACTGGCTTATGTGAAATGCATCGCTGACTAAACGTGCTCTTCTAATACCACTTGATGGAGACTTGATGTCCAAAAAACTGCAGAGTGATACATCTTGTCTAGAAAGATGGCATTTTGAAATATGACATGGAAAGGTCCTCACCCTTCATCTGAGGCACCTGATTTAATAAAAAAAATGGTTTTGGGTTGGGATATTTAGACATTTTAAGCTTTAACATTCAGTGAGAGATTTGTTCATTCAATAGGTTCAATCAAAGACATACTCCTTCACTCGCACTAAATTGTACACAATATGCTGAATCAGTACATGAGAATGATTTGTTTACTTGAAATATTGGTTCAAAACAATTTAATTTAACAATTCTGAAAGGACACGCCTTCATCATTGTTTGATCTCTTAAAACTTTGAACGTGACGATGTCATCTACATTTCCATTGACAAACAGATGGCCTGATACTTGTTGCAGTGCTCTGTTAACGTATTCGTAAACATGTGCAATAGTATCACAGAGCAATTTACTGGAACAGTGCTAATGTCATTGAGGAGCACAGCACATGCGTTGGCCTTACTGAATACCTCCCTAAAACTCCTCATAATAGGCTTTGATGTTAACTGACACCTTCATTTCAAAGCTTTCAACAGATGTTGAAATGGTCCAAACACGGTGGGAAATGCATGTCTAGTGGCAGAACCAGGCTGTGATTTCTTGTCCAGACCAGGAGAATCTTGGAGTGTGTGTTTGTAACCATGGCAACCCTAGTACAATAAGGATGATGGAAGTTTCTGTGATGCCACTTCACTGTGCATAGTCCTTTTATCAATGCAAAAGGGTATTTATTTGGGGAGTGACAACTCCTGAGCTGACCAGTTCACAACCCAGTTCTTGTACACAAAACACAGATCCCTTTGTAATGGTGGCAGAGGAATATTAAGCTGATGAGCAGTTTTAGAGTCTAAGAAGAATCCAACTGCTCCCACATCTATGAATGTTGAGAGGGGGTATGTAATCACGAAATTGCAGAGTTCAGCCACTATGTGGTTTCTCCTTTGATATCAAAAATGCAGAAAGCTGCCTGATTTTTTTTAAAATGGGCTTTAAGCACTCCAGGCAGTAAAAATAATAGAAGACTATTATTAATGAAATAAAAAAGAAAGAAACCTTAAAATCAATGTCATTGGATATGATACACATACATATGATGCAACTGGTAAAGAAAAACTGACTGTCTTGTGACCATAGATCAAAACCATGCATGTTTCCTCATGCCAATAGCTATAGAATAAAGTAGAGATTATTTGATATAAATCATCAAATTTGGAGTGGTTATATGTATATACATTCTAATGTCACCATGAGACACTGGTGGTGGCAATACTTGTTGGGATTTCTTTTTACATTCTGTCCAGTTGTCAAGGTACACCAGGAAATGAGAGCCAGAGGTAACACAAATGTGTAGTTTTAATGAACTATATACAGACAGTAGAGGATAGATTAACTGTAAAGTGTAAAGGAACTTTATTAAGTTAGGAGACAAATGCCTGATGAGAGATCAATGAATATAAGAGCAAAAAGGAGTTCAGGAGCTTCTGTGTAAATGAAAGGAAAACCAGACACTGAGTGATGGGAGAGAGGGCTTTTTAAAGGGAACAGGTAATGGAGAGACAGGTGTGGGTAATTAAAATGGCTGCCGTAGCTGGTGGATCTCTGACATTACCCCTTCCCTTGGGGCAGATAACATGACACTGGGGGCGGCCTGTCCTCTGGGAGTGGGGCACTCAGGGAGATTGCGATTGAATTCTTCCAGGAGCGCTGGATCCAGGACGTCCTGCCTGCGGACCCTGGAGCACTCTTCCGGTCCATACCCTTATATATGAACATATGAAATGTTGGGTGAATGTGGTACCTGGGAGAGAGAGTTAGAGTTAATTTTGCCCCCTGTGCCTATGGAGGAGATGTCTATCTCTACTATGATCAGAAGCTTGGAATCAGGGTGTCATAGGAGTAGATCATTGCTGAACTTCTGCATCAGGTCTGTGATGGCTCCAGATTCCAGACTAGGGTCTTGGGTTTGAGTGAGGTGAGAGGAGCAGTGACCAAACAGAAATGAAGGATGAACCTTTAAAAGTATCTAAGAATCGTTGGAGATCTATAGTGGAGACTGGTCAGGGCCACTCTTGGACCGCCTTGCCTTTCTCTGGGTCCATTGTTACCCCAGAGGGGTGGGGACGTACTGAACACCTCATGAAGGTCTAAAAGACTGCTGGAGAAATACTGGGTGATGATTATTATTTCTATCTTCTCTTTCGCTATCTCTCCCTCTCACACACACACATGAGCTACTTGTGCCACTGCCAGTGATCCAGACCCCCTGTACACGCTGGACCTGTCTGACCCTTCATGATGACCCACCTCCGGTTGATGATGCCTCCACACGATTTTAAACACCTTAAAAACGGCCTTAAACTGGGACACAGTTTTACTCTGCCATGGATGCACCCCACACAAACAAAATTCACAATACAAAACAAAATACCCAAATGAGGATGGGTTCCCTGTTGAGTCTGGTTCCTCTGAATGTTTCTTCCTGTTACCATTTCAGGGAGTTTTTCCTTGCTACCGTTACCTCAGCTTGGTCAACAACGAACAATCAGGAACAAACTGATATTCATTCCTACCCATCATTATTAAGTACATTATTTAAAGCTGCTTTGTGACAATGCCAATTGTAAAATTACAAATTTTACTACAAATAAAAATGAATTGAATGAGTCTTCCACTCATCACTCTTTTAAATGTGCACTAGGTTATATGCACTCCATAGGTCTAATTTAGTGAATATACGGGCTCCATGGGAGTCTTTTAGGGCAGCTGGGTACAGAGGGAGTGGATGAGTGAGTTGAATGAGCTGGGAGTTTATAGTCCAGTAATCAATGAACGAAGGAGACTGTCATCCTTTTTCCTTACAAAGAAGAAGCTGGAAGCTGCTGGGGATTAAGATAGTGTGATGAAGCCCTGTCATATGGCTTCCTGAATGTAATTCTCCATTGCTTCATGCTTTGGGATAGATAGTGAATAGATTTGCCTCGCCTCTCATGGGGTAGTTGGAGCTGATTTAAGCAATTTTGGGAGCCTGAATCCACAAAGGCAGAGATGTGAAGTGATGCCATAGGGTGAGTTACTGGACAGGTAGTTTAGAGAGGCTGGTTATTTCTAAGATGAAATTGACCATACTCACAAAGGATGTGTGCGTCTGATGGGGCACTGGTATAGGAAATGAATGAAATTTCCACTATGTAGACATACTTTAGTTGCTAGGCAGTGCTCTCTCCTACATAATCATTGGGTACTGATTTTCATGGGTCATGTGGTTGTTCGGCCTCACCTGAGTGGCAGGTGGCTAGCCACTGAGAGACATGTATCGCTCATTGGATGAAGGCTTCAAGCTAGAGGTGGTGTGTGACTGGTGAGTCTCTGTCCATGTTAGTCTCAAATATTTGTTCTTGTCTGTGAGGATTGGAAACTCATATGTGTATTCTGCTCTTGTGTACTGTACCATCAACCTAAAGCTTTGTCTTGTGTATGCTGAAATAAATTTTCAAGTTGAAAGTTGTTATTACATTAGGTAATGTTGACTTATTGGTATCTTAAACACCGACATCTGAACATTAACAAACTTATGACCTATATCTCTATATCTGTATCTGGTAGGGAGGGGGTAGTTAACACATTCGACAATCAAGGCTCAGTTTTATTAACGAGATAAATTTAAGTAGCTCTGGATCAGGATGTCTTCCAAATGCCATAAATGTATCTATATAATTATTATAATTGTATGTATCTTGTTTTATCTCAATACCAGTTGAAATAACAACCAAGATGGGGGCGTGTGCACCATCGCGAAGCCCAGCGCCTCAGAGCTCTCTTTAGGCTGCTCGCTCTGCCCAGCTGGGCGGAAGTGGTCGCAATTTGGGCTGAGACCATAAACAAAGACGGGGAAAGCGTGGCGGGCTAAGGGCTAAGCTAAAGCTTACGATGTATCAGCTCTTTTTACCCAGCCTTTTCCTCGCCAATGTTTGGTCTCTGGCAACAAAATGGACGAGCAACGACTGCACATTTTCAGCAATAAGAGGATTATAGACTCAAATATCATGATTTTCACAGAAACATCGTTCAATAGCTCCATTCCGGACAGTTATATCGAGCTAGCCGAACGCTTCATTTTCCGGGCAGTGCATTTATATAAACAAAGCTTGGTCTACAGACTCTGTTATCACTAAGAGCCACTTCTTACCTAACCTGGAATTTATTATGGTTAAGTGTAGACCATTTTACCTGCTCAAAGAATTCACATCTACCATTGTTACTGCTGTGTACATCCCACAATACACTAATGCAAAGCTTGCAATGAAAGAACTACATGCAGCCATTAACAACAACAGTCGACATCAGTCAACTCAATGGACCATGTTTACACCAGCATATCTGTAGTTTACAAAGATGTCCCCCTCCCCCGCCTGGCACTATCGGCTCACCTTTCTTTGTTCCTCTCCCCAGCATATTTACCACTCATCCAACAGTTAACACAATAAAAGTATGGCCATTGGGGGCTGACTGTCTACCTACCACCCTTGACACTCATCAATTTGCTTACCGTCGAGACAGGAGCACAGAAGACGCAGTTTCCATAGTGCTGTACTCAGTTTTGTAGCACATGGGCAATAAAAACACCTACACCAGAATGCTTTTCCTGGATTTCAGTTCTGCGAACTTGGAGACTTGGGCATCCATGCATCACTTTGCCACTGGTTCCTGACCTTTCTCACATACAGGCCCAGCATATACGAATAGATCACCAATGCTCTTTCACCCACGTCCTTGGCACTAGAGTACCACAAATCTGGGTACTGTGTCCCTTTCTCTACTCCCTCTTCACCTATGACTGAAATCCTGTACATAGTTCCAACACAATTATCAAGTTTGCAGATGACACCACGGTGGTGCGACTCATCAAATACAACGATGAGTCATCTTATAGAGATTGAGTAAAACTGTTTCGCTGCTTGGTGTGCTGGCAATAACCTAATGCTCAATTAAATCAAGATCAGCGAGCTCATAGTGGACTTCAGGAAAGGGAATTGTTGCACACACCCATCCACATTAACAGAGAGGTGGTGGACTGTGCAACTAGCTTCAAATTCCTGGGTGTACACATTTCTGAGGACCTAACCTGGACTACCAACAGCTCCAGACTGATCAGAAACGCAAATCAGTGCCGCTTCTTTCTGAGGGCTCTGAGGAAGAACCACCTTTTTCCTGACATCCTGGTGAACTTCTACGATTGCACCATTGAGAGCATACTTACCAGCTGTAGCACTGTCAGGTATGGGAAACAGTTACCTTACTGTTTCCCTAGTATTTAGACCTAGGATTTACCACTCACTGCATTGTTTTCCTTACTGATGCAGTACAGACTGCATCAGTCAGGAAAACAATGCAGCGAGTGGTAAAAACTGCCCAACGCATTATCGGAGTTCCACTTCCTAGGATTGAGGACAAAATAATAAAGGAGTTCTCTCAGCCTTCCCATCCTGCCCATCCTTCTGTACATATAATCCTTCTAACCTAACCCTATACAGTTACACTGTTTACATATGCAAAATATCATATATATTTCTTTATATTGTATATATGCAAATTCTTTATTGTTACAGTGGCAAGAAAAAGTATGTGAACCTTTTGGAATTTCATGGTTTTCTGAATAAATTTGTCATAAAATGTTATCTGATCTTCATCTAATTCATTGGTATTGACAAACACAATGTGTCTAAAAATAATAAAACAAAAAAATCCAATATTTCTTGTCTTTATTGAACACAATTATTTAACATTCAAAATAACAGTGTAAAAAGTAAGTGAAACCTTGAGTTAATGACCTCAAAAAAGCTAATTGGAGCTAATTCTGGAGTCTTGTTAAGATAATAAGTTTGGAGGTGTGGACTACAGCTACTTTGACTGATAAAAACCCCTCAAATCTTTGGAGTTTGCTCTGCACAAGAAGAACATGATTATGTGAGCCATGCCTCGCCAAAAAGAGCTTTCAGAGGACCTACGATCAAGAATTGTTGATTTACATGAAGCTGGCGAGGGTTACAAAGTTATTTCAAAGACTTTAGAAATTCACCAGTCTACAGTTAGACAAACAATCTACAAATGGAGACAATTTGGGACTGTTGCTACTCTACCTAGAAGTGGGCGCCCCGTCAAAATGACACCAAGAGCACAACGAACACTCATCAATGAGGTAAAGAAACAATCCTGAATGACAGCCAAAGATTTGAAGGCATCATTGGAACTTGCTAACATATCTGTTCATGAGTCTACAATACGTAAAACACTGAACAAGCAGGGTATCCACGGCACGACACCGCGAAGGAAGCCGCTGCTTACTAAAAAGAACATTGCTGCACGCCTTAAGTTTGCAAAAGAGCACATTGACACTCCACAGCGGTATTGGCAAAATGTTTTGTGGACTGATGAAACTAAGATTGAACTATTTGGAAAAAACACACACAGCACTACATCTGGCGTAGAAAGGGCACGGCATATCGCCATGAAAACATCATCCCAACTGTAAAGTATGGTGGAGGAAGCATCATGATTTGGTCCTGCTTTGCTGCATCCAAATCAATCATTGAGGGGAAGATGAATTCCCAAGTATATCAGACAATTCTTCAGGATAATGTGAGAATGTCTGTACATCAGCTGAAACTGTGTAGAAAGTGGGTGATGCAACAGGACAACGACCCAAAACACCGGAGCAAGTCCACAACAGAACGGCTTCAGAAAAACAAAATCCGCCTTTTGGAGTGGCCAAGTCAGAGCCCAGACCTCAACCCAATAGAGATGCTATGGATTGACTTGAAGAGGGCCGTACACATGAGACGTCCAAAGAATATGACAGAGCTAAAGCAGTTCTGCCAGGAAGAATGGGCTAAAATTCCTCCTCAGCGATGTGCAGGTCTGATCCACAGCTACAGGAAGCGCCTGGTTGAGGTTATGCCTGGTTGTAGTTATTGCTGCCGGGGGGGGGGGGGGGGGGGGGGGGGGGGCGGGTGGGGGGGGGGGGGGGGGGGGAGGTTCAACCAGTTATTATAAGGTTTCACTTACTTTTTCCACTGCCATTTTGAATGTTGAATGATTGTGTTCAATAAAGTCAAGAAAGATGGCATTTTTTGTGTTATTATTTTTAGACACATTGTGTTTGTCAATACCAATGAATTAGATGAAGATCAGATAACATTTTATGACAAATTTATTCAGAAAACCATGAAATTCCAAAAGGTTCACATACTTTTTTTTGCCACTGTATATACTGACTACACAGTATGCGCTTCTGTTTGAAGGGTATCTGTATTTCATTGCTTCATTAAATGTACCCACATGTGCAGTGAAAATAAAGTTGAATCTAATCTTATCTAATCTAAAATGGGCAATTTGTGGAGAAATTATGGAGACATATTCCTCCACCTGTTCATTTATTTCCCTTAACAGTGCATTTTATTTACAAGAAACACACCACCTGTAATTACATGGTAATTTGAATGTGAGGATGCTGTAAATTGCTTAAATGTTACCACTTAATTTAATGCAATACATTAGAGATTTTCCAGTTGGTTATTTAAAAAAATGCATGATGATTTTAATAGTTACAACATACAGTCCTGATTCTGGACCAATCCTTGTATATAAGGAGAGAAAATGATGTCTTTATGGTTTTGGTTGTAGAGGAGTGGTATTAGCATATGAAGCGCACAGACTCTGCATTTCTGAAGTGGCTCTGCGCACAAGAAGCTGGGGGTGGAAAGAAAGACAGCCCTTATTCTGGGCTATAATAAATGCCCTTTAGCCGCCTAGTGTCTATCTCTGCTCAAAGCACTACTTTCATATCCCAATTTACTTTTCATCCTTTTATCCCAGTGCAGGCAGAAACTGCATAAGCCAACACGGTCTCCTTCATTTCCTTCTAATTACTGAGAAAATGTTTCCCCCCTTTGCTCTTACTTTCTACGCTGCTTTCAAACGCTTGATAATAATTGGGTTCAAAATAAACATTTCACCTACCACTCAGAGAAAGCTTCATACTCAATACTAAATAGTTATCAAGTGTCACATCAGTGCACATTCTGGAATGAGACAGAATATTTTAAGTTAAATTAATACAGAGTCAGAGATTTCAAAACCGCCTAGTGGATGTAAAACATGAATAGTCAGATAGAAAAGTAAAAGTATTTGCATTTTATATAAACCAGTCAGTGCACCAATGAGTGCAAATATATCCAATATATTTACATTACTTTTTGCAAAATATGTAACTTTCATTTACTTTCAACCTTGAGTAGAGTGGCCATCTAATATATAACAGTTCATATCACTGCTATTTTATGTTTTCCTTACGTCATATAAAATGCTGAAAGTTGTATTTTATTCCGGATGGAACAGTATATGGATTCCCTGAATGTAAAAATACTCCGCTACTGAATCTGATGCCAAATACTCTGCCCACTTATTTTTTAAACTATATTTCCCCTTTAGTTACACAACACATAAGCTTCACTAATTGGCCCCATCTACTGCCTAAATTGTTTGTTCTCGCTTATGTTCTTCAAGGACTGCAGTAATGAGAGGAGAGAGCTCTTAGACCATGGCTGGGGACTCAGAACTTTAAGAGGTTTAATGCATTTTATATCAAATTTATCCTTCAAAGCATTGGCTGAACATGAATTCGAAAAAAATACAGATGTGTATTATTGACCAGTCAGTAAGGAAATAGAAATGTGCTGCGCTGAAGACTTAAAATAGTGAAGCAAAACTAAAATGTACATGATCAAGAACACTTTAATGGAATAAATCATACATTTCATGAATATCTTATGAGAGCCCATGCTGACTGCATTATTTCCCTGAGTGGTTTTGAAAATAGCTTGCACCTGTGAATATTCAAATGCATGTGTGGATTTTGAAGAGGTTGAAATTTGGTGTCTTTTATGTTCTTTCGTAAAATTGAACATTATTACAAATGATTGAAAGTCTTTAATTATTACACAACATTGAACATTGCCTTTAATAGTCTTTCATTTTCAGAGACACGTTTCTTTGATTTATATCTAGCAAAGTAAATAAATTAACCCTAGAAAACATATACAAACCAGGACAATACCAGTCAAAAGTCTCAAGTGTATTTAGATCAGATGACTGTGGCGGCTAGGTCATCTGGTGCAGCACTCCAGTTTACTGTTTACTTCATAATTAGATATGTGTTCATTCATAGTTGTGATGCCTTCGGAGTGACTCTACAATGTAAATTGTCATGAAAAAAAAAAGATAAAAAACATTATATATGAATGATTGTCCAAACCTTTTACTCTAGTGTATATAAATGTACAAATTTCGAACTTTATTGAAAAATCCTCGCATGAATAACATATTTACACACTCTTGGCATCTGGACAGTTATTTACACCAAACATTTAGCTGAAATTCCTATCTCTTTGCTTATTTCCTATTCCTCTTTCCAACTAACCAAGAGTGTTCATCACTATCTTTCTTTCTGACCCTCTGTATCCAAAAGCAGTTCAATGGGATTTAGGTACGGTGATTGGGCAGGCAATTCCATTATACATAACACTCCTGCTGTGCTCTCTAAGCAATGCTTACAGATCGTACACATATGTTTGGTATTGATCTTGTTGTATGGTGCAATTGGTTCCATTTAATTTCTAGATTGATTTTGGAAGTATGGAACGTTCGCCATGTCTGTTCAGTTTCTTCAGACATCCCAGTTTGTTTGGAAGCTGGGGTCCGAGCGCAGGGTCAGACATGATAGAGCACAGAGGGCCTTGCTCAAGGACCCAAGAGTGGCAGCTTGGCGATACCCGGGCTTGAACCACCAACCGTCTGATTAATAGCCCAGCACCTTAACCACTGAGCTACCCCCTCTCCAGCAGCAACAGATAGAGTTTTTGAACAAAATTTTGACTGTGCCTCAAAACATTTTAATATTTTTATTTTGTTCATATTTCCATTCATTTTGGTTGAACAATAGCCACACAGCACACTTTATACATACTTCCTCCAAACCAGCGACTCAAAGTAATTGGGCCTTAACTGTAATGCTGAATGCTTTAGTTCCATGCTTATTTAATTTTTTTTTTAGTCATGGCCTTGTCTGCAGTAAATGAAATTGAATTGAATCAGCAAATCAATAACATTACTTTTTGCCCCCCAGGAGTTGATCTAACATTGTGCTTGAGATCATTATTCCACTGCAAGATAAAGTGCTGTCCAGTGACATCTAAAGCATGTGGTTGGATCTGCGTGGGAAAAAGATGTTTCTGTGCACTCTAGAAATCATTCTTCAACTCCTGTCAATAATCACATCATCAGTCACAGGAAATGAGTTAGTTCCTTTATTCTTGCTAAGATTAATCTTCTGCTCATCAGTAAGTTAAATGTTGCAAAAATAAAATGTGCTATGCACAGGATCAACTCAGCATTTTGGTTGTGGATATGTTTGTATACATTTAAATGGGCCATGCAATGTAAATTAAGGGAACATCTTGTATATTTGGGAATACGAAGGTCGACAGATTTTGTGGCATTTTATATGCATTTGAAAGTGCCTTGTTTGATGATATCATTGTGGCTTTCGGGAACAGAATCATGACTAATTGTAACATTACTCATCCTTTTACCTCATACTTTTCTATTGACACATTCAATGTGCAGGTTTTATGTTTAGTCTGTTGTATGTAATGTATATTAACACAGTCTATGTGTTTAATGTGAAATATACTTTTTGAATTCATTTATTTATTCAAGATCATGGGTAACTGTGTGTGTGTGTGTGTGTGGGGGGGGGGGTTTCGTTCACCTTTAGCACATTGGCTAGAATGGTGTGTGAGAGCACCTCATTGCGTCAATAAAGGTGATATCTCACAGGTCTGAGTTCAATCTTGAGCTCAGGTTACTATCTTTATAATGTTTTGCATGTTTTTACCATATCTGTGTGAGTCTGTTTCTAGTTCTTTTATTTCTACACATTTTTTAAAAACAATATTAAATTCCTTTAGGATACATTGTTCCAAGTTATCTGGTTCAATGACCATTTATTCAGGCAGAAAAATAATGCAACAACATCCAATGCCCTTATCCATGTCAATAATCAATGATTCTTGTTTGTGATCAGGTTGCCGCTGACAGATTGAACATTGCCTGTCTACACTTGACAGATATATTTTCCACCCACAAGGCCCTTGGCTCATGTGTAACTATTGGGACTCTTTTGGCAATAATGCTTGTATCGCTTCACGTTAATGTTTTCTTGAAGTAAACACACTTGTCCACAATTCCTTCTCTTTTACTCAGCCCTAACATAATGTGAATATAGCTTTTTACAAGGCAAATTTATTTTCTCTATTAATTTTCTTTGAAAATTATTTTTTATTCTTCACATATTTCTATACAGGGGGACAAAATGAAGAAATAAAGGAAATTAACAAACGCAAGGCAATATATTCACAGCACTTGAACAGTTCCACATTACGAGCATCTGTACACGCTTTACGACAATACAGAATGGCCATGCAAATGAAATGTGAAAAAAATGCATAGCTCTATGTTCTTAAACAGTCACAGCATTGGTTTGAATGTTATTAACACGTACAGGACATCTTACTATTACTGTATACTGTTACTATTTTGAGAGCTATTCTGTTTTGCACAGAATTTGTATATACAACTTCCATCCTACAGTACAGTACAGCACACACGAACATACAGATGGCAACAACTATTTACAGTGCAGTTCTCAGAACACACAACTGACTAAATTTCCTCTTGCAGTGTTTTGCTCACAGCCATGGGAATAGCAGCCAGGGTGAAGTTTGTGTGTTGGCGAGGTAGGCGACAAGAGGTGGTGGAGCTACTCTGGCCCTGAGAATGTCTGCGCCTATGGAACATGTGGTGACACAAATAGGACAAAAACTTGTCATGCAGAGATGCATAGATAAATGGGTTAAAGCATGCCGAGCTCATGGCTAACAAATGGCAGGAGACCTGGATCACATTGATATGGCTCTTACTCAAGATAACAAAGTCGGTGTCCAGGTCACGGATGAGGTTGACCACCTGCAAAGGCAGCCAGGAGAATGCAAAACACAGCACTGATATGAGCAGCAGGCGGAAGGTCTTGCGCCTTTTTCGCCCCCATTTCTCCTGATTGGAGGGAATGGCAGCTATAAGTCCCTGCGTGGCCCTTTGCTGGAGGTGGCACGAAATGGCACAGTAGGATATAGTCACGGCTGCAAGAGGAACGAAATAGGAGAGGAGCAGAAAGAAGCACGAATAAATGAGCCTACCAAGCTCCTGCTCTTGCCAAAACTCCTCACATACAGCCATGTGATGACCGGCAGCACTTAAATCCAAATACACAGTGTGCAGAGTGACTGGGATGGACATTACCAGGGCGCAGAGCCATATGCACAGCACCAGGCCGGCGCAAAAATGGCGACCCACTCGACGACGGATAGGGTAAGCAACCACAACGTATCGATCCACTGCTATTGCAGTCAGAGACAGGACTGCCGCGAAGACAGTTGCTGTCTGCATAAGCGACACAAAACGGCACATGAAGTGCCCAAAAACCCAGCCACGCTCATCAAAGGCATAAAACACAGTCAGGGGCACACAGAAAAGACACATCACCAAGTCAGCCAGGGCCAAGTTTCCAATCAGGAAGTTTGTTGTGCTATGAAGCTTCTTGTTCAATCCGATTAGGAAGAGGAGGAAGAGGTTTCCACAGCAGGCTACAAGCACTAGCACTGCATAGAGAGGCACAAAGAGCATCTTTAATTCCATCAAGAGGTTCAGTCCATTGAAAGACGAGAGAGATGGGGGGAACACGCCAGTTGTGTTCTCCGAGCTTCCATTCAGGAGGGAGTCCATGTTCACCAAAGCTTTCACCTGTTGTAAATAAGTGCATACATATTACATGGCAGCACATGCAGATACGTATACTACAACATGTTATGCCATAAACAATAAAGACGGAAGAAATAAATGCTTTTTGATACTTTGTAACTGCACTTTGTTCCTTAGAATTACTGAGAGATTTATAAAAAGCTGCATCTATTGCCGTTTTTACTCTTACATGGCGTGATAAGGAACATTATAGTGCTCATATAGTGCTCACAAATAACTTAGATGATCAATGATCCAAAATTGAAAGAAAAAAAAATTGTTGCCTAAATTAAAGATGGTGTACCTTTTAGAATAATGGACCCATTGAGTACACTTTTTACAATCTTAATGGCTGAAGTGCATGAAAAGTTTGGAGTGGGGCAATTCAGCATTTCTTTGTTCACATAATATCTGTACATTTAGAGAACACAATTCAGTTCTTCAGATGAGCTAGACCTAAAGACATGAGAACAGTTTGAGTTCTAGCTGTGCTTGCCTTCTAAGTTGGTACAAATTGTTATAAATAATTACAAAATCAATTTGTATCTTATGCTCAAAATCAATCACCTCATGCTGTGTTATAGCATTCAACCAGCTTCAATCAACTTGGCTCACATCAACTGACTTTTTTCTTTTAACACAATGGGCTAAAGTCTTTTTGTGGAAAATGTTGTTATTGCATAAGAAGGGGGCGCTAACCCATGAGACAGAGATATGAACCCTGCTCTCACCAATTATTGCCATTCATAGCTGGTGATTAAATGGCAAGTAGACATTTGAGACACAAATCCGTTTACACCTGGCATTTTGTGTATTGAACATGTCAACAGTGACCACTTGTGTGACATAGCAGTTATTTGTTGTTGTTTTTTTTCAGTCAGGGGTAATGAGGTCCTACTTATGCTCAACATTTGAATACTTGTATCAAAGTTTATCTATATTCAGTCATTCAATTATTTAGAGATTTCTACTTAGATTTCTATTTTCAGATGTGATCATCTTTTGGCCTTGTAGGCATAACTGGCTTCAAATATTAAGCAAGTGAAAATTCTAATTACAGAATAACAGAGTAAGAGTGTATATATATATCCTAGAACATGTAAGCTTTTTGAGAACATGACTCATATAACAACAAACATTCAGTCATTAAAATGTGAACACGCATTCACATTGAATAAGGAACAAAAATCAGCATTAATAAAATTCTTTCGGTGCCCAGTGTGCTCTGTGGAACTGTTCTTTCTTTCTCTGCATGCAGCTAGAAGTGCTGAGTTAATGAATATGTGTGCATGGTGACTTGTGACGGACGGCTTTCTCATCCAGCAATAGGCTCTGGATTCACTGCAACACTGACCAAGATAAATATGTTACTGTAGATGAATGAAAAATGATTACTCCTATGAAGATTTGGGTTTGGTCCGACTTATCCACACTGGACCATGATGTTTCAGTGTTTTCTCTACTTCATCCTATTGGCAAGGGCTAAAAATAGAAAAATCATTTCCCAGCTTGTGTTTAACATGCTGGAAACAGGAGAATATTCCAGTCATTTGATTTGGTATCACATTCATTATTTCTGTAATCCACTAATATGAACAAGTATATTGGCTGTTGTCCCAGTAAAGCCCTGTATACAAAAGCAAGGGAGTGAATTGCCAGCAGATGGCCAGTGAAGATTACATTGATGTTTATTGCTTCTGTGACTTTTAATAAAGCAGGGGAAAGATTACAGTATTGAAACAGTGCTATGCCATAAATGGTAAAACCATAATTTCTCAAACAAAACGCAAAACTATATCTTAGTGTAACTATATCTTGTGTAAAATGTCAAAATCATCTTCAAGGCTTGAAACAACCTAGCACAGTATGATGACAGAAGCATACATATGAATCAAATTAAATGCTTGGATATAGGGTATATAAATTTAGACCCAATTTTGACCCCTGTGGGACACCACTGGTACAGTATACTCTCTTCATCCTGGCTTTGATTGATCAGCAGTTTCAAACAGGGTCTAGGCTGGGAGATAATTATTAAACCTATTACAAGCTGACTAAAGTCTTAGAAGAAGCAGTAGGGAACACATATCTGTAAAGCATAAAACAAACACATAGTGGATGACAGTTCTGCGGGTTGAAAGACGTTATTGGTAAGAGATCAGGTTTTTTTTACTCATATTTATAACTCATTATTATGATTTTTCTGTGGTGAACAGAAAAATGTTTCAACATGTGCATAACACTGATCCTTGAGGTGGATGCACAACAGCAGCAGAAGTCCACATCACATTTAACTCCTGTTAGCCAAAAACACGAATCTGAAGATAACATGTACACAGACTCAACCAGCCTGGACCGTTAAAGATCTGAATATTTGGATTACTCAACTGTTTCTGTGTGTCTGTGCCCGTTATAGCCTCGGATTTCTGTTCTTCCCTGACAAGAGTAGAATCTGATCTACCTGGTATTCTCGTGAGCACATCCACCAATCTGGTCATTGTCCTCTGGTCTGTATTTTGAACAAGGTGTATCAGTCCTGCATTCGCCACACAGGATTTTGTTGTTGTTGTTGTTTTTGTCAGCCATGCCACAGCCAGACAGACCCCCTTTTTCATTAGACTCATGTTTGGTGTGAACATTAATTGAGCTCTTGACATGTAGCTGCATGATTTATTTTTAATTTGTGTTACCGCCACATGACTGGGGTAATTAGCAAACCGCATAATTGAGCAGGCGTTTAGTAATAAATTGAAAGGTGAGTGTAGATAAGATGGGCTAAAATACAGATTGAGCATAATACAATTTAAGCGTTAATTATCTCTTACAGATTTTATTAATTGCCCTAACCTGTAATGATTACTATCAGATAAATAATCAAAACCTTTATTTCAAAAGCAAGGAAATTTTGATAATCCTAAAGTCAATCCCATGTGATTCATCAAATTGTTATTCTTTGCTTGTATTAAACCAAGTCAAGCAAACCCTGGGCTCATGCATTTAGGTATTTTTCACCATGTTTTCCTTAAACACAGTGTGGTAATGTAACATTTCTTTTCACAATAATAATTTATGTTTTTCAAGGATTCAGGTCCTCTTTCGGGACCTAATTATAAAGCAAAGATCAGTGTAGTTCAGATGACATCTACCTGCAGATTAGTGGCTAATTTATCTGACCTGACTCCCCGAGCATATTCCCTGAATGTGTTCAACAATAAAAACAGGTTAACTGTTATCCTGAAATTACTGGTCAAGTATGTCATGTTAATTATTATTGCTCTTAGTGTGCTGTTACTCCTCTGGCTATCTCCTCTAGCACAACAACAGACACTACAAATGTTGCATGGTCACCTATGAAAGTAGATTAAGTAGATAAGATCACAGAGTAGCCCCAAGACAGTCTTGACACCAAAGGCTTACTTAGCAATGTCTTGTTCACACAAATTGTGTGTTCATACACAATGTGTGTTCAAGGATTTCTGGCTACAGGTAACCATGTATGTGCAACCTTGGATTGAATCGAACTAATACATTTATCAGTATTTTATTATGTTTAGAATGGTAGCAATAACAATGTAAATATAAATATATTTACATTGACATATAAATCCAACCCCAGAACTAATACAATAAAGGACCCATAAATGAATCCTCGTATTTGAACACAACTAGAGAGTTAATGGAAACAAATTAGGCTCGCCGGCTCAGAAAAAAACATCTTAATGAAAAAAGGAGGTACTTGACATTTGTGAAATAGGGTTGGTGCATAATCATGAGTTTTTCAAAGCTTGAAATTGTTCAATAGGATTTATTTGTTACAGTCTAACAGACCTGCACTGTAGAGCATTCAGTGCATGAATTCTGAGCATGTATCCACAGCTACAGGGAAAACACCTCCAAAATGGCATGAAACAAGGGCTCTCAAATACAGAGACTCAGTGAACTGTCCAAAAAAAATAATAAGTCAGACTTCTGAGTACAGATTTATAACCAAAAATCGACTAATCAAATATTCGGCTCATTATTTAAATGTCTACATTGGAGCCATAAAGCTTTTAATTCAATGACACCAGACATTAGGGGGGTGGAAATTATATTTTGATTGATTTGGAGGTTAAGATATTGAGACGTTATTGAGGCGTTATTCAATTCGGATAACCACTATAAATATGATAAGAGGTCAATACTAACCTAATAACCTTTATAAAGGTGGGCTGTGATTTGCAATGCTTCAACAAATAAAAGATTCACAAGCCCTGGAGGGACCTCACTTTGGGAATTACAGTCTTAGATAATTACAGGATATGATACAATAATAATAATATGCTACTTCTATAAACACAATTATGCATTAACATGTTTGTAACAAATTAAACATAACACAATTCAAACATGTTTGAATTATTACATTTCATTAAATTCCTAGAGAATAACATAAATCTAATATTTAAATCAAAAACGAACCTTTTGTACATTTGATCATATTTATATAACCACTGCAATATATTAAGAGCAGAGTTCACAGTGAAGACATCGCCTGTGACTGACTCCATATAAGCGTGAAATTACACAATGTAGACTATTAATATATGCAATCCATGAAATTTCAGCAAAAGAATATGTATTAGTTTTGTTATATATAGATATTTAAGTAGTAATGTACTACTAATGCAATCAGGGAACGCAACTGTTACCTTTTTTTGTCGAGTTGATCACATCTCAATCAGACAGTGGAGAAGCCCCAAATAAGTTCAGTTATATATTTCAGTAATAAAATAAAAGTTAAAAGCTCGAAAAGAGAATATTGGCTGATTTTGTCTGTGAGCTGTTCGATCAGCTGTCGTTCACCTGAAGCTGCTCTCTTCTCCCGTCGCTCCACAGCGCACTGGAAGATGGCCAGCGTGTGCGCTCGCTCGCTCGCACGCACACACGTGCGCGCACACATACACACACACCTATTCTCTATGGTCTACGCCATTGCTCTAATTACGAGAGAGGACCAGCCTCCGCCGTAGCCACTTTATTTGCGTTATATATATTAGAGCCAGATGTTGTAGCCATTGCTGTACCTAATGAGAGTATAGTTGTCGTAGTTTTTTTCATTGTATTACTGTATGTATATTTTCACAGCCAATGTGAAGACAGCCATTATGACTGAATTATTAATTGAATTACTAATATAATTAACATGTAACTCGCTAATGCATAATCATTGCTAGCTTACTTTATCAGTGCAGCAAGAATGAATGTCATTACTAAAGCAAGAACACAACCCAATGGTCTCCATTCAGTGCAACCACATCTGTACTGCCCGAATACATCATCTCTAGCAGGAGCATCAATATAAAATTCATAAAAAGACAAACATACATAATATATATATATATATATATATATATATATATATATATATATATATATATATATATATATATATATATATATATATATATATATATCCATCTATATATATGAGCCCTACCCTTCAGAAACCCTGGAGATTAGGTTTTTCTTTTGTGTTTTGTGCAAAATATAAAAGGTATAAATGTTTAAAAAAAAAAAAAAGATTAACAACTGTATTAAACTGTTTCGGCTGACCTTTTAAAGTGTCCAGTTTATCTTAACAAGTTCGTTTTGAAAATGGCCTTGTAAGTATATTTGCAACCAAATCAATTTCTTGATTTCCTCGGTCACCCATTATGTAATAAACTATTCCACTTGTGACATGTGCATTTTGTTAACTCTGGCTAGAGCACTCTCTGATGATCCAATCAAAAAAGTGAAAATGGTAACATTATTGTACACCTGAGATGCCCCTGGTGTAGCCAACTTTATATCTGATTATATCTCATTGTCATTGTCACTGGCATCCACACTGGTGATTCTAAAGGCCTCAGTGAAGATCATTGTTTTGAACCGTTTTCCTCCATACAAAACAAATGACATTATACAGCAGTTAGTTCCGGATCCACCAATTTAATTGGCAGTGTTCAAGTGTGCTGATACACATTACTATAACACTACTGCAATAGTTTACGGTTTGTTTCACTCTGCTTGTATGTATTATCCAATTCAGTAATTGTCCAAGTAGTTTCTAATACTTTACTGTTTCTTTATGTTACTTTCTTTTGCCATAGCAAGGCAAAACCCTGGGAAATTACCCAGTTGTGAGTAACACAAATAACATTTTAGACACAAGATTTCCAAAAAAGCATTGCATTTCCCATGAACTACTGCACTGTCTTTCTAAAAAAAAATTTGTAATCTAACCCTAACTGATTAATAGCTCATGAGAAATGTTTATTTTTTATGAGCATTAATTTTTTTCTCTGGGCCTGTTAAGATTAAATTATGTTATAATTTGATTGTGAGAGATGTACAATTTGTTTTTGTTGTGCTGTGTACAAAAGGTATTTTGGAGAATTGTTCCACCAATCCCCTTTTCCATTACACAGAACACCTAGATAAATACATCATGACTCTCTACACACTGACTAATCTTATATTGGACCTGCGGCAAAAAAATAATTTGTTTCTACTCATTAAAAACATCCTAAACACCCACAGCCAAAGGAATGAAACAATGTTCTACTTTGGGAAAGGGTTCATTGAAATGTCATTGGTAATATCAGAAAAAATTGAGAGCTGAATACATCCCCAGCAGTTTTCCTTTCCTTTACATGTATGTATTCATGACCCATGTGTTTTTAATTCATTTGTTGTACTTGTAAGAGATATAATGCTCAGCCAGGCTGTGTTAAGCTTCCATGCTTTTGAAAGAATCAAAAGCACTAGGATCACTGCTCATGCTGCGCCAAAACAGAAAATAAAATAGAGGCAAAAAATAGGTCATGCTTGTTGGCAGGAGTGTAATTTCAAACTGTAAACATGTTTCTACATGTACAATCAAGTGAAAACAAGGGTAAAAAGGTTTCTTAGAAACAGAGGAAGAAAGAGAAACAATGTACTGACATCTACTGGTCATTATTTTGCAAGCTAAAGTCATACAAATGGAATATTAATCTTTGTGGGTAGTTTTATCCGAAAAATGGAAGTATGTCTTCAGGCCTTTATTCAAATTAACGAGAAGCACCGCTTAAAGAAAAGTCTATCGTTCTTATCTCCATAATTAGCAGGCCGAGTTTGATAAAATTCATAATGCACTCCGCTACAGATCAAATATCATTTTGGATCTCAAAACTTCCAGAGCTGTAAATATAATGCTAATCACATCACATCACTGTAGTTGTCATCACATACGTGGCTAATCAACCAGGTCTCTGCCATCACAATATACTGCAAGTGTGTTTAACAGCTTTTTAGTACTTAACTCTTTAAATAATAGTAATTACTGTAATTTATAAATAGCAATAACTTATTGTTGCTCTCTCCACTGCTTTTATAGTGGACATCTAATTAGCATGACAGTAACAGTATCTGAAAAATGGTGTGTAAGAAAAGAAGCTTTGCTCTATTATTGTGACTGTGTTCAGCACTGTGTTCAACCTCTAACATCTCACAGCAATGATGAAGTGATGCTGCACCAACCAAGAAATCAACAGGAGAATAGTCAAGCACATCATTAATCTTTCAGTATGAACATATTTAATGTATCTGAGTGTGGTGTTCGCCTTTTATACTCATCTGCCCAATGAAATGAAACTGGGAACAATGGTGTGCTCTGTGGTAGTTGGTGTGACAGAAGGAAAGGTATTATTGTTGTAAAGCTTGTGCAAGCATGGTGATATAGTATGAAAACATATCGTTATGAATTTAAACACTTCAAGTCACCGTGACAGCCTAGTAGTACAAGCCACATTGAATGTCAAAAAGCCTTTTAAACATTTTAAAAGGGTTGTCATAGGAGATGATGGTAGGAGATTATAGAATACTCCATTTACTTGATCCTTAAAACACTGAATATGGTTTGGATCTCAACATCCCGAGTAGTATAACCTCTGAAGGTTTATACCATCAGATACTACACACTACTCAAGTACATGGCAATCTGCCCGTCATGTGACTAAAGTCTTTTGGGGAAATGATGTGACTTATTTCTCTGGACTTGAGCATTCTTCGTCGTCCTGCTCTTCTGTGGAATCGCCCGTGCTGGATGGGTTGTTTGAGTCTCTCTCTTTGCTCTTAGATGGCAAGAGGAGGTACTCCAGCTCTTCTGCGCTGATTGCTACACGCTCTGGAGACAACCAGCGCTTCAGCTGCTCCAAAGCACTGCCATAGGAAGACATAAGGACAAAATATAACCATGTACTTCAAGGATGGATATGCATCAGCATTGTAATATATGTATTTGTACACCACTGACAGATAAGCAAACGTTCACTTTAGTAAACGCACAAAAGCATTCAATTATCCAAAGTACTATGGTTTATTATGGCTATAATGTTTCTAATGTCATTTATATCACAAAACTCTTGCCTAATCAACTCAGTTTAGGTGAAAAGACTCAAAAGACATTAAAAGAATGATATAAATGACTCAAACACTGATATGAACATGGGCTCAAAACCCTCTTTCCAAATATTTCAAAACTAAGGGAACGTATGTTATGGCACGGTAGAGACAGGAGTTTCTTTGTCTCAAAATGTTCTGCTTGCTGCTCAAATTGCTCCAAATGTTCCAGCTAACCGCTGCTGAACTGGATGCTGGTGTTGAGTAGCCACCACCAAGCACCAATCAACACAACTTCAAAAAAAAAGTTCGTACTCTACCCTGATTGGTGGATTTTTATTCATTCTGAAATAAAAAGGAGTTTGCAAAATGTAGTTGAGTTAAAAAATAAGAAATTGAAATGCAGTGTTAAATTAAGTTAAATTAAAAAGTATCCAAAACTGGAAATTCGTTAGTAAAGTGCAGATACGCAAAAAGGAATTATATTTACTTCCTTACTGTGAACCCCTGGTATTATTTTAATAATAGCACTGTCCATAGTGATGAGTAAAAAACTATATGTTCTTTACTTGCCTCTGATCAAGATCTCCTTCCTGGAATAACTCTGAAGTCTGGGGATCATGGAGGATCCTGTCCCAACACTCCTTTTTGGCCTGTGACAAGGAGCGCAGCATTTCCCTTGATGTAACCTCATTTGCTTGACCTTTAATCCTTTTCAAACGGCTCTCTGCAACACAAACATTTCCGTAAAGGTTGACTGTTTTTTAAATCAATTCTATTAGAATCAAACTAAGTTAATACACATGTTCATATACCTAAGCTGGCGATGTAGACCGCAGAGTCTGCCATCGGTTCCCACTGACTGGAGGAATTTAGGTTACTAGTTGAGGTGTTATTGTTCTGGTTGGTCACAGGGCACTGAGGCTGGAATGAATCTGTGAAGTGTTCATCAGCAGTGCCATGCTCCGGTGGCTCCGGCAGATCCGAGCAGATCTCCGACCACAAATCGCCGCTGGAACGGGTCTGGAAACTTTTGGAATCATCACCCATGTTTCTGCCAGACTGAGCCTAGCTGTTCAAAAAAAAAAAAACAACAATTGCAGACTCAGTAATCACAACTTGCAGTTGTAGAGGATTTCAGACCTACTTCATTTAAAGTTCGGTCTGAAGCAATCAACTGAGCTACAACTACAATCACAAATTGTGCTGGGTAGGGTGATGTTTGTGATACCAAACAGAAAAGAAACAGAGATTTAATTGTGAAATTAGAGTTTAGAAACTTTTGTTTGGGAGCAGAAAAAGAATTACTTGCAGCACCACATGTTAATGTACATGTGTTATAATCAAAAAGTTCTGGAAGTGAGGTTGGGTTGGTGGAGGAGTTGGGAAAAGTACATTTAAATGCTTACTTCTGTTAATTAATCAGTAGCATTCATCAGTCTGCCGCCCACAAATACAAATGAAACAATGGCAAAAACACAGGGCAAACAGTGTCAGCTCACGGACATTACAGAAGGCATTCAAGAGACATAATTTCATTGTCTCAAACTGCAAAACACTGACAAAGCAAATTCTATTCTTTAGAATGCATCATAATATTTTTGTTTAATATTCATTAGGATCTCTTCTTACATACTATGCAGCATGAACAAATGTAGAAGCATACACATCTTGACCTTTTCAAGTAGGAATCTAACAGTCTTCGAGTATACTGAATGGATTTGTTTTCCTTGCATAATTTCATGCCTTATATCTATATTGTATGGCGATCCCTATTAATATGGATACAATTTTAACATATATTTATTATTATTATTAATAACAATGATGATAATAATAATACGTATTGTTATTTCTATATTTCATAATTCCATGTGACTTTCTGAGAGATCTGCCTCCAGTATCTAGCACAACAGTCTTTTGTCAGGGAGAGTCAGAGCTTGAAATGGCGGGAGGAGTAATTTTCTTTTATAACTTACCCGTGAGGAAAACTGTAAAACTGTAATTGCTGTGCAATAGCTAAAGCAGTGAGCTTGGCTGTTCACATGTGTGATTTTTTTTCTTCAGTGCTAAAATGACTGATGCTTATTTTGATTGTATAGGAAAAAGGTGACGGCTTAGAGCAGACCTTATTGCTGGGTCACAAACATGAACTCTCTCTTGTGACTTGTCTTAGCAACTACTTTATCTTGGTCAGTGTCCCAGTGTGGTTGGAGCTGGGACAGGACATGAGAAGTTCACAGTAGATGGGAATTTTTTGCAGAGAATCTTGCATTTGATTCAATTGATTTTCTTTTTTGTGACACTTTTTAACACAGAGCAACTTCGGAAAAAATGTCATTTGTGCATACACGGGCATAAAGCAGCTTTGAAAAATACACAGATAATGCCTATCAATTTAAAACTCCATATTCCTTGCTGATGGTTTAAGAAAGTCATTGGCAATGGTTGAAGGAAAAAAACTCCCTGAGATATTAAGAGGAGGAAATCTTGAGAAGAACCAGAGTTTAAAAAATAACCCATCTTCATCTGGGTGACAGAAAATGGCTAAAATATTCATGGTGATTCTAGTACTAAGTTTTGCAGAAATCTTCCACCAAACCAAACTTTCCATGGTTTCTAAGAGGTACCAACCATCATAATCCCAAGCATTTAGGTGTCCATGTAGCCACCTTTGGGAGGGGGTAGCTCAACGGTTAAGGCGCTGGGCTACTGATTGGAAGGTCAGGGGTTTGAGCCCTATTGTTGCCAAGCTGCCACTGTGAGCAAGGTGCTTAACCCTCTGTGCTCCAGAGGCACCGTATCATTATCACCCTGCTATCTGACCGCAGCTTCCAAACACGCTGGGGTATGTGAAGAAAAAAAGATCACTGTGCTTTAATGTATACAAATAAAGACTATTCTATTCTATTGATATTCCATCTAAGGTCATCCTTAGCACTAGTGAGTGATTTCCAATTTAATGATAAAATATGTGCATATATGCAGACACACACTTATTCTCACCAGGAGACATAACCATCTTTACATGGGTGTTTTGTACAACTGGAAGAAACCAGGGAGGAAACTCGTGTGAAAGTACACATTAAATAGGGTTACACTCTGAGTGACAAACCGCTACTGTTAGGGTCTTGAGCAAAGTCCTTAACCCTCTCTGCTTGAGGTGCCACTTATCACAGCTGACCCCACACTGACCTCAGATTCCTAACAAGCGGGGCAGTGTGTATATGACAAAAATCCTCTTTCTTTCTTCATGCCACATTTCACAGACGCTTAATCCAATTGACACTAGGGGGATCTGGAGACCAAGTCAACACCTTGAACGCTTGTTATGTTCCGCAAACATTTGTGAATGTATGACATTAATCCATGGTCCAGTGTTGATGCTCATGTGTGCATCAACATGCTCATGCAGGTGCTTATAGAACAGGAAAGTGTCAGCATGTGCATTCTGACCTCTCTGTAGTTATTAGGGCTGGTGCAGCTCTGATAACTTTCATAGACAGGTTATATTTTTCAGATTCTTTGTGCTGCAGGATCTCTTCCGTGAAATTGAAAGAGAGATCTAGCCTTCACTTTTGTGGCTTAGTTGCCAGTTTCTCAGTTGTTCTTATTAGAACCTTCCTTGGTTTGTCAAGTGTATTCTCACACAGACCAAGTCTTCTAGCCATCTCATTGTGGCCCCTGGCAAAATTAATCAGATCCTCAAAATTGCCCATATTGCGTGACATATCTTTGAGGTCTGACTGTTCGCTTTCTTCCTATTACTTTACAGGTGCCAGTGTAATGAGATATGTTATTCAGTTCTTCTGTTTTCATCATGTTTTTAATGTTATGGGTGATTGGTGTGTATGCAGGTGAAAACACAAGGTACAATTACAGAGTGAAAAAGTTGCAAAAATGTATACGAGGAGAAATTTGCAAATGCACATATCTAATATCACAAAACTATTATTAAACAACTGTACATACGACACTTCGCAATTAGGTAGTCATGACAAATGATGACAAATGAACATTTCCTTCCAAAAAGTGAAATGTTTGTAAGAAATGATACTCTTAGCTTTGTGTCTTGTGTATTGTCTGCTGCACAGCCGTGCAGGAAAACTCGGAAGAAACTAATAGTTTGACCAGAATACCTGCAGATGGAGGTTGGAATATAAAAAAAAAAAAAAATGGAATTATTGCATGCTTAAGTCAGATGCAAGTCAGTTATTCCAAATATATACTCTCCTCTGCCAGTATACAGTGAAATGGAATAACATTCCCTCAGGATCAAGGAGCGACATAGACTAACATAAATGAACAAAAATACTACATAAAATAACTAACAAAGAAAAGTGCATGTGAACAACATGTAGGGCAAAATAGCACATGACAAATAGTGCACATTATTTGAAAATATAATAATAATAATAATAATAAGCAGAAGAAGACGAAGAACAACAAGAAGAAGAAATAGTGCACATGTGAACACTGAATGTTTAGCAAAACACCAATTTTGTGAAAACAGTTAATAAGTGTGTTCTATGAATGTTCAGCCCGTACTTGCAGCGTTAGTGATTGGTGTATGTGCGTGTGTGTTGTGTTTTTAGATTGTCATATTTGGATTTATTCCTGACTCCATGGTGATCTTCAAACACTCCGAAATTAGGATTCACTATAAAACCTGACCATGATAAATCAATTATTAAAGAAAAAGCAATTATAGAAGGATAATAATACAATATTTGTATTTAGCACACGGTTGTGTGTTGGTGGTCTGGGGACGATATGCTTCTCATAGATTTATGTATCAGTCTAAATAAAAACTAATAGTGTTAAAAGCGAGGGCTTATCACACACATCTTACAGACAGTTGATGGGTGTATCAGATAATTATGTCCGTCTGATTAACATACACAAATTAGATATCTATACATATATATTATTATTATTTTTTAAAGCAATTTCCAAAAACATCGTGACCTTAAAAGGTGAAAACCACAATCGATTTTTACATTTTATTCTTACCTTGAAAGTAGAAAGTATTTGTGTCGTATACAGATCGCTCTGTAAACGTATTAACACTCGCACGCTAAAATTACAGGCTTCCCGAAGTAAACAGAAAAACAACCGGAAGCGCGTCCCGATCACCATTGGACAACACACACGTCATTCAAATGTTCACTCGATATAATTGGATAAGCGCTGTGCTCGAGGGTTGGTCTTCCGTCTGTGCTTACGCCAACGTAAGTGGCTTTATGGTGAAACGTAAGGTTCTTGTATATATAGCGTGTATTTTCTTTTTTTTTGTTTACATTGTGTGGGTATTTTAATTGAAGCTGGCCATTGCAGGAGTTATATTGTGGGGGAAAAGATCGACGTGCTAACAAGAGGACTACTTGGTGCGTTGTGTTTGGGGTTCGATTCGGACAGCGCGGCTGCTACAAACTGAGATGATCTTGGAGGTTCATCTGAGTTCATGAGCGTCCGTGTTTATTCCCTCACAACACGCAGAAATGTCACGTCTGTAAATGTAGATCATCGAAGGCGATCATCTGAATGTTGGCCTCAACTCTAGTCTAGGTAGGCTGTCAGTAATGTGTACGCGTTTTTTTAAAAAACCAAAATCCCATTACTATTGCGCACTAAATATGATCCCAGTAAAGTAATACCCAAGTCCCTTTTCACGTTTATTATCATATGTGTACTAGTTTAGATCTGTAAAACTAAACAAAATGGGAATCAACAGTTAGTCACTTCAGTTTTGGTGTCACCAAAAGGATAAGCATGATTTATAAAAGAAGTCAAACTAGTCCTAAACACATTTACTATAATTATATATATATAGGCTATATATATATATATATATATATATATATATATATATATATATATATATATATATATATATATATATATATCTATATATATATATCTATATATATCTAACATATATAAAAGTACAAAATGAATTAATGATTTGATTGAATGCCAATTATTCCTGTGAGGACGACCAAGGATTTTTGTTCCATGGATGTTTCAGATGGGAGAGGGTTTATATAAAGTGGTCATGTAAGGTTATTTATTCTTGCTATTAATAGTGTCAGAATTAAAACTTGAATGCATGATCTTTGCAATATCAAAGCAATTTTTAGCTTTAAATCCGTACCCTCTAATCAATACAGCTGCTATCATCTGCTTTACTGGGGATCTTCCCATCATATAAATCCATCTCTGGGCACCATCACTTGCTATAGATGGCCAGTCTATAGTGTGCTTCTCAATGATGTCCAGCTTTTCTGACATGAGGGAAGGGTGTTGACATACAGCACTGCAAGGCCTGAAAGACTAGGAGGGATTGCATCCTCTGATTTTTTTCTCTTAAAAATGAGAAACATCACCTACTTCCTCCTCCTCTTTGTCCCCCATTAAGGAGTTTGATTCAAAGAGAGCAGGGGGAGTTCAGGTGGAACCTCATCTATCAACTCTCCTCAGCAACACCATACCTGAGAAGACAACTTTTGTAAACCACTGATCCACCAGTAGCAATAAAATTATGCCAATGCAAGCGTTAATATAGCTACAGTAGTAATACTCTACTATTAGTATTTTGATATTTACCATTGGAACAATGTTTGTGAATGTACTGCAGGTGACTCTTCTCCATGAAATGTGTAGTGTGGCCAGACTGGCAGCACTGGCTTTCCCTATGGGTTTGCTTCTTACCAGGACCATGGCGTGGATATCAAGCGGAAAAACACATCCACAACTTATAAACCGTTTAAGAGGTAGCAACTTTGACTTGTGCTTATTACAAGCATTTATTCAACTCTTCATAGAGTTGATAATGTATGTTATTCTTTTACTTGATAGAGCACGGCGTTATCCGTAGTGATCGAGTGTTCGAAGCCATGCTTGCCACTGATCGGGGAATCTACTCCAAAGACTACCCATATGAGGATTCTCCTCAGTCAATAGGTATGTTCATATTTCAAGACACACATAAATCATAAACAGGTTGGCAGAAAAAGCATAAATGAGAATTGTTTCTTCCTCTCTTCAAAGGGTACAAGGCCACCATCAGTGCACCGCATATGGTAAGTGAGAATAGTGTGTCATGAATTAAAAAATTTGTAGACTGTGAATGAGGTCAGTTTAGTTCACTGATCCATACTGGAGTTAATGTAGTAATGTTTGTTGCTATAGAGATGTTGTGACTACACATGTGGAGGAGGAATTTGATCTGATGTGACTTTTTCTTTGTAGCATGCACATGCTCTTGAGGTTCTAAGTGATAAGTTATCTGAAGGAGCTTCAGCCCTGGACGTTGGCTCAGGGAGCGGTTATCTTACTGCCTGCTTTGCAAGAATGGTAAACCACACAACATGTTTTAGAGCTATTGTAAATACGCTAACAGGAGGGCCAAAAAAGGCTAAAGCCAAAAATAATGACAAATATGCTCATTTTAATAGTCTAATTTTAAAAGCCCCAGAACTTGACCTTTTGCATTTTGGAGAAAACCTAGAATCAGGGAAAATGCATTTACATAGTCGTATATCCTTTTCTTGGCAAAGGTAACATTTGTGATAATTATGTCAGCAAATGTCTCTCTCTAACTCTTGTTCATTTACTGATCAAACAGATGTCATTCAGACCATTAAAAGCATAATGTAATTTTGATTTGGTTTCTCTTTGTTTGCTCAGTAAGGTATGTGAAAGAGGTCTATTGCTACGTGATTATTCATATAACATTAGTATTTATTTAAAATAATAATAATAATAATAAAAAATACAGCCTTAGTCTAAATGTTCCAGCACAGAGAGCTACTGATGTGTGCAGCAGTACACACAAAGGTGTACTACAAGAAAGGTCTTTATCCTTAGCTTCTCCTAAGCTGATGTACAGTCACTCTGACTGCAGCTTCCTTTCTCATTACAATTACAGCATTTGCACAATGACACTAGTTTATATTAAATTAGTTGCTGGTCAGAGATTTAATTGTGTACAAAAAGAGTAATCTCCAGGAAGTATAAGACATTCTAGGAATACAGATATACTGGGTGTAGTTTTGGAGATAAAATATTGTTCTTGGCACCAAGTTTACATGCTGCTATTTCCTTTGTTTGTGTGGAAAAAAGTTTATCTTCTTTATGCAGGTTGGTCCTACTGGAAAAGTAGTGGGAATTGATCACATAGATGAGCTAGTGAGGGCTTCGATTAAAAATGTCGAAGCTGATGACCCCGGGCTGTTAACTTCTGGACAGATCAAGCTAGTGGGTAAGACTTTCAGAACTGAATACAAATGGAATATAATCAACTTTTTTATGCTCAGCAAAGAATAACTTATTAAAATGTTATTTCATTCTTGTTTGAATGAAAATTCTTCATATTGCACTTAGCAGATACTCTTTCTACCAGTTGAAGGACCCTATCTATAACAGATAAATCATGACAACTGAAGGATGGATGAAAAATCCTGTGATGTGAATTATCTAGGCTGGCAGGCTGTTAATGTTAACCAATTCCAGAGCTGTGTGAGGGATGTCAGGTCAGAATTGGTGTGAAATTTCTATGCATACTTTCCACACTAGCTTTGATGTGTTAAATATCTTCACACATCAACCTCAGGCATGAATAAAATCCAGTTATTTTGTGCTGGGTAGGAATGGCAGTTAATGGACTTTCTGTACTCTAAAACATACTTAAGGTGACTAGAGTTTCAGGAAATAGATATTCCAGTGGAGTCATTCTTTTCTTGGTTTTCCCTTTACTATGCAGTAGCTGTGAAACATTACTAAATTAAATAAATAATACTGAATATTATTGAGTAATGCATACGTTTGTGTTTCACACTGCAATATTCATGCCCTTAAAATTAAGACGCACAAATTAATTTCTGCTGGGTGGTTTGAGATGCACCTGTGGTTTATGTACATGGAATGCCAGAAAGGGTAAAAATCCGAAACCGTGCATTGTAGCTTACATATTCCTTTCACATAAAGGTCATCATGATTGCTTGCAGAAGTTCTCTTTAGTTTACTATATTTAAAAACATTTTATACAGATCCACACAGTCTATGGTTTATTGCATATTCTTCATATTTATAGTGTGTGTATGTATACGACTCCACTACAGGATAAATGTGGTAAAAAATACACTTAAAATGTATTTATTTTGTTTTGGAATTACTGTAGACTAATAGTTTCTTTGGTCTGAGCATTGCTGTTTCTTTTCAGTGGGCGATGGTCGTTTGGGTTTTCCAGATGGCGCGCCATATGATGCTATTCATGTAGGGGCAGCAGCACCCACAATCCCCAAAATGGTGAGCACATAATTTACCAAGTTCCTCTGGGTGCTATGTGTGCTTTCAGCTATCATATTTTTATACAAGCTTTTTGAATTACAAGTTAATGGAAAGAAAAATAAATGGTCATGTGACCACTGATGCTGTATTAGATCTTTGGCATACTAGGGTATAATGCTAAATCTGCTTCGGTTTAGTAACATGCATTAGCTAGCATTCAGAATGATTGTAAATATTTCAGAGTCTAAACCATTAACAAAATCCTCTCCAGCTCCTGGAGCAGCTGAAACCGGGTGGAAGACTGGTGCTGCCCGTAGGACCAGAAGGTGGGAACCAAGTACTGGAGCAGTATGATCGGCAAAGTGATGGTACCTTTGTCAGAAAGGCACTCATGGGGGTGGTGTATGTACCACTTACAGACAGACACCACCAGTGGCCAGGGTATGTTCCAGCATTATTCCAGCTGATATACTGTACATTATGTATAGATGTATCATTGCTCAATATGCCCAATTCCAATCTATATTACTATTTATTCATTGGTTGTGCCACCTGATTCATTAAGATGTATTATTTGTTTTCTATAAATTTTATAAAGGGTTGTTGATGCCGGACCTTAGCACTGATAAAGCCACAGATACAGTTCATCCCAAATGTGTTTGGACTTTGTGCCAGCTTCTTTTGTTTTCTTCCACTCCAACCTTAACACAACATGCCTTTTGATTTTTGCACATTATCATGTATGATAATTTTTTTTTTTTTTTTTACAGTTAAAGGGAATTATAAATCCTACAGAACACAAACATTCTAGACAATTACCTTTACAATTACTACACATGACAGGGATGGTCAGGTGTCCCCAAACCTCTGACTGTACAGTATATGTTCAGGTGTCAAATGTTCTTGGGAGGTAGTAGCTCAGTGGAGATGACAATGGGCTCTGGATCAGAAAATCGCAGGTTCAATTCCCACCACCAATCTTGCCACTAGTGGGCCCTTGAACAAGGCCCTTAACCATGAATTGCTCAGTTCTAAGGCACTCGGGATAAGAGTGTCTGCCAAATTCGGTAAATGTAAATAATTTTTACTTAATGTGTAATCTTGTTGCTCTGTTTCTGTCCACAGTGGTGAGCTCTGATTGCAGTGTGATTACTCCTGCAGGAGGTGGTTCTGGTGTTGCACTGCGGATAACGCATAGGACAGAAAGCAAGGCACTCGCTTCAGCTGTGGATTACTTTCATGCCTGCCAGCTTTATCCAGTTTCTTCTGTTCTTTTATATTACAGCGTGTCCCATTACAGTGTGTCTATACATAGATAGATAGATGGATAGATAGATAGACTAAAATCTATCTATCTATCTATCTATCTATCTATCTATCTATCTATCTATCTATCACCACTGAATGAATGAATGAAATTTTGTATGACATGTTTTGGGAGCACCCACATAATGACTAAATCACCACTGATATTATTTAACTTTTGTTTTTTCCATTTTTTAAAAATTGGGGCGTATACCATGTCCCATAAAAATGTAAAATTATTTCTAAGTTTTTATTTAATAACTCAATAGCACCAGTTTGAAAATGCTGTATGCATAATATTTTATGTTTAAAGTAACGATTTAATTAAAGCATTGATTTATTTATTCAGTCTGTAGTGATGTGTAACTTTGCACAAAGATAATTAAGTCATACGTCTGTGTAATTAAAGTATTAATCAAATTCCGTTTTAATTAATTTACTAGAAACATTGCCGGATCTACTTTATAAGCCTTCTCGGCAATTTTACGCAGTGATGTCATCTTTGTGCGACAGATCACGCGGAAGGGCATGTCATGTCGGTACGGCATGTCGGTGCTCCCGTGTTAAAATATGTTCATATGTTGGTCACTTGTTTGCTGAATCGTAATCGGTTTAGACAGATATGTGTGTCAAGTAATGGACTCGGCATTACTAATGATATAACGACATATAAGCCGCACCGGCGGGACTTACAAACCACCTACAGCAAGACCCGTGTTTATAGAGTAAATTTGAGCAGCATGGAAACCAAAGAGTGCAACAATGAGGGAACTGAAAAGGAGCAAGAGTCAAAAGTGAACGAGAGCGAAAAAGCAAATGAAACCTGCAAGAAAAGGAAAAGCGAAGACCAGGCGGAAGACGAGATAAACCCTCGCTGTAAGAAGCGAAGGGGGAGTAAACAGAAACGTGGGGAGAGATATGTTCCTCCGCCGCAGAAACGGAATCCCGGGGTAAGTTTTAACCAAGAACACTTCGCAGAAACTTCGTACTATTTTGAAAAAGGACTCCGGAAAGTGCACCCCTATTACTTCGATTTTAAAACCTACTGCAAGGGCCGCTGGATCGGTAAAACATTGTTCGAAGTGTTCAGCAGTGAATTTCGTTCAGAACCACTGAACTACTACGAGAAAGCAGTGAAAGAGGGACGTATTCGGCTGAATGAGACACCTGTGGACGACCTAAATATAACACTGAAGGTAAGGGGAAATGTGATCTAACGTAATGTGTAATAGGGAAAATAACCCTTATTCGGATTTCAAGATTTTGCTTTTGTACTTTCCAGAACAATGACTTCATGAGGAACACTGTGCACCGCCATGAACCACCTGTTATAGGACAGCCACTCCAGGTCTTGGTGGACGATGGCGAGGTGGTGGTGGTGGACAAACCGGCCTCTCTTCCTGTGCATCCATGTGGCCGCTATCGCCACAACACAGTCATCTTCATTCTGGGAAAAGAGAGAGGTCTGTCTGACCTTCACACTGTGCACCGTCTCGATCGCCTCACCTCGGGCATCCTTCTGTTTGCTCGCACTTTGGAGATGTCCAAGAAACTGGACCAGATGGTTCGAGATCGACAGGTGAAGCCAAAAAGACCACATCAACTCAGTCTTTTCCCACCAATTAAATTACTATATAAATGTACCCTTTATACAATATACAGTAAACAATCCCTAATGTTGTTTTTGCATGTTTGTGTGCTTTATTTTGACAGACAAAAGGTGGGCTTTTTAATTTGAACGTCTACCATTTTAGCTATTAAATATTGTAACAGAATTGCTTTTTCAGCATTTCAAACACATATTGTTTTCAGCATCAAATGTTAAGAAAGCTGCTCCAATGCATTCACGCTACACACGGTTAATTATGTAGGTAAATGTCTTGAAAGATTCAGCATTAAATACAATATTTGTAGAGTGCTGTCTAAAACAATAACTATCAACTAGAAAGACATGGGAACAAAGAAAAGCAAAAGGTTAGTGACAGCAGGCAGGGTCAGACTTTCATGCATATATAAGAAGGCAGATAGTCTGAGTAAACATTGTGCTTGTGTGACACTGCACAACACAATTACATGCATTCCTCAATTCTTAATCACTTTAATGTAGATTATGATAAAAGTGTTTAAAATTATCGCTTTGTCATATTTGGAGAAATAAGCAAATAAAAATATCAGCCGATACCTAGCAAAGGAGAGGTGTGTTCACATTTTATTTTTGCTACAATATAATCTCTGAGAGCATGTTGTGTGTAACAGTAGCTCATCATACAGAAACGTATTTCTGCCCCAGAAATGCTACAAGTAGAGCTTAGAAATGTTAATCACTGAATGAGCTTAATTTGTTAAACAATTCAGTTTTATAGACAGTATAATGCATATATTTTATATTGGTTCACATGTCATTGTACGATTCCCCTTTCTTTTCCAGTTGGAGAAGGAGTATGTTTGTCGTGTGGAGGGGGAGTTTCCTGACAGCGAGGTTGTTTGTGAAGAACCAATTCTGGTGGTCTCATTCAAGGTGGGTATCTGCAGAGTGGATCCCAAAGGCAAAGATTCCCGCACAGTTTTCCAGAAACTCAGCTATAATGGGCGCTCTAGCGTGGTGCGTTGTCTCCCTCTCACTGGGCGCACACACCAGATTCGTGTACACCTCCAGTATCTAGGCTTTCCCATTCTTAATGACCCTATTTATGGCTCCTCTGCTTGGGGCCCGAACAGAGGCAAGGGAGGACTTTTTGCTAAGAATGATCAGGAGCTGCTGGAAGCTCTTATTGAGGAGCACCGTTCCAAGGAGAGTTTGCACCTCTTGGATATCTCTGATGAAATGTTAGTGAAAAAGAGCAATCCTAATTCGGAAACCAGTGCTGAATCAGTCATGGAGGAATTTAACACTGCAAGGAAAGAATTATCTGCAAGTTCAAATGACAAGGAAGTGAATAGAACACATGCAGAAGAGAGCAGTTCTTACTTGGAGGATATTTCTAGAACTGCAGCCACGACTCCGCTATTCAGAGATCACTTATGTTCCGAGTGTAAAATCGTCCGGCCAGATCCTACAGAAAAGGAGCTGCTCATGTACCTGCATGCACTACGCTACAAGGGACCTGACTTTGAGTATTTCACCCAAATGCCTGACTGGGCTAAAGAAGACTGGGTGCAGGATTAAAACATATTTTGCCATTATTTTCTGTTTGTTTTAAAATATTTATTCTGTACAAAAATTAAATGTAAATTGTTTTTGTGTTTGCAATTAGAACTGTTATCAAAGAATGTTAAAATTTCAGTAAAAAAATAGCTAAATAAAATTTTTGGTGAGGATATCTGGAACAATGACGCAGTAAAATATAAATCTTTATTGAACTCAATCACATTTACATAATATTTCATTCTTAATACTTTACATCTGACACCACATATTGACATAACGATTTTAGTACAGCATGTTTCTCAAACATGACATCACTTTGTTTGTAACAAATAATTTTTACTTTTTACATTTGGCACTTTGTACACCAAAATGTATGACAGCATTCCATACACAATTTGTTTGCTGGCATACAAATAAAACATGAACCTCAGCTTGATAAAATGTATTAACAGACTACAAAGAATTTAAAACTCAAACATGTGAATGCTTGAACAATTGACAAACCACTAGGAGCACAAATATTGCAAAAGGTCAATGTTTTAAATTTTTTTTTTTAATGAAATGTCTTTTTTCACATTCCATAGACTTTCAAAAGTAACAATTTATAAACAAATATGTTTATTTCAATGGGGGGGAAAAATTCTCACACAGCATAGCACCACACTTTACATCAAGAACATCTGTCTTAGTACTCTACTGATTGTGAAACATTCATATAAGTAACAGCACATAAAGACAAAACGTAAAAGAGAAGGAAAGAATTTATGACATGCTCATATTAGATATTCGTTGATTGGCTTGGTAGCGATTTAGTTCAGATGGTAGAAAATGGTTATGTAATCTTTTGTCACTTTAAAAACAAGAGAACTTAACATTTCTTAAAGTAGTTCAAGCTTTGAAAGGTTTGCTTTTAATAAGAATAAGACTGTACAAATATTCACACTGCTTTCCTGGAGCATGTACAATTAACCTAAGATTTACAATAATTCAATCTGATTTTTGACAATCATGTGGATTGCAAAGTTTATAATGATCTGATATCTAATTTATGTTAAAAAAAAGTACTATTGTCAATTTATTTATTCTATATTCTAAGAAATCAAACAATATTTTTTGCCCCTTCCTTATTCACTCAATACTTAACTATGTTATGAAAAGATACTTCAGCACAGGCAAATCGGCCCATCAGCTGTGGAATGTTTGAGTAACATCTATATGGGAACAATTAACATATTCAACAACTTTTTTCCATTACATTTTAAATGTAATGCCAATAAACAAGTAAGATTCACTTACAAAATACACATTGTCACCTGGACCACTTGTATTAGTCCATATGTAATAAAACCCAATATAAAGGGTTAACTGCCTTTTTTATGTGAAAATTTTAAATGGAAAATTATGGCTTTAGTTTGTTGGCATAATGATATGTGGACTTTAACACTTTTGATCTATAACAATAAAAAATTACACTAAATCTGATAATTAACTCCAAAAACGAATACATCAAATATAATTTTGGTATGTTTATAATTTTTTTTATAATTAATTACATTTTATTTTAGGACTTTGAATAAACTCTTCACTTGGTTGGCTTTTTTTCTGAACAAATGAAACTAATAAATACACTGTGTATAAAATAAGCACAAGTGTCCTTGACAAAAAAAAAACAACAAAAAAACATTGACAACCAAGTTAGGAAAATATCGTACAAACCTTTTTATTAAAAGACTCCTTAACTGGCAAGCTCTTAGATTCGATTAGGATTTAAATGAGTGCTTTCCCAGCGTTCTCCATATTTAATCGTTGACACCTACAACACATGTGAAGCCAAATTATTGCTTCAGTAAAGGCATAGCTTATCAAGGCAGATGCACATCGAGGGAAATCTAGTTATTCCTATTATAAATGATGATTTTCCACTTAGATCATTTTAAATAAAATAAAGTCCTCTGCATTTCTAGATTCATTTATACTTATTCCATATCAAGAATATAAAAAAAAATATGAAGAAGAAATTGCATTTATGTACAGTTTAAGTAAACTGCTCTCAGGCACTGTAGTCCTTTCAAAATACATACAGTATTTGTATTGCAAAAGAGCAATAAGAGCAGGGAGATGTGGGAGCAGCTTTCATGCATCTTTGTAGAGTCTATAACATGCACTTGCATAAGTCCCAAATGCTCTGATTAGCACATTGTAAAATCATTGCCCGTAGCAATGTGAAATGAATTCAATTCAAATAGACTCGCTATTATATGGAACCTATATTACTGTAAAACTACAGATGTGTTGCGTTTAGTAAGTCTACAGATGTGATAAATACAGTAATTGTCAGATGCACTGTACACCATATAAAGTTCAGGATTTAACATGGTGGTAAAAAATAAACACATACAGTGAGGCTTATCTGTTCATTTGTTTTATCCATTAAATCAGGTGCTGACGTCGCCTCTTCCATCCCTCTTGATCCAAACATCGGGTAAATCCGGTTGACTGTTTGGCAAAATGACAGGAAGATCGCTTTGGCTTGTCCGCCCCCTACCAGACCCTGGGGAGCCAGGGTCATAAACTGTTTCTCTCAGAGACAGACGTAAAGTATCTCTCCTGCTGTTGAGGTGGCCTGGTTGCAGCTCTCCTTCAGTCACAGTGGGTGGTGCGCTAGAGACTGCTGGCTCGATGTCACTCAAGCAAGTCTCGTTCGAATCTTCAAGCCCCTCAATTGAACTCTGAGACTGGCAAGACAAAAGTCTTTTATGTGCATGACATCTATAGGCCCCATCCATAAATAGTGACCTTTTATTAGTGTCATCTGTGGTCTCTGTAACTGCGATATCCTCCATGCTAGAGGATGACAAGGAGATGTTCCATAGTTTAATTCCGGGGCTGCTATGACAATTCTTGCACAAAAGTTTTTCCTTTGCTTGATCTCCTAGGGGAACCACGACAGGTTTCGTTTTGTTTCCTTTGTAAGGGGACGAGGTCTGGACAGCTTGGGGAGTGTCACAATCTTTGAGGTGCCTGCTGCATATTTCCTCACTCACAGATTCTGTGCTAATCCTTTCGTAGTATCGCTTTGGACTGAGGCCACAGAATTCAATGTCATCGGAAAGAACAGAAGGTCTGTTAGACAGCTTGCTGGTGCAGGTGCTGTTTTCAAAGCTGTCACTTAGATGGCCGGCAAGTGGTTGGAGCTCGTACTGCTCTGGCTCCCTCCCTAGCTTTGACTGGTGTGGTCTGTGGCGATGCTGATTGGGGCACAAGAATGCGCCGCCATCCTCTTTATTACAATTCCTTTTCCCTTGTGGTCCCCTGCCTGCACCACAGCTAAATGTACCGTTAGCTGATGGATTGTTGTTTCTTCTCACACCTGAACAGGAAGGTGGTATATTTTCTGTGGCTGTCTCTCTTGCACATGGAATGATTATTTTCCCACAGTTCTTCTCAGGACCAAAGAAGCAACATAGTGACTGGAAAAAAAAAGTGGCGAAACCGCATGCCACACACTTTACAAGAAGGAGAAATATTCCAAGCTTCCTGAAAAGCAAAGCAGTTGCTGGTAGCATTATGATGCCGACACAGAAGTACGCCCCTGCACCTGTGGCTACAGGACAGCCCATTTTTTTAAGAGAATATGCAACCCTACCCAGTCTGTCCGTTTGCGGTGCCAGGCAATAGGAAATGCAGTAATTGACTGCAAAGTCAACAGAGAGGCCTGCAGCAGCTGAAATGAACAGTGCTTCCACACTATTTAACTGCCATTCTAAAAGAACGAGCAGCCCAATAGTAACAAAAACACTACCCCCAACAGCGAATGTCACATAAGTGCTTAATGGTATATTCCAAGTGGTCAGCAGAAGTGATGCAAATGTAAGAGCTACAGAAAAGCCTGCCACTACTAACGTTTCTGAGCTCAGACATTGCTGGAGGTCATACAGTAATAATTGGCTCACAAACCACCCTTTCTTAAGTCCTGGTGGAGCGCTCGAAATTTCATTGTTGAACCAAGATCTGATTTGTTTATAGAAAGCTGAAGTTTTGCTGTAGTTAAAGCTGTAGAGTTGTGAAGTCTTAAATACCACGACAAGGGCAGCAATTCGATTTTGTGAATCGAAGCGAAGGCCTCCATTTCTGGGTGAACCTGGTCCTGCCTGTTGTTTTTCCAACATCATTTTGAGGCACCGTTCGAAAACACTAGGAGGGTACGGAAATGTAATATTGTTGCAGCAGAGCCTGAAAGCATCCTCATTTTCAGAACAGCGGCGAATAGACACCCAATGAATCAAGTCTTCCACAAAACAGCTGTTGTCTTCCACTCCTTCTTGGTTTATTGGCGGTGATGAATAAAAAGTTTGGTTTCGAACTTTTCCACACAGCTTTCGCAACCACACTTGAGCATCAGAGCTACTAATATTGAATTCGGGGTCCATGCTAAAGGAGCCATTGGTGCTTGAATTGAAGTGATCGGGATCATCGGCTGGAGTGACTCCCCAGATAAGAGTCATAGTCATTTGCTCATCCTCTCCTTGTTTCACTCTCTCAAACATGAACTGATGGCGGTATTCTGCATCATATCTTTCAAATGGATGGCTGGAGCGGAACAGCTGTGTTGCCCTACTGTTTGAAGTTGGTAGTTTCATGCCTGGGTTTACACACGAGATGTAAATTCCTCCTGCAGCAAGGACTGCAAACCAGCAGATCCATATGTACCGAAATTTAACCACGCCACAGGGAAGAACTTTTAAGAAAATTAGATTGGACGTGTCAGAGAGTCCACGTTTTAGGCCGCGGAATTTCTGTCCCATTGTGAAAAAGCACCGCTTTCTTGAACTTGTGTCCCAAAATCCACCAGGATGTTTTATGCAACATGGCTTCCATGACAGCTTAGAGGCAGAGGTGGAAACTCCCGTGGTGTGTCTCTCTCGCAAAACAATGGAACAGGGGAGCCATACTAGAGCAAAAAGTGTGTTGATTAAAGAGGCACTACCAAGATACACAGCAAAACATCTCACCACTGTAATGCTACTTATGTAGCCTGAGTAAAATGTGATGCTGGATGTCAAGCCAGACACCAAAATCAAGTACCCCATTTCTTGTAAGACACGGTGGATTCTCATTTCTAGTGCAGCCGGCGGATTATGGCTTAGTTGCGATTTCCAAAAGTCATTAAAGGTGAAAGCGTGATTTGAGCAACTTCCTAAAAGGACAAGAACTGCCATGAGATTCAGAAGTGGAAAAAACACTAGGCCAAATACTACTTTGTAGAAAAAATAAGATGTCAGAAGTGACAACATGACCGCAACCAGTGACAAAGCTGATAAAAGAAATGATCTAAGATATAAGGCCATCGTAAGTAGCAGTCCGAGGACTGTGAGAATGGGATAAACAGAGTCTCTTGAGAGGTAATATTTGAATAGTTTTTGTTTAATCCCCAAGTCCATTCCAGTGATGGTAGTATTGTTATACGTTAGCTCATGACCTTCCAGATGTTTTAGATACATCTCCATTAATGCATTGCCTTTCACCATTGGTAGGAACAGGACACTATATTTTAGCGATGGAACCTGGTATTCAACAGTCTGAGGCCCCAAGAAATCCTTATCGACCAGGTAATGTAGAATCTGATAGATAATTCTGGAGTGCTTACAGGAATGTGGGACTGATGAACAGTAGCCATGTTTGCTTCTTTCTGCACACATTGCAACGAGGCTTCCATCATGGTAGTAAGGGGCACAGTACCTGAGTAAGCCTAAACTGTCTGACACTTGCTGAGCTGTAAGGCTGAAGCAGGAAGAGACGTTGTTGAGGAGAGCCAGAAAGTTCCCCAGGGACCAGCTTGGACAGCACTCTTCCTTACCTGTGGTGCCAACAGCTTCTGATTTGACTAGACAGAGTTCTTTGAAGTGTGCATCGGAGCGTATCTGAAATTTTAAAGGAGACATTAGATTTTCATAGGGAAAACATTTCCCATATTATGCAACCGTTTTAAAGTCTTAAAATGCATTTATATTACCTGGGTTTGCTCCATCTCACACATGGAATAGATCGCCTTCAGACTCCAGAGACTGTCAGAGTTTCCTGAGCGGAATACCAGCTGGGCATAGCGATCTCCTGCCGGAGCACAGATACAGGAGTTACACCAGCATATTTTATTACATGCCACAGTACATTTACTGATGTATTTTCTTAGTGTCATACCTCACTGAGCATGCCAAATAACCAAAATTAGTACGTTTTTCTCTTCGCTAACCTGGATCATTGCAAAAATAGGCATTCTCAGTAGTGTCTGTATGTAGCATTCTCCTTGAACGATGTCTTAAGTGCTTCTGGGTTTTGCTGGTGACCTCTCTACAAATGCAATAGTACATGAATTACAAAAAAAAGTTCCTTTTGATGTGTATACATTATGAATGTTCATTTTATTATAAAACACCTTTAACACCTACTCATAAGCGCCACAATTATACATTGAGCATTAGTTATGCTGCTTATACAACCAGGATTTATGTTCATATCAGAATAAGGACAATGCAATTGCAGTCAAACTGATTGGTTTGAGTATTTTCCATTAAGGATTTTTAAAATTTACAAGCAACTATGTTTATAGAGAACAATAAACAGAAAAACCGTTACAAAAAACTACTATTCTGCTGAAATAACTCAAATATAATATAATCTAATATAACTCAAATAAGCATTTTTTTGCAACCATGATGAATGGAAAAATACATCAGTATTCACACTATCAAACTTGCATGATTGTATGTTTTACACTGCTGCTACGTAATTGAATAATTGAATAATTGAATGTTCCGGTGCACATGTATTTGTAAGTAATTTGTTTGTAAGTATGTACATGGGAAGGAGCTTATTTACTATTTGCAGTACCGTGCTGTTCTTTGGTCCATTAACTGCTGAGATGTCAGAGACAGTACTTTCCCATGCCCAGTATTTTCCTGCAGCTTTCCCCAAGCTGCCAGTCTAATCCCAATGTCTGTTCCACGTGGCTCGAATCCCTGTAATACACGATCATAGAAAGATAAAATGGAGTTGTTCCTTTGAAAATGTCTTAAATTCATCTGCAAGGCAAATTTGCAGGTCTTGCTGTTGGGTTATGTTAATCTCTCACCATTCTGAATATGGTGCACATTGTGTGAAAACACCACATGCCATTTTATGGGTTTTAAATAGGATCCCTGAAGTGCATTAAGTAGGGGCTCAATTTTAATGGAAATATTACACAATGAAAGGAAAAGTACTTACTGCTAAAGGATCAGAAAAATCTGGCAGCGGACCAATCAAAATGCCTGCTAGGGAGAAGGCAAGGAGTACTACTGAGCATGAGATAAGAACTGTCATCGGGTATTCCACTATGACCTGGGAGTAGCTGTCAAAAACAATTATTTTAACAAATTATTTATTGGAAGCTTTTTTTTAATAAAAAAAAAAATGAACTGTGGTTTATGATTTTAAACAGTTGATTGTCAATGAAACATTATGTTACCTACTTCTTTGGAATCCGGTGGCATCTCTCAGTCCTATATTAAAAAGAAAAAAGACATTTCTTATTTTTTACATTTCTTCTGAGTGTTAATCAGAAGAACATATAGAAAAGATTTGAACCTGACTGTCACCACGTGATGCTGAACAGGCTTATAGTTGCTGTCATCACGTGATCCTTGTAGCCAGTGACACTGCATTGTGTTGTGACATATAGGCTGATGGAAAGGACTGCACCTGTTGCCTGTCTTGACAGCATTGCAGTCTGAATGAGAAGAGGCATTTATTTGATTCAGACAGACGTTGTCTGTGATTGGCTGCTGGTGGTCACAGCACGGGCATCTTCTGAGACGAGGTGACTGGTGCAACACTTGGTCATACTGTTGAGAAGAGGAAGGTGGTGTGGACAGATGGTTCATGTGGTCCGTTTCTATGGGGACATCATTCATTGGAGATTCTGCATTCTCACTGTCCGGGGGACACAAAGATACCTTCGGGATCTCACTGCAAGTAAACAGAAAAAATGTCTTTCTTCTGTAAAAGTATTAATAATATGTATTTTATATGATGTCATTTTCTATAATATAGAATGCTTTTAGGTATTTTTATGAGCTTCTGTTCATGTGCTATATGCTATCGAGGGCCCCATCTTTCTAAGCAGAGCTCAGGAAACTCATAATAAGGGGTTAGGTTTGTGAATTCATTCGACCTGTGCAGGGTAATTTTTTATTTACCTTCAGCACTTGAAAATAAAAAAATAAAAAAAAAAAATTCTGATATGAGTATGTTACACTTATCAATATTATCACGGTTTTGTTCAAATGAGATGAAAAGTTATAAAAAAAAAAAGAACTGATGCACCCACTGAAAACATCTTAATAAGTTTGGTACTTGAAAAGCAACCAACAACAAATACAGATGCACTTTTTAAAACATGAATTAACATGAAATGAAGCCCTGAAATCTGTACGGTTTCCTAATGCATAATGGGGTATTTTTTTCATTAATTACAAGTGGGATAAAGAAATATTTAATCTCTAATCAATATTTGGTCCTCTTAGATGGCTGAAAAATAATCTGAGCGCTATCACCTCCTTCCACCATACAATATTGTGTCCCGTGTCAGACTGATGCTGGCTGGAATGGATTTTTAAAATCACGATAATCAAACACGGTGTTAATGATAATTTCATTTTAAACGATAATACTAACTGCCAAGACATTTTATCGTCGTTTATCATTAATCGTTTCATCCCTACATGAGTATTGGAGAAATTCAGGGCTTAAGGTGGGAAATCTCATTGATGGGCTGTCACACCTTCACAAACTAGTGAATGTGTGCCATTTTATATATATATATAGTCATATTATACTGGTATGTAATATAATTAAATTACAGTAACTCAAATGTACGATTTTAAGCTATTTCTAGACATTTTGTTGAACGCTTTTTTCCTTTTTATTCGATTATGTAATTGGCTTTTTTCACCACTAAAAAGAGGCTCTTTCATGGTTAAAATAATCCCCAGTTGGTTCATTCTTAGTTTTATTTGAACACAGAACATCGGACAAGCCAATAACATGCACTAAAATCAGCCATAACATTAAATATGTTATGAATAGGTTCCTTTGTGTTGCCAAAACAGGTCAGACCAAGCCTGGGGCAATCTTATAACAGGAAAAATAAACCAGGACTTTATTATTAAGATATCAAGATAATTTAACTGGTTAAAATTTGTAGTGCAGGATAAATTGAATAGTATTTGGGTGGATTCTTTAGCTGAATCCAAGGCAACATGAAGATCAAGATGTGCTAATTTGATGGATAGCTTTCGAACCTAGCATGAAATTTCTCTTGAATGAACTGAAATAACCTCCATCTTCATGGATCAGCCTTAACATTAAAAAACTAACGGCACACGTGAATGAGTCCAATATGGCAGTAAGTGATAATTCTCCAAGATGATGTGTTGCAAACTAAGAGAATTGTTTTTTTTTGTCTCGTGTGGTCTTCCCTGAACACACTGCTAAACCTTTTCCCCTGGCATTCATCTTAATGTTACTTTGACACACAATCTAACTTGTTGGCAGATTTACATTTACACATTAATGGCAATGTGTTCCCCAATAGCTATAGCCTCTTTCAGCAGAATAATGTGTCTACTACACTGCAACAGTGGATCAGGATTTAATATTTTGACTTGGCCTCCAAATCCCCAGATCTCAATCTAATTAAACAGTAGGATGTGCTGGACAAACACGTCTGACTCATAGAGGCAACACCTTGCAATATAAAAAAGGATATGATTCAAGAGTCTTATCCGTAATCCACACCTTCAGATGTCTTGTGCAGTCCATGCTTTGTGAGGTTTGACCTGTTTTGGCATCACAAAGGGAACATATACATAACATAAATAATGTTATGGCTGATTTTAGGGCATGTTAGTGGCACGTCCAAAGTTCTGTGACCAAATACAATTAAGGATTACATATAATTGTATTATATCCTTTTTAACACTTAGTTTTAATTGTTAAGAAGTATCTCAAAATATGACATTAAAAAATTTTGAAAAATGTAGTCATGAAAAATGTATAGGTGCTGCATAAGAGAGTCTTTTGAGGTTAAGTTCATTTATTTCCATAGCGCTTTTCATAATGGACATTGTTTCAAACAGCTTTACAGAATGTCAGAATTATGGAACTATATGTAAATATAACGTTTTATGCCTGATGAGAAAGCCTGGGGCAACTGTGACAATGGAAAATCTCTCCTTAGATGGAATGAGGAACGAAACCATGAGAGGAACCCGACTCAAAACAGAAAACCATCACCAAGATCCTTCAGACAGGGCCACATAGAATTTCATCTTAGTTTATGAGAAACCCGAGACTATTGACATGTGTTCTCAAGAACCACAGCACTACAATTTAACAAAGCTAATCTGTAGATGCACAGGGTTTCAAACAGTGTACCTGAAACCATGAAAAAGTCTATGCAAACCATAATCCGAACAAAAAAAATACTAATACTACATACCACTTGTAATAAACACCTTACTTAAATACTGTAGGTGTTAACAGGTTTTCTTTGAATTATTAAAATTCTGACTGCTTAATTGAACTGAATTACAATACATAAAATACATACAAAATTGAATTAAATACAATTTATTACAGTTACCACATAACGACTGAAGATTATAACTTCTACTGCAGTTTTTTGTTCGGAATACTGGGAATGAAATACCGTGGGTAATATCTGGCAAACTAAATTTACTATCTAATTACTGAAAATAAATATCTGTATCATAGCTGACCCTTTGCTCTGACCCCAGCTTCCACACAAGCTGGGATATTTGAAGAAACAATTTCATTGTTCTGTAATGTACATGTGAGAAATAAAATCTATTCTATTATAAGAGTTAGAGTAGAAAAACAGTTCTCAATCACAGTAGACACAAAGTACAATTTAGCTTCCTTTTTCAGTATGTTTCAGTATTATTAACTGAATTTCAATTACACTAAAAACTAAATTGTACTTATTCTACTGTCATTGAGAACTGAATTTCTAGCTCTAACTATTCTAAATAGAATAGCATTTATTTGTCACATATTCATTATAGCATAGTGAAATTGTTTCTTCACATATCCCAACTTGGTCAGAGTACACGAGTACAAGCCATGATACAGCCCCCCTGGAGCACAGAGAATTAAGGGCCTTGCTCAAAGATTCAAGAGTGTGGCAGCTTTGCGATACCCACCGCTCGAACCCGCAACATTCTGATCAGTCGTCCAGCGCATTAACCACTGAGGTACCCCCTCCCCATGTAACTAGTCATGTTATACTCACAAAATAGCAAAAATACTTCTTAATTATTACTCTCAATGTTTAATGTTTCCACACATTATTTAATCTTGACTTTATTCAATCGAACTAGCACGGTGAATTTCAGCATAATTAACTAAGATTCCTCAATTTCCTTTCATTTAATTCTGTCTCCTATGTCCATGCTTAATCTAATCAGTATAGAGTGTCCACAAAATGTGTAGTTTCTGGATTTCTACGTTTCATATCCCTCTGTCAAATATGACATTAACTCAATTAAACTGCTAAAGAAAGAAACAACTGAGATCCAACAGAGCGAGAAGAAGAGATATCATGTTATTTGCTCAGCCATTCATTTAATAAGTGCAAGGATCTGTATTTCATGTAAACAACTTTTTGGAATCATAGGGCTGATGTTACGATTACAATAAATATATAAATCATTTCTATATTACCAGATCTACCCACATAGGACAATAGTCTTTTATTTTTTCGGACTCGCCTCAGTCCATCTGGCTGCACATCTTTTCTTTTTCTCCTCAGTGGCACACCTTATTGTGCTATCTTTCTTGTTGCCAATACCAACTGTCTGTGTGTGAGTGTAATACTGCTTTAGTCATGATGTACTTTACTAGAAAAGATGATATGAGAGATCTGCAGCAATTTTATTATTTGCTCTTTACAGAGCTAAGACTAAACAGACAAAACTAAACAGTAACTGCAGTGGGCAAAATCTAAAGAATGTTTTTTGCTCCGCTGTTCCTTGACGAAATAAAATGTCTACATAACACCATATTTATTAAATAAAATGAATCATGTCAAACACAGTTCACCTGCGTAGACAGTAATGCTATGTTATGCCATAGTGCTCTTGAATTTTCAAATGTGTTCAGAAGGTGGTGAATTGTTTTTTTTACATTTTTTTTATTGAACACATGGTTTTATATTAATGTACTGTTTTTGATTAGGTTATCACTTCTATAGTAACAGGTATTTCATAGTATATCATTAAACAGAAACTCTGCCCTTCAAATGCTAATAATATAGGTACAAACCGGATTCCAAAAAAGTTGGGACACTATACAAATCGTGAATAAAAACTGAATGCAATGATGTGTAGGTGCCAACTTCTAATATTTTATTCAGAATAGAACATAACACACAAAACAAAAGTTTAAACTGAGAAAATGTACCATTTTAAGGGAAAAAAATGTTGATTCAGAATTTCATGGTGTCAACAAATCCCAAAAAAGTTGGGACAAGTAGCAGTAAGAGGCTGGAAAAAGTACATTTAAGCATAACGAGGAGCTGGAAGACCAATTAACACAAATTAGGTCAATTGGCAACATGATTGGGTATAAAAAGAGCTTCTCAGAGTGGCAGTGTCTCTCAGAAGCCAAGATGGGTAGAGGATCACCAATTCCCACAATGTTGCGCAGAAAGATAGTGGAGCAATATCAGAAAGGTGTTACCCAGCGAAAAATTGCAAAGACTTTGCATCTATCATCATCAACTGTGCATAACATCATCCAAAGATTCAGAGAATCTGGAACAATCTCTGTGAGAAAGGGTCAAGGCCGTAAAACCATACTGGATGCCCGTGATCTCCGGGCCCTTAAACGACACTGCACCACAAACAGGAATGCTACTGTAAAGGAAATCACAGAATGGGCTCAGGAATACTTCCAGAAACCATTGTCAGTGAACACAATCCACCGTGCCATCCGCCGTTGCCAGCTGAAACTCTACAGTGCAAAGAAGAAGCCATTTCTAAGCAAGATCCACAAGCTCAGGCGTTTACACTGGGCCAGGGATCATTTAAAATGGAGTGTGGCGAAATGGAAGACTGTTCTGTGGTCAGACGAGTCACGATTCAAAGTTCTTTTTGGAAATCTGGGACGCCATGTCATCCGGACCAAAGAGGACAAGGACAACCCAAGTTGTTATCAACGCTCGGTTCAGAAGCCTGCATCTCTGATGGTATGGGGTTGCATGAGTGCGTGTGGCATGGGCAGCTTGCATGTCTGGAAAGGCACCATCAATGCAGAAAAATATATTCAGGTTCTAGAACAACATATGCTCCCATCCAGACGTCATCTTTTTCAGGGAAGACCCTGCATTTTCCAACAAGATAATGCCAGACCACATTCTGCATCAATCACAGCATCATGGCTGCGTAGGAGAAGGATCCGGGTACTGAAATGGCCAGTCTGCAGTCCAGATCTTTCACCTATAGAGAACATTTGGCGCATCATAAAGAGGAAGGTGCGACAAAGAAGGCCCAAGACGATTGAACAGTTAGAGGCCTGTATTAGACAAGAATGGGAGAGCATTCCTATTTCTAAACTGGAGAAACTGGTCTCCTCTGTCCCCAGACGTCTGTTGAGTGTTGTAAAAAGAAGGGGAGATGCCACACAGTGGTGAAAATGTCCTTGTCCCAACTTTTTTGGGATTTGTTGACACCATGAAATTCTGAATCAACATATTTTTCCCTTAAAATGGTACATTTTCTCAGTTTAAACTTTTGTTTCGTGTGTTATGTTCTATTCTGAATAAAATATTAGAAGTTGGCACCTACACATCATTGCATTCAGTTTTTATTCACGATTTGTATAGTGTCCCAACTTTTTTGGAATCCGGTTTGTATAAAGAAAAGCGTTTATTATTTATTTGAAAGGAGACAGTTGTTTAAAATGTCTTCAAGGCAGAAAGACATGTGCATTCTGTTTTTTTCAGACACAGGACATACTGTGCAGGTTTCCATCTAATTAATTTCAAGAGAAAAATAAGCTGTTTCACTGGTAAGAGTGCATTAGTTTTTAAGAGAATGTATTTTTTTCATTATTTTGAAAGGCACACTTTATTTTTCATTTAAAAACTGCTGGATAGTAAGATGTGGATGTCCAGTATGTGCTGTTATTAGAAAATAAATCCATGAAAGTGTTCTGTCCTATTAACCCAACACAATCCCATGGATTCTTTTCCGTTGGTCTTGTATTATTCCCTACAAATATAAGGACAGTTAACTTGTAAAATTATACATTTCTATTTGCATACTAAACCACTATTATATATTTGTACAATACAAAATCACTAAGCCTGGAAGCCGATACAGTATGTAATTAGGTGGTGGAAGTACTGACATTGCTGTGCACATATTTAATCTGTAAAACCAGGCTGGGTGTATTTATCTCTGTTATCAGACATTATTGCCCATTGATGAACCCTATGTCTTAAAATACAAACTTTGGCTATATAGATTATACTAACTGAGACTAACAGACTAACAAATCCATTAGTGTATTTAGTTATGATAAAACAGGCTATACATCTGCATTGCATATTCCTCTGTTTCTCTATGGGGTTATGAGCAAAGAAACATCCTACAGTGCTGGTGCTGCACCCACCACACATGCGCCTACCTCATCATGAGCATTATTTCTGCTTTTGGGGACTATGACAATAGCGAGGAGGCTTGATTTTGCATGACAGTTGTAGCAGCGGCTCTGTGGAATATACACTTCTGCAGTGTTGCTACAAAAAAAAAGAGTAAGAAAAGAACAAACCCACAGTGTAGATATCTGGGATTCAAAAACTTCCTTACTGAACCAGGTAAATAAACCTATCTATATTGCCTCAAAAAGAATTTTGTCCTTTATTCTCAACTCTCTGGGAATTATTCTTGTAAATACAAAAGAGATCCAAATGTACCTTTATTATTTGGTTCAAAAGCTACAGATTTATTCAAATTAGTTTGTTAGTAATGTGTCAAAATCAAGGCCCCCCACATGTATGTGGTTGTCTAAAAATAGGGGTATGCTGCTTTAAAACATGCTTTGACAATGAACTACATCTCCCACAATGCATGCAACTATATCCAGGAAAAAAAATCCAGGAAGCGAAAAATTGATGCAGATGGAAGGCACTTTCAGTACAGATGGGAAAGCAAATACATGTTTGTACTTCACGGAGAAAAAGCCGTATGTGTTTTGTATTATGAAGGGGTGTCGCTCATCAAAGACTATATACTGTCTTATAGTTACAACTTGCCCTTGGAGGGCAACCATAACGCTGATGTGGCTACTACAGCTACTACAACAATAAGCACCATCCAAGTCTCAATACTTAAGGAATACACAATTCATTTTCATTCTGTTCATTCTCAACAAACTAATCTTCCTGATTGTTCCAAAAAAGTATCCCTTCACGAGCATAAGCCATTTTCTCACGTGTGCAGGCTGTGAGCAGCCATTTTAAGTAACATAAACAAGACCAAACAATAATGTAACATGATGTACAAATCAAAAGGCTTGGACGGAAGTGCCCTGTTGTGTGCTTCGCACTTTCAAGCAGCGACAAGGCTTTCTCCTATGAGAGTCATGCAGGGAGCAGACATAAATCAGTGCAGGGACTGCTGGAGCCTGTCAAACAGCGCTGAAGCGTCGTCCTCTCGCCATCTGCTTAGCACCTCTCTTGTCCCTAATCACTTTGTGTCATTTATCACTATCAGAGGAAGGGGAGCAGTAATGCAGCAGTTTACTCAGCGGAAAAAAACTACTCTTACTAGTGAGAAAGAAAAAATGGTAGTTGTTATGCTCATGCATTATTCAAAGAACACTTTTGAAACTGAAACATATTTATTCAGGCAGGGAACAAAAATAGAAAGCGAACTGCAAAAGAAAAAAATCGGAATATATCATTTGCTCTGACTATAAAACTGAACCACGCAGCAAGGATATTTTCTATGGTTAAAAAAAAATAATAATAAAAATTTGCATCAATTTGCATTGTATTGTTTAACAAGATCATGCTAAAACTGCGTACAGCTTGTCTGCCCTCAAATGATATCTTTGATGTTGCAAGAACGATTATTTACATCTTATTACATAAATCATTACATTGAGTGTAATAAAACTAATTCTGCAGGGTACAATTATATCTGTACTTTGTGATAATGAGGTACGATTCTTAATAGGCTGTTTGTGTAAATCTTCATCTATTTCGCCCTACTACACTCGGGGGCAATTTAAAAAATGAGCCAAGACTAAAACGGCAATATATTATGCTGTTAATGGTCTTAACAAATCACTGGTCAGGAAATGAACAAACATTAAACAAACAGATTAAGTAACTTGGTAATGGAAAGCTTTTTTTCTTTCATTTATATGAATATGCAGGGATCTTGGGTAAACTTGCAGCCAGCATCTGTTATAAATGTTCTATTGATGACTTCAAACAACTGATTAACAACTGAAACAGTCTGTCAGCCATTATAATCATTATCATGATATTGCTTTGCATAGAAGAGTGTGTGCATACAAGAGACTCCACGGTGTGCTTTTCCCCATTCCTAGCAAAAGTACACTCTTACTAAATAATATTAAATGAGAAAAGTTTAGTATTTCCATATATTTCATTGCTCTCTTCCAGTTTTTGCTTTTAACCACTGTCATGAACCAGAAATGTATCTTAGTAGGAATCAAGAAATCCTTGTGTGATCTGCAAACCGAGCGTCTAGATTCTATTACGTGATGCTGATTATGTATATTCTGAGACTTGTTTATTAAGCGAGAATTACACGCTGCATGCATCAGCCGAATGTTTACGAATAAACAAATCCCAAATCGTGTTATTTTCCTGGATCGGACAAGTTATTGCACAGTAAACACTGCACCGAAAACCATTTTGCCGCCGAGTTCAATCTTAGCAGAACCAAGAAAACCGTAGCCTACCTTGGAGCAGTTCCTTCTGCCATCGCTTGATTTTGTCCACTTCTCACACAGCCCTCAACACAGACGGACACGGCATCCATATTAAACACTAATGTCTGCCATAATGTCCTTTCTTAGATCCTAGTTGCATATAAGATTTAATCAACACTGCCTGACCTAGCTGTTTCCAAATGATGCTCATAGGCTCCGTATAGGGGAGACGCTGTGTGTTTGCAGACTGAGTCTGTGGCTGAAGGTCAAATTGCTTCTCACAAAAACAAGAGTGCACTAAATATGGCGCACGTGTTGTTAAATCAGAACGGGTATAGTGCTCTCGTAAAGGGAGTGTACAGCTTATCGAGATCGAGCCTGAGTTCCCGCAGGTCTCTTATTGGTGGTGCTGAGTGGTCGCTGTTCAGGACAGGATGGTGCTAGGTGTAAAAGTAGTAGGATTTTCCATGTATTGCATCAACCTTTAATTTAATCGCAAGAGAAATATAGATTTTCTATATATATTAACATAAAAAATATAATTATAAACAAACTATAATGCCCTAATAAGAAACATGTATATATATATATATATATATATATATATATATATATATATATATATATATATATACATATATATACATTATGATCAATAGCAGCAAAATGATGACATTGCTTTTCTTTTTAGAATAGTCCTATAATGTCTTGCATAATTACACACACACACACACACCACACACACACACACACACACACACACACACACCACCACACACCCCACACACACATTTCAAGCCTTTCTAGTAGTTTCTGTTTGATGAAATCTACAGTGTGAAGTCTTTCTTCAACTTTTTAAAAGGAATGAATACATGAATTCATACATCTCTCTCACTCTTTGCAGATTTGGATAGTGTCATTTCTGCCCAATATTACTCATGCACTGTCAGATTGCATAGAAACCAATTATATAATTTATGAGTAATTATCTGAAGAAAAGGTTCTGCACTTTGACTAAGTGCTTCCAAAGTCGTGAACACCATAGAGACAAGAAAAGCTTTTCAATGAGGAATGCCATGTATTTATTTTTTACCCTCCTTGCCTTAATTTCTTACCAATTACCTCATGTCCCATGAACTTCTTTCATCGGAACTGTCTATCTTTCCAGATCCTGCAGAGTTAGCCGTAATCTTTTGCCTCGCTGACTAATGCACAGCCACAGACAGCTTCCACAAGTCACGACAGTGCTGTAGCCTTTTCATTTTTTTCACGAACGATGCTCCACTGGGTGTTTGAATTTTGGAAAAATCTGTGCTGCTCAAAAACAGGTATAGCTATATTTAGATTGCATGACACAATTTGATTGTACACAATTTAATGACTCCAAAAAAGAGGGAAATAATTATAACATTTTCATGAACTAATTTGTAAATAGGGGCACGGTGGCTTAGTGGTTAGCATATTCGCCTCACACCGCCAGGGTTCAGGTTCAATTCCCGTCTCGGCCATGTGTGTGTGGAGTTTGCATGTTCTCCCCATGCCTCAGGGTTTTTTTCTCCGGGTTCTCCTGTTTCCCCCCGGTCCAAAAATCAAGCACGGTAGGTTGATTGGCACCTTGGAAAAATTGTCCCTAGTGTGTGAATGTGTGTGTGATTGACTGTGTGTGCCCTGCGATGGGTTGGCATTCCATCCAGGGTGTATCCTGACTTAATGCCCATAGACGCTTGAGATAGGCACAGACTCCCCGTGACCCGAGAGAAGATCGGATAAAGCGGTAGAAGATGCATGAATGAATGAATGAATGAATGAATGAATTTGTAAATAATCTAAGTAGTTTAATGGTTTTCATTTACTTTGACATTATGCAATATTTTGTGTAAATGTGATGTCATAAAATTTTAGTTTACAAATCCCAACAGTAGTTCATTTCAGTTCTGGTTACTGGTTAGGAGTGGCTATTTCAATTCTCCAATTTTAATATTTCAACTTTCCTGTCCTGTTAAAATTCTGTTTTGATTTCTCTCAACAAGATGTTTGTGCCTGCAAAACCGCTGCACCAATTTGTGTTAATTTTAGGGACTATTTTCTAGCACCAGTTTCTATAATAATTTCTCAATATAATAAACATCGGCTTAGAGCTTATCTGCATTACATTTTATAGTGATAGCAGTCAGCATATGACCATAATCCAATAAATATATTTTGATTAAGTAAATTCTTTGAATAGATTAATAGAATAGATTTTTTTAATAGATTTATTGTCATAACCTTATTTATATTCATTAAAGGCTATCATAATGGTTACCCTAAAATTGAAAAACCTCTCACTGTACTTCATCTCTATTCTACACTGTGCTACTAAGTCATCATCTGCCTGGCTGCAAATTAACCAGGGCTGTTTTCTTTTATGTAACATATTTCCAGCCCTGCTGCAGCCTGCTGCTGAAATCCATTTAGATCTGTCTGCACAGAATCGAGGGTGTTTCTGAGCTGCTTCCCATAGTAATTTCCACTGACATCTTTCTTCCAGCATAAAACAAAAGAGCGTATTTAAAGCCTCTGTGCATCTCAATTAGAAATAAGACTAGAGTTTGATGTCTGAGATACTGGCCCAGTTTAATAGTCACATAAGACCAAGTGTAATATGTTGTCTTATTATGTTAACAGTAATTAACAGTGACATTCAAACACGACAAACCCTTTCATTAGCATACTTCCATGTATTTCATGAATGATCGTTTGATCACCAACTGTCTAAAACCTATGTAAAGAGGTGGTCCAGAAAGCACTACAGTAAGAAAAGTGTATTTGGCATGCACATGTCCTGGTGTTTAACTTTATTTGTTGCTCAGTATCAGATTTTATTGGTCACGTACATATACAGACACAGTACAACATGCATTGCTATAACAGGAAATAGTTTTAAAATACACTGACACTATACTAAAATGCTATTAAATTAAAGCTGTTGTTGGAAGAGGTTTGTCTCTGTTGGTCGGACATCCAGGGGAAGTTCATTCCACCACCTCAGTGCCAGAACAGAGAAGAGCCTTGAGGTGATCTTACCTCTTACCTGAGAGATGCTTTCAGGAATACGGAAGGTGATGAGCTTTCTGAGGTATGAAGGTGATGATCCATTTTTGGCTTTGTAGGAAAGAGCATCAGTATTTTGAATCTAATGCGTGCAGCTACAGCAAGGCAGTAGAGCGAGGGCAGCAGTGGGGTGGTGTGAGAGAATTTAAGCAGGTTGAACATGAGTCGCGCTGCTGCTTTTTTAATCATTTGCAGTGGACGAATAGCGTTCTGAGGTAGAATCTGCCAGCAGAGAGTTACAGTAGTCCAGTATTGAGATGACGAGAGACTGAACAAGCACCTGAGCAGCCTGTGTGGATAAAAATGGTAGAATCCTTCTGATGTTGTAGAGAAGGTGACGACAAGAGCGAGTAACATTAGAAATATGGGAAGAGAAAGATAATTAATTGTTCATAGTCACCCCAAGATTGCGAGCAGTGGTGGAGGGAGAAAGTAGATAGTTGTGGAGAGTTATGCTGGATAGTTCACCAGGAGGGTCTGAATCCATGAACGAAGCTGTGATAGTTCACGACGTATCAAAAGCTGCTGAAAGATCTAGTACTGAGCCTACAGGATGAGGACGGAGACGACTACTGACAATCTGTCAGAGCAGCATGAAGCTTGTGGTTCTGAGATTTTTGTCGGAGGACAATCTGAGGCAGCATGAAGCCCCACAGCTGACTGCCAGGAGAGCCAGGAGAGCAGTCTCTGTGGAATGTGCTGCTTTGAAGCCAGACTGGTTAGGGTCTAGAAGGTTGTTCTGTGAGAGATAGACATATAAAATGCAGCCTAGATTTGAATAAATACTCTTTTATTTAAAAATTATATAGACTTTTAAAAGTCTAACAGTATTTCAATAAAATACATCCCTACAATTTCAGCTTTTTCTAAATTCAAACCTAGGGTCTTTACATTGGATTATAAAGGAAGCTCAATGTGTTAAGGGAAATGAACTAATTGCATTGGATAACTGAAGATGAATGAATGAATGAACTGCAAATGAGTCTTTCCATTACATTTCAAAGATCCTCAGTTAAAAAAAAGCACACACACACTATGCTGACCATTGAGTCTATGACAACAGACTGATATATTCCAGAAATTCCTCTGTAATGATTTGCATTTTGTATTTTGCCATGATATATAATGATCAAGGGATGGTTGGGAATAAAGCCTCAATTTGTGTCAGAAAAGTTACCTGCTGCTATTCATGTCACCAAAGAAGAGATAGTTTAATAAATTTTTTCACCCACAAGCTAGAGCTCTGCTATAAAAGAACAGCTACCAACAGATAGGGCAACAGCAAGCACATGAGAACCTGAAACACTTTCTATAAGATACATGAATCCAGCCTGTGCTTCTGTCAGAACTGCTGCTCATCGCCGCAATGCACGATAACACACTTTAGGAAATGTATAAAACTGATATATAAAAGCAGGAAATGTAGGGTTACACTGGATTTCATATTAAATTCCCCCATAAACTAAATTGGCAGATTGTTATCTCAGTATTATCTCAGCTATCTAAATATGGAATAATATGGAATTTATATATATAAATGCACTTTTATGATAATACATCAATTTTTGCTATTTACATTTTACATTTTTTACATTTAAATATATAAAAAGAGTTTCCAGGGAGTACAAAAATGGAATAGGTATTAAAGGTTTTATACATTCATTCATTCATCTTCTACCGCTATATACAGGGGAGCCTGTGCCTATCTCAGGCGTCTATGGGCATTAAGGCAGGATATACCCTGGATGGAATGCCAACCCATCACAGAGATTTTATATATATTATATAATATATATATATATATATATATATATATATATCGATATATATATATAGATAGATAGATAGATAGATAGATAGATAGATAGATATAGATAGATAGAGAGAGATAGATATAGCTAGATAGATAGATAGATAGATAGATAGATAGATAGATAGATAGATAGATAGATAGATAGATAGATGCATGCTAGCATGCTCATATTTTTGTCAATAATTTATTTTATTATGATTTATTTTATTTTACCTTCAAATTCAGCGTTAATGAGACAGAGTCTTTAAAAGCTTAGCCAGAATTAACAATTCATGTAGAACTATGTCCCCTGCATCAGAAATGGGTATTTACCTGAGAAAAAAGCAACAAAGCCACCTCATATTAAATTCTCTAGACTGTGGATTTTTTACATCATCAAGTACTTGTTGGGCCAAGTAAGATATTGTCTGGTTGTTACGGTTGGTAAGGTGTGTCACAAGCTTTTGTGACAGCTTTTGAGTTGTCAAATGCTGTACCTAATATTTGTGCTTAATTCACTGCTGTACTTATAATAAAGTGTTTTCCATCAGACTTATTCTTATTCGAGATGAGTTGTCAATTTGCAGAACGTATGATAATTACAATACAATAGAATGTAAAGTTGTTCTTCGTTCTAATTTAGATAATCATATGCAGTCTCTGACAGTGCATAGTCGATGGGTTGAGTAATTATGTCATGTGCCAAGCTTGGAATAACTCCACAGCTTGTAATAAAATTGTGTCTACACACCTAGTCATAGATTAGTATTGTAAACTCATAGGGATTTAGCTATGAGACCTTTTATCATTTAGGTGGCTTTAGCTGTCCAGTATTCATGTCCTAGTTCTCTGTTAAAGAAAATATTTTTAAAGACTCTGTAAACAATGAGCAGTATGTGTTTTGCAGTACTCACTGCACTTATAATGTGTAAAAGCTTGTTTAGTGGCTAGATCTAGATAGCATTATAATTAAATAATGTATATTTTAAGGCATTAAAATATCATCATAACATCATGAAATTAACTGAACTTTCCAGTTTAATTGGTAACCACAGGTCAGCTAACAGACGCGTAAAACCTGTTTGTGTGGTTGAACAGAAACATGGATTGTATTTGATTATGTGTTATCATTGGCAAGTGTGACAAAAAGCTTTATTTCTAGTTATCATAGTATCCACCCTTATCAGGTGAGGACCTTTTTAAAAATATATTTTTGGAAAATGCAACTAATAACTTCTAAATAATTTTAGGTCTTACGTGTAAATGAGCACAAACGTCTGTAGATTTTATTTGTTGTTGTTTTCAACATTTATTAACTTTAAACATAATATTAAAGAATGTTTTGGAAAAATATAACCTAAGTAAATTAAATTAAACCACCAAAAGATTAAGTAAGTAATCTTTTGTTCACAGCTCTAATAAATGACATATGGTGTGTGTGTGTGTGTGTGTGTGTGTGTGTGTGTGTGTGTGTGTGTGTGTGTGTGTGTGTGTGCGGGCGTGGGTGTTTGTGTGCGTTTGTGTGTTTTCCTTCGTTGTTTATAAAATTATGCTTTTGGGGAGAGCATCTTTCTTCATTTCCTTCCTTCTTTTAGTTTGAAGGCATGCAGCAGCCATAAACAGCAATGTACAGAATATGTATTTTTCACCTTTGTCTTTAAAGAATTAACAACTGCAATTGTTACACATTTTATATTATATATGGCATTTCTAGGATTTTTCAGGTGTGTAATTGTAGTCTTTTCAGGCTTTGTCCAAGTCAACCAATTTAGAAAATGTAGAAAAAAGAACACGTTCACATATGCGATTATAATACTTATCAGAAGAATGTTTCTTTGAATCTTGCATGAATTAGTAGGATAATATATATATTTAAATATAATATAATTATAATAAAACGGTTTAAACTTTTATATGTGTGCATAAAGAGTTGTGTGCAATGTAATGACTGGGTAAAATGGGAATAAACAGCATCATTGTCGGCACGTGCGCAGTGTTTGTCCTGGCAGATATCTTGGCCATGGGAGGGGCGAACAAACACGACCACGCCCACTGGGCGTTTCCCTAATCTGGCGCTACAATGAGGGGCCACATGATCAGCTCACTGTAAACACTCAGCTCTCAGCCGGAGAAGCATGAACGTACTGAATTGGGATCCTAGGAGTGACTACATCGCGCGAATAAAAACAAAGCCCCGGTCATGTCTTCCCCAAGAAAACAGTATGTTGTCCTTATTTGTCTCGCTCTGACGATTGTTTGCTTGACGATCGTTATGAAGAAATGGCACTTTGGTCTCAGAGGAGACTTCGGGGATCCTGCTCTGAACACGGACTTCAGTCTGCTGCGCCGTCTGTTGCTGCACCAGATCAGAGAGAGGCAGCAGGAGATCGCTCCGTTTTACAACTTTAATGATCGATCGTTAGAAATCCAGTCGACTTTTCTTAACTCAGGCGCAACTTTACAGGCTTTGGGGTCGGACATTGGATGCAGTGATCTGAACGGATTGACAGTAGTGGATTTTCTGGGCGCCGGTTACACCAAAACGGTGTCGAAAGTCGTTTTACAGCAGGGTTTAGAAGTGGCGTTGAAAACCGTGAACTATCAGGGGACAGACATGAGATCCTGCTTAGACGATTTCAGGGATCCTCAGGGATGCCAGGATCTGGTGTCCTCCAAACTCAGGAAAGAGATCATCCTGCTGCAGAGACTGCAACACCCAAATATTGTAAAGGTAATGCTTTATAAACAATGATGGGTTAGAGATAAGAGACTGTTACTGATAGGTTACTTTGACCATTTGCTGAAGAAGTATATCATTCTTTCAAAACAGGATGAAGCCTAAACAGTTATGATATAACACAATATACTAGTAGCTATAATCTATTTTATACCACGATGTTGACTGCATCAATACCTTTGTCAAAAAGCAAACGTGTTATCCTAACAGTTGATTCACTGGCCTTTGTGTGACAGCTGATCTGAATAATCTAAAACTCGGAAAATAGATAAGTGTTGAAATTGAGCAAAAGTATAGTAATATGGTGACATTTTCGGTAAAGAGATTGTGTTTATTTTACATGTATTGACTGAGAAAAGGAGTAAAAGCTTTTTAATAACAGGACAAGTTGATTTATTTGTCTTATGAGAAAATGTGCAAGAAAAACAGAGACTGATGAAGGAATGAATATTAGTAGTTAAAATGAAAGTGAGAACATAATTAAGTTTGCTCTTGTACAAGTCTTACTAGAAATGGTTGATGCTTGATCTGTTATTGACTAACAACTTAATAAAGAATGTTTTTCATTGGAGTGAAGAATTTGAGGCATAAACCACTGTTTATCACAGAATATCACAGAATCCTTATCACAGAAGCCGTTGTGGATTATTGTTTCATGGCAGCATGCAAAGTTTGCTGTACAGAAAACATTTGTAAACAGTGTCAATCTCCACAGTTCATTAATGTCTTTCAAACCAATGTCCGATTGAAAAATCACATTTTGACTTTAACTGATCATTGTCTTATTTTCACTATCTCATTATCTCTGGATAATGAGTTCTGCTACTCATTAACCATTGTAAATAACAAAAAAACTAAATGAAACTGTTTTAAAAATCTCAGTTTCGATAGTTTCTTTTCTAAAGCTTGTGTCATTTTAATGCCGGTTGTACAATAAGAAAAAACACCCTGTGGTTCTAAATAATTGTCTTGTGCTTACAGCTGAAAGGTCAGTGCCAGGACAGTGCCCTGGTGGGTGGCATCACCGCCGTGCTGGAGCAAGGAACCCCGGTGCAGATGATTCAACTCCTACAGAGCCCCTGGGAAGAGCGTTTTCGTGTAAGAACCTCGACTTGACCACCTCCCCCGTACCTCCTGTGGAGTGTTAATCAGAAGTTTCCCGCCCACAGACCCCCACAGGGCATACCTGGGGCAGGGGGTGGATGAAAATCCTCTGGTTTAACTGTAGCCCTATCTCTAAACCATCTGAGCCTGATCAAATACTCTGAGGGACAGATGTTCATCTCAAATATCTTGCCGATCTGTGAAACTGAGCAGTATGTGGCTGTTTGAGGTCCACACACAGAGGACCTGATACCCAGCTCTGGCAAAGCAGAAGTGGTTTATTGAAGTACACGTCTCACCATGGGCATTTGCAGTGCCGGCTCTCTCTCTGATTATTTTAATAGGTTTTGAGAAGGAATTCTTTTACCTGGAGGGTAGTGAATATAGTGAACTGAAGTACTACAAAGTCCATCTCTGTTATTATAGTGTTCGGTTCCTCCATTGTGAACAAATACAAAAGACTGACATAAAACATTTGTCGTTCCCTACAGGCTTTTCAAATAATCATGTGGCCCATATAGCTGCCTATTAGCTCCTGGACATGGTTATTATTACAATAGTACCGACTTGTGTTAAGTCCCAAGTTAACCATTGCAGTACTGTGATTATCTTGCTGTGCAAACTTTATTTCTTTGACTTGTCGTGTTTCACTCATCGAAGGCATATCATTATCTTTTTACTGGAAAACAGATGTCTACATGCTTAACTATAACCATAATGCTAGATTTGTGATTGTTTAAAATTCGTATAAGCCTTTGATTTCTCCACAATGCAGGTGTGTCTCGGCTTGGTCAAGCTTCTCCACTATCTTTCCCTTTCGCCTCTGGGCTCTGTGGCCTTACTGGACTTCCAGCCTCGTCAGTTCGTCATGGTGTCTGGTGAGCTCAAGCTGACGGATCTGGATGATGCCATCGTAGCAGAGACAGAATGCAGGACAAGTTCAGATTGTGTACTACACTTTCCACTGCGCAACTTCACCTTCCCATGCGCGAGCAATGGAGTGTGCCGAGGCCTCAATGAAATGAAGAATCTTTATAACGCTTACAGGTGAGTGCGGATCACATTCCATGTATAAATGATACAGAGTGTGATTTACAAAGTTCGGTGTGTCTGAGCATTTTACAGCCAACACTCGATTCCAACTCAGTTTGCTTCTTTTTCTGGAATATTATTGGGTATCATGTAAAGTATGTAACTTATTAGTGTGTACATCAGTAGGCTTTATGGCTGACTGTCCAAAAATATTCTAAGGTGGACTTCACTATTCAGGATGGTTAAGCTTTGCTTTGCTGGTTACAGATATTTCTTCATCTATTTGCTGCCTCATCAGGCTCCAACAGAACTGAGACATCTGGTGGATCAAATAATGAACGCAACAGGTGAGGAGTCTCGCTTAGTGTCTGGATTCAGTCATCATAACAAGATATCTTTATTGGTCGAAAACACATCCCTTTTTTGCCACAGCGGACATGAAACACAGTGTTAACAAAACATTAGAGGCCTTTGAAGAAGTCTTGGAAGTATACAGATCTGGGCTGCATCTGCAGAGCGTGCCTTCATCTGTAATGAAAGGTAAGTCTGTATTAAATGTTATCCTATTCATTAAACATATTTTGTATCCATTGTTCTACAGTCCCAAACATGCTGGCTCATGTCATTTTTGCAGCTAGAATTTCATTCACACTTCTCATTTACCTAACACAAATGTGTTCAAACTCTCTTCACAGTTTCATTCGAATTGAAATATGCCGTTTTTTGATTTTTGCAGTGAAATTTAATATTTAATATAATTTATATATTTTATATATACAAATTTATTGAGCTTTTTTAGACAAACACTTGTTGAACATTCGTGCATTTTAGGAGACAATGAATATTATGTGTGCTAATATTAATGTCAAATACATAACTCAGAATGCAACTTCAAGCAGATGTGCAGACTGTCATAAAAAGCAAAGCGTGTAACTCAATCTGTCTTCAAGCACTGGTGAAAAAGTGATGTCCCCTCCAGGACATCAGACCTATCTCCCTCTCTCTCTTTTTCTTTTACACACAAGCACACACAAGCACACACACACAGACTGTCTCTTCTGAAACGAAGCTTTGACATGCATAAATCATCCCTGTGTTCAACAGCATTAAGCCATTAAAACAAGAGCCTGACTTTCAAAACAGTATGTCCGAACAAGTTTGCAACAGCTGTCGTTAAATATTTCGACACTTTCTGAATGTTTCTGTAATTTAAGCAAATTTTTTGACACTTTGTCAGTGGTGCAGAACTTGGGGGGGGGGGTTGGCTCTCTCTCTGTGCCGTACCTACATATAGTACATACATACTTCTCATGTTAAACACATATTTCATATGGAGTCAATGGAATTTCTTTGCGTGACACAATACCCTGACACCTCTTGCTGAGACTTTGTTTTCTATATATAGTGGATATGACTTTGCACATGTTAATGTTTTGACATTATTTATTTGTTTAAAAAACTGACAGATTTCCTCTTTTCTGTTTAGACTATGCTGTGCTAAAAGGCATGTGTACATCTGGAAACAAAGAGTACAAGTGCTGGCCGTCCTACAGCCATGAAGGATGCATGTTGTCTGTGCACAGTGCAAAAGAGGCTGCCCACATCTGCAACTCTCACCCACAATGCACCAGCTTCTCCCTCAGTGGCCAAAAGACATGGGCAGGTTAGTTTATTTTGCCCAGATTACACAGTGACTCATTCCTGTAAGACCCAAACCAAATGTTCCATCGGCTTTAAAACACAACTTTCTGATTACGCCCAGACTAACACCTGCATGATTAAGTTAGAAATTATTCTGAAAGTAATAATGAGTAAAGTTCAGCTTTATCAATTCTGGCACTGCCTCCATACATTAGACATATCAGACATATTATAACCAAACAATTGACTCAGCAAATGTTTACAAAGTGTGTGATTCTAAGTATATATATATATATGTTCTTTGCCTTTACTTGTCTGCAGGTCGACTTCTTGCCTCGTTCAGAAGTGGCTTCAGTCATCTGGTTCCAGATGTGAGCTCAACAGTCTATGTGAGGACGACCAAAGCCTCGGCATCTACTTTTTAAAGAGGGGTGGAGGAGCTGGGGGGGAGACAGAACGAGAGATGCTGGTTGATAGTGGGGGGGGTATGAAGTGAATGAACAAGATGTATTTATAGGCATCACACTAAAAAGACTGTTTGATCAGCCTGCCAATGCTGTGTGCTGCCAAGAGGCATCTAAAAAAGGATTTCCCTTCAGGTATAATTACCTCTCCTTACACAAAAAGAAACACCCAGCCCTCTGTTTCTCCCCTTTTGCTGTTGTGTTTGTATGGCACAGTCCAATGAAAGGATATTGAGCCTATTCTATACAAGCTCTTATGCAGGTTTACTTTGATGTTAATGGAGCCAGCAGTTCTGTGGTGTTGCGCTGCATGCTGTTATGCCTTAAACACAGTGTTGCAACAGGCAAGGGGAAAAAGTACTGAAATTCCAGCTGTGCAGGAGCTAAGCTGTAGTTCTACAATTGAATAGCTGTTTTCGGATCACTTCATTGATCACTACAGTCCATTTTCATCCAGTGGATGTGACTGATTTTAGTTGTTCTTTCTAAGAAAGAGACTTATTTTGACATTCTTTTTCTGTGTTTTTGAGTAATATTTTTTTTTGTAACTCCTTTCATGGGTTATTTATTCAAAAATGTGAATAAAAACATTAAATTACATTATTCGTCTTTTAAAAGCATTCACTCGGCATTGTGTGTTCTCTCCGACCTTCAATAATGTAAAAGGAGATGCCCCATAGCATACTGTGCCCCGCAAAGTTTACACAAAACCTTTCCAGTGCATAATAATTAATCACTTGCGGGGTCATTATGGTTTAATTATTACATGTAAATGCTTCTTGTTTGGAGGCCCTTTCTCATGGAGAGCCCCCCCCCTCCCGAAAAACAAAAGTGCATTAAGAACAATTAAAGTAAATCTGCCGTTAGCACAAGAATGGGTAAGCCATCTGGCTCTCCATTCAGGAGTGCTATTTTAGATATGCACAGATAAGGAGGGTTGCTCAATGCTGCAGCCCAAGAATAATGCAGAGCTCAGTGCTCCCCCCTGTCCTGCTTTCTCTGCCCTGTGGTTTCATGAGCTCTGATAAGGTTTCTTGAAATTATCCTCAATTATTCAACACATTGAAAAGGAGGAGGACTGTAGAATAATCTGTAGTATCAGACCTTACTTGAGGGCAGAGGTTGTCCTTCTGTTGTACCACTCCAAAAAAAAATGTATATAGGGAGTAATATTATTCTGGTAGCATAATAAGGTTTGTTGAAAAAAATAGGGAAATAGGGAATTTCCTAACTTTACAAATATTAACTTATACATTTCCAATTACCATCATGAAGTGCTCTAGAAACATCACCAAGATGCCACTCTTGGGTCCTTGAGCAAGGCCATTAACCCTCTGTGCTCCAGTGCTCTGCCATATCATGCGCTCTGACTCAAGAATTTCATTGCTGAATGTATATGTATCAAATAAAGGCTATTCTGTGCTATTAAACATAACATTAATTAGTAGTCAAGCATTTAGTTAATTGTTCAGTTCACCAATAACGTGAAAAATCTATCAGATTGAATAAAATACCATAAACTAAATCTAAATCTAATTCTTAAAGCAAAATTTTAGGTTATTTTTAAAAGCATTGAAACCAGAAAGAGGCTCCTTTCTCTTTTGTCTCATTACAGTGGGCTTCTGTTACTCTGGGTTAACCCTTCAGCCTGGTGCTTGTCTGATGGTGAATGGGATTGTTAATGAACCCCACTCTACTCTCTATACTGTGTCTTTAGTTTCTGGTTTCACTCGAGCAGTTTCCATGATTTTTTTTTAATTCACGTCTCCATCTGGAAGTCATATGTGGGCAAGTTTGTGCTGTTTTCTTTTGAATTGTATCAAGGGGCATTACTACTTTTCAATATTATTTCACAAACCTGGACTTGGGTGACCAAAAGGTTCTCGGATGAGTATAAGATGCATCTAATAGTCTCAGGTTTGTCTAACCATTTTGGTACTCACAAATGTACGTTTTCATATCTAAACCATAAAATGCCTACAGTGATATTTCATATAGACCCCTAGATGCTTGCTCCCTAATTCCAAACAGGTTCATGTTCCTGTGTTTTAATATACATGCAGAAATTCTTTTTGTTTTTAAATGTTCTCCCCTACATGAGGAGAAAGTCTCGAAAGTCTCCTCCACAAGGAGAATGTTTTCATTCTTAAGAAACCCCCTCCCTTTCCTTTCCCTCAAACACCCCCCCACCCCACACACACCTCCCTCCTCAAACAACCCTGGCATGTTCATCATGCAGTATGATTTCCTTTTTGTATTATCTTAATTGTATAACATAAATAACTCAGCTGACTTGTTTTGCTTAGTTCTAACTTTGTTCTGCATATTTTAAGCTTGAGTATAAATATGTTTCTTCATGTGGAAGTGCAGGAGTTTGTAAATAGAAAAAATGGTATATTTTAGGAGAAGGAATTGAGAAAATTATTGTTTTATTTTTTGTTTTTCTTTCCTACTCTACTTCCTGATGAGTCACAGTAGTCTTCTGTTCCTCTGGGTGAAATCGTCATTTGGGTAGTATAGGGTGGTAGTGAATGGGATTGTTATTGTACCCCACTCTGTACCCTCCATCATGTTTCTTTAGTTTATAGTTTCACTTGAACTGTTTCCATTTTTTTTTGTTTCTGACCACCATCTGGAAATGATATGTAGGCAAAAAACAAGCTAGTGCTGTCAGCTTGAGAACCCGTCAAGGGGCATTACTGCCTATTGACAATGTTGGTTTAAGCTGCACACAGGGCCCCAAATGTAAAGAACTTATAGTTCCTAAAGAGCAAACAGTGGAGTTCTCTGTCTCACTACTACCTTGAGCATTTTAGATAATTGCACCCTATTTTGCAAGATGAGTTTCACTGCTGTAGTATTTTCATGCACACAAATACTCCTGAATTTTAGCATACAGTCGTAGCATGTGCTGACAGCTACATTCATGATATATGCCTTCAGGAGGTCTGAACTTTCTTCTGTTAGCCTTCATCATGTTAAACCTACGGATTAATGTGTTTTAAGAGTCTTGCAGCCCCCCTGAACATACATCAGAGTTTACTCTCAGATCAGCGTTTTTGCATTTGAAGGTAACTCCTGCTTCTCCTTTCCCCTCCTCCTCTTCAAACATCCCAGGCTCATTCATCACGGTATGTTCACCAGACCTTCATTCTGTCGCCACAGTCTGACACACAGTTTCTGTAAATCATCTTCCGTCTGGCTGGCCATTCTGCTGCCCCAGGGCTGGACAAGCAGGGTTTGGGTTCAGAGATGAAGGGACTGGGGGAAGGGTAGAACATTCTTGACAAAAAGCTCTCCAAGCCTTTTGTTTCTGAAGATCTGTTCAGATCTCCTGATTGGGTAAAGGTTTAGTGTTTAGACTATTTTGAAACTATGAAGCCATTTAAAAAAAAAAAGTTTGATCATATTTTTACGTTTTGTGCCAATTTAGTCAAATTCACATATTTGTATTATAATTGGTCATTGAGTTGTAACTCGTGTCCAAAGTAAACATTGGAAAGTAAGCTATAAGGTAGAAGATACGTTATTCCATCTATTATCATGCATCTACATACACTGGCTCACGGAAGGAACAGTCTGAACACAGATAGTAAAATATATCTATCTATCCATCTATCCATCCATCTATCCATCTATCTATCTATCTATCTATCTATCTATCTATCTATCTATCTATCTATCTATCTATCTATCTATCTATCTATATATATATATATATATATATATATATATATATATATATATATATCAGTGTTAGTGAAGATTGATTACGTAAATGAAAAGTGTAATTTTGAAGATCATGTTAAAAAATAAGTAAAAATAAGTAGTGTTTTTTTTTTCTGTGCTGAAAGTGAGAAACCAGACTTTCTTCTGCATTGTTTGCAGATAAACTAAGCTCTTCCATCGTAAAAGTGTGCCATGATCTTATTGCCACAATTAGCAGTGAAATTTGACAGGCACTAAGTTTAAAGTCTGATGCAATTAGCAAATTGCCTCAATGGCCATAAAACAGTTAAGGAATCATTGAAGGGGCTGTTAAATTTAGCACCATTAAGACTTCATTAGCCTTGATCACTAGAACACAACTGCCAATTGCTGTTAAGAATATCAGTTAAATGCAAATCATGGATTTCACACGCTGCTTCTACTGAATGAATTAATGATTTATTGTGGGAAGTACAAAAATGAACGTCACATAATAAATGTTTTTTCTTTTGTCTTTAATGAGCTTTGTTTCAGCCTAAGTGAAACAGGTTTTTGCTTATTAATTGTCGTATGAAGCATTAAACCATTGCTTTTAAAATTAGTAATGTTTCAGCTTTAGTGATCCATCAATAGAAACCACTCAGCTAAACATACTGGTTGGTAGAGTTTATGTTTAGAGAAAGCATGTCCTCTGTAAACTTTGCTGCAAACAGGATCAAAGTGTGCTGTAGAGGTAGGGGTCCCAGAGGGTCCGAGGTGTTCATGCTGAGCCTGGGAGAAAAGCTAAGCTCACACGATTGACAGAGGCCTGAAAAATCACTCAATGCCAGACTCTCACAAAGCTAAACTGATTACTCAGGAAAGTAATCAATCTACAAGCTGGGATTAGAAAACATACAAATAAACAGAGGTTGTTATACGTTGATGACCAAGCCTAAAGGTTTTTCAATTTACTGCCTGGGAAACACCGCAGTATGAACACAGAAATAGCAAAGACTGTAAGAGACCAAACAACTCAATCTATCTTAAGTGTGGCATTCACATAATACAGCAAAATAGGCAGTCTGTGCTATCCAGCAAATAAATAATAAATTGCAACATATATCATTAAATCGATAAAACAGCTAAAAAAAAAAGGAGAAAATTAAATGCAGGCGCAGGTCTGCAAGTTGTATCAAAAGAATTGTTACCAGATGTGCTTGAGGCCGTAAAGGATTAGTCTACATAATATCAGCAGACTGCAGTGAGCAGGAGTGAATACTTATACATTTGTTTATTTGTTTATTATTTTATTTCTTTTTTCAGCTTATAATATTTATTTTTCACTATGCTTGGGTGTTAGACATCCCAACAAACATAAAGTATCAGACAGACTTGGAAATGCAGACAAATCTTAACTCCATTGTCCATACTGAAAACTCCTGAAATGGCTTACTGTAAGTATTTGTTCTGTAAACATTTAGCTTAAGTTGTAACATGTTTTATAAGTCAATAAAGGTGTAAAGAACAATTTGGGCCATACATTTTTTTGTAGAATGTCTTCTTTAATGTCTTCTTTTAATCTGCAGTAATAACAATGTCCGTACAGGAAAGCCCTGTTTTTCCTTGATTGTTACAATTTTTGAAACCTAAAAAGAGCCACTATTAGGATCCCTAAAATCTTGTCTCCTAACATATCTGTGAATTCATACCATTATGATAAATATATTCATACACACTTTTTAGAACACTGTAGTAGAAATTGTTTCAACCACATTTATTTTTTTAATGCTGTTTTCCCTTGATATACTTTCTATATTTTGCTTTCAAAATAGGACAATATGGTCCTAAATCACCTGCATTCACATTTTACATTACATTTGTGACATTTCATAAGGATATTAATACATTCATTGTTAGATCTGATACTTCAATTAATTTTATTTGTATTGCACTTTTAAAAAAGGACCTTCTTCCGAAGAAGCATTTTAAAAGAATTAATTTCGATATATAATTTAAAATATTCAATAATTCATTCATCTTCTCCCACTTTATCCAATCTTCCCTCAGGTCACAGGGAGCCTGTGCCTATCTCAAGACACACTCATACTCACATTCACACACATTCATACACTAGGGACAATTTTCCAAGGTGCCAATCAACCTACTGTGCATGTTTTTGGACCGAGGGAAACCCGAGAACCTGGAGAAAAACCCTATGAGAACATGCAAACACCACACACACATGGGAGAGGTGGGAATCGAACCCCGACCCTGGAGGAGCGAGGCGGACGTGCTAACTACTAAGCCACCATGCCTAATAATTTTAAATATAATATATAATTTAGTCCATATACTTTTATAGTTTATCCCTGTAAGAGATGGAATATGAAGAATATGACACTTTACACTGGTCACATTGGACATTGGACATTGGTCACTTTACACGTTATACGTTATACATCATACACTGTCTTTATTCTTTCATTAAGATGTTTATTTCATTTTTTACTCTATTATATTTCTATTTATTTATATAAAATGTTGCACTATTCTATTTCCATTAATTTTTTTCTTTTACGTTTACATGTTGGACGGTCGTAAGAAGCATTTCACCGCTATATATGTTTGTGTTTGTGATAAATAAAACTATGTTTTTTCTCTCTCTTTTAATCCCGAGTAAAGAATGGGCTTTAATTTCGCTTCTTATATTTATTAATTTGTACTTTTATTTAAAAAAGGAGGGGCAAATAAAACTGCATGCTGCATTAATAACGCGTAAATAAAAATGACGGGATGTAGTTAAAGCATTGGACACTGGCTGAGATTCTCAGCACCCACTAGTGGGCCCACTGCCACTAGTGCCACTAGGGGCCCTTGAACAAGAAGCTCCTTAACCCTCAACCGCTCATCTAAACCTCTACCACAGCCATTAGGGTTGCACAAGCCGGTGCCTTCTCAAAATGGGGAGGGTTGCGTGGACCAAGAAGGGCCTAGGAGGGCATGGCGTGGAGCATCCAAGCATCCAGGGTGCAAAAAAACATGCAACAAAATAAAACATGTGAGGAGAAAGCCAAAAATATGCGGGATCAAAAGGGCATATGCTGATAACAAAATGTAAATATGCAATGTGGCTATGGGAATATGCCAAAGATAATTACCAATAAATAGGAAACCATAAAAACTGCTAACGGAAAACATGTGAAAGACAGCCAAAAACCAAGCAAGGGTGAAACCCAGAAACTAAAACATAAACGAAATATGACACGGCGACGATGATTAATAAAAAAAGAGGCTGTTAACGATGATATTAGTAAATGTAAATTAGTAAATTAATTAGTGGCAAGTAATTAAACCAAATTGAGTAAATATCGAGAACGAGTTTAATAAAAAAATGTTTTATTAGTAGTAAATTAGTAAATTAATTAGTAAAATTAAACGAGTTAATTTTGACAGCCCCAATTAATACATTAATACAAAATAAATATCAAATGGTGTTATATCATGAGATAAACGACCACGATGATGATGATCAGGTAATCATGAATGTCTCTCTGCTCAGTAATGTTACATCACTGACGCCCTCTGTTTCATCCACAATAGCCAGACTTCTTATTGCCCTTTGCCTTATTCATTATTAGCTTCGTAATCTATCCTACGTCTGTGGTTCAGGATAACCGGGAAATGATTCACTGGAAATAGCTTGATGATGTCTGAAAACAAGCCTTGTTTAAAGAAGAATAAACTACATATATTTGTGTTTAAATAAGTAATGTAATGAGTACAAGTAAAAAATTGTCCGCAACAGTGGAATGAAGTACTGATACTAGAAAAATACATTTCTGTTCAAGTCGTGTTACACAGAGCAGCGCCATCTGGTGGATATTCATTAAAGCTCTGCGCATACCTGCGTATTCAGCTTGTATAGCATCAAAAAGTAAAAAGTAGGGAAAAGTTTTTTTTATTGTTCTTAATATTATTATATAAATATTTTATAATTAATTCACAGTTTTATTCCACATACACAAAAGTATCTTTTCCCTGTTTTATATGGCATATATGGGATAGATATTCCAACTGAAATTATACCACAAGCAAAAGTTTCAGACTGGCTTCTTAAATATCTATTATCCTTTTCTAGAGAAAAATAGTCTCCCAGCACTAGTCACTTTGCTGCATTGTAGCTGTGCAGAACCCTGACTGCTCTAATGTGTATTAAAATAGGAGTGATTGCACTCACACTCTGGCATAGTGCCTTCCTGGTGTAAAGGCCCAGTTAGATTAAATGTACTGAGAAGGAAGAGGAGGGGTGTAAACATATTTATCGTCCAATAGCAGACAATCCACCAATGCTGGCAGTGCATTTTAAGCATCCCATGGTCATCGACTGGCCGGAGAGGGCTAGAGCAGTGCTAATGGTGTCCACAGTCTCTGAGCTCTCTGTGTACTTTTGCTGCCAGTCTCTTGTATAGGAGATACACTAATAAACAACCTGCCTGTGAGAAATTTCCATTACGGTGCATGATGTCAGACTGCGAGGGACCTGCAATGGGTAAGTGTGGAGTGTAGATCAACTTCAGGCTTTGTTTTTCACTTTGCTTGTTGGATTCTGTCCATAGGGACAGCTCATCCTTCAAAAATTCTATTCAGTGCATGCAGAGATTTCTGCCTTATATGGCTTCTTCTGTTCAATGGTCATTATCAGCAGAGAACTAGAACACATTTGATATTGGTTATTTGTGCACATTGGAGTAGAATGCATGTCGTGACGTAAAATGTGTTAGTGTACGTACATTTCAGTGATCACTAGTCTCTACAGGCTACATGTGATGTATCAGCAAGATACTATGGAGTCACGTGTTTTGTTGTATTGACCCCATGCTTATAGGTTCAATAAGCACTGAACCCAGCAGACAAAACATTGATGGTCTGTTTCCCGACAGATAAAATGTGTTTGTCCAGGAAAAGCTGATGGCTGTTTTACTGGCAGCACAACAGAAACAATCAGATATAAATAGACCACTCTGTGACATGTCCTCTTGGTCAACATGTCAGTTGCTAATGAATATTTTAACTGCTAATATGCTGCGGTAGTGGGAGAAAGCTCATCTTATACACAATTTATAGTATATTAGATTTTGAAACATTATGTTTTTAAAGCTAGAGCATGATGGTTTTTATTATTCATCTGTAGGAGTTAATGTTTATATGTTTGAATCAGAGAATCATTACTGACAATGAGTGAGCGAGCCATGAAACAGAAAGGGCAAGCTGTGGTGCATTATGGGTACTCTACACAATCTTTAAGTGTTCGTTCGTGTTACCCTGAGCCACCTGGCTGCCTGTGTTTATAGCATTTTAATGGAATGGATATGAAACAGCTGCTGACATAGGTTTCTTGCATGATCATTCGTTGCTTTTTTTATTGCTTAGTCATGCAGTTATGCAGTTTATAATCCACATGCTAGATCTGTGTTTACAGCGATACCTAATGAGGCCATGTTTTTGAAGTCTAATTCAATAATCTGAATAAAGTCTTTGTTTAATATGGTGCTGTTTTTAATCAACCTTGAGTTATGTAATCATTGACCTAACAAGAACATGATTGTGTGACATAGAAGCTGAAATAGTCTCATACAAAATTAGTGATTACTGTGATAATAGTGGCATATCAAGTGAAAAAATAATTATTACTTGTTATTTAAAAAAAAAATCAAGTTGAATAATTTTAGATGATCTTTAAATGCATTAACATGATGCAACATTTCAGAAGGAATGCATTGTCATGCATTAACCACTGGATGTCGCTGTATAGTTATATTATACAAAGGGAGAAACAACATAAAGTGAATGGAAAATCTCTGCTATATCCCATAAGCTAATAAAAACAGAGTAAGTGTTTGGATGTAGCATTTTTAACAGAAAGAAGAATCGGTGTTGTTTTTTTCTGTGTTGATGGCTCAAACAGTTCAAACAGTTAATGAAAAATGTTGTGGACCCAAATTTTAACATACAAAGATATAAACTTTCATGTTTTAGCTTTCCACCCGAACAGTTAACAGCGTAAAATTACCTTAAAAATATCCATAAAATCAAACAATCATGATGATGATGATGATGATGATCTTAATAACGATAACAACAATAATAATAACAACAATAACAACAACCATAATAATAATAATAGTCACTACTATAATTACTACCACCAATAATAATAATTATAAAAAAAATTGAAAAACTGAAATAGTAGTATTTCAGTAGTATTGTCTGATGTTATATAATCTAAAATCTTTAAATTTAAAAACCTTTAAAAATTTAAAAATCAGGTTTTAAGACTTAGCTGCCTAATGTCCCATCCTCTTCATTTTTATTCTTTGGCTAGGGTGGGGTTGGGGGGGGGTGAACTTGTGGGGCTCCTCCTCTACCTCCTCTACCATTCTCTGTACAGTGTAAATGAGAAATGCTTTTCTCATGATAAGGACATGACAGTTTTGTTTTTTTCTGGCAAGCAGACAACAGCCTCCATATATTTAGTGCTCAGCCAAAAAAGATTGTAAATCACATCAGTCAGAACAAAACCCATGTTTTCATGTCATGACAATTAAGATATATCTAGGGGTAAATTCATACATAAGTGTATTAATATTAATATGTCGTATTTGTTGCTGGTAGCCAGATACATTTTGTTGCATTCTAATGGATTTGTCAGAAATTGACAGGAAATGTGCAAGTGGAAATATCTTGAAAATATTCGGATGTGTTTGGTATTTCCTATTAAATAATTATAGCGGACTAATTCACAGTATACTAAATATAAGATTCCTAACGCTATTTCAAGATGACTTCATGTAAATTCAAAAATGTGTTTCTATAGCAAATTTAAGAATATAAATTGTCACAAATCTGCGTTAACGAATGAATTATCAATGCATACAGTATTTTAGTTTCATATCTTAGTTGATAAAGGTTTATCTATAATGAACAAGCCAATCATCAAAAATGGCAAAAAAACCCAATACTCTCTGAAATGGCAAGAAGACGAAACTTTTAGAGGAATCAGACTCACCCAGGTGAGAAACCCAGCTTATTGTTCATTCATTCTATTTTCATGTCATACTTCATTAGCAGATCATTTAGAAGCTTCAATGCATTCATTTCTAGAAAAGAATATAAATTATCTGTCTGTAAAAAACAAAACATGAGTTCAAGTTCAAGATTATTTATATCTATAGTGCTTTCTCACAATGGACATTGACTCAAAGCAATTTTTATGCTTTTGAGAAATTTTTCATTTTTGAGCAAGCCTGGGGTGACTGTGGCAAGGAAAAAACCTTAGATGGAAAGAGAAAGAAACCTTGAGAGGAGCCAGACTCAAAAGGGAGCACATCCTCATTTGGGTGATATCAGTATTGTATCTATATCCAAACATGAAATAAATTTTTTAAAAATCTCAAAATAGTATAGGTTTAAAGATTTTGTTTGTTATTTATTTTTTATATTCTAATAAAGTAAATACTAGATTTTTTCCATTTGCTTAGATGTTCTTTTCCAGTACACATTTTCAGTCTGAGGCTAGTAATGTTGAGAGTCTGTTTTGAAGATAAGATTGTGCTTGTGCACTCTGAGAAGAAACAGGTTGCTTGTATTTTTTACTAATATATCAACACAATAATAGTATCTAGACCAATAGTATCTCAACACTTTACATAGATCACAGAAGAGTATTAATAAAATTTTAAGCAATCTGCAATATTTAAATAATACAATCAATATTAAATGAATGGTTTTCTGTTTGAAAATTCAGAACCTTTTAAGTAATACATCACGGTTATTTTTTATATTTCATTTGTGATTAATGGGAGAAAAATGTGTTTCTTAGTATTGCGAACTATATACACACCTTTAAATAATTGTCACGGAGAATGAACGTGGAATTATGATGAACAGGAGAACCTTGGGAATTTATTTGATATTTATTTGGTATTTGTGGATATGAGAAGCTGAGTATGTATATGTTCATACTCAGGAAATGGGGGAGGGGCTTAACATTAATACAATAATCAAGTCAGATGTCACTGCTTCAGTGAAGCTGAGGCGCAGCCAAAATACTGAAAATATTGCTACAATGAACAGCGATGTAGAGCATGACAGTGTGTTGTGTCTAAAAAGTATACGTATCTTGCCGTAAGAAAATCAGAATATAGAAAATACAGAAATATCCTGTGATAAACAACTATGAGCTGTATTTTGTGGTAATGGTATATGCATGATAGTGCAGTAGCATTTTGTATAAATAATCTGCACTATCCATTGCACAGATTTAACTCCAGCAAAATCACTTATCATTTATGTAAGTGAAGTGTCACAAACAGATCGAATCATTCAGTGTTTTATTGTTGTTATGACAAAGCAGGAATATAGTGTTGTAACTGATTTCGCAGTGGGTTTGCAAGAGCTAATCCAGCCTTTAATGACATCATTGTCTAAGAATGGGTGAATAAGAACTGGAGAAGGGACAGAGAGGAGATTATGATGAGACAGAGAGTATCCATCGTCTCATTTGGCACACTTGAACCCAGTTCCTCGGAACAACAGATGCTGGTGGTATTATACAGGAAAAGTCCCAGTGAAGTGTGTCACGTGAGTCAGAACTGAGTGTCTCTCAACCACACTAGCTAAATAAGAGTGGGCAGGTGGTAGAGTTTAAAAACACAGCTATTTGTAAAATCGGGTTTGTGAGATTTTCCTGTTGTAATGCATTTTTTTTTAAATATATAAGCGTATTATATAACGAAAGAGATTATTTAGTTTTGGTGTTTGGCATATAAATGAGTTTTGTTCAGCATCAGTGATTTTCAAGGGTCATGAGGATGTTTGCTTTTTCCAGATGGCCAGAGAGATGTTATTAATGGTCTGTTTTACTTTGTCCCTCTAGAGGTTTCAATTGGAAAAGAGATAAATGTAATGGAATATTTCAATGTTTCAGGCTGTTCACTAAACATTTTGACTATTAAGAATTCAGTATTCCTGGTACATTTATGATGTAAACCATCTGTGCTCAGATGAACCCTAATTAAGCTCCCATTTGTTATATGCATTTTAATGTAAGATTTAATGGAAAAGCTGTATTATAGATGTGGGATACCTTTGAACAATTAGCCATCAATCATATTATTAACCTACATTAGATTAATAGTTGGTCATGTTTTCTAGACATTTATTTATTACAAGTATATAAGTATTATTACATAATTTAACATCAAGATATCTGTATGCCACCTGTCTTGTAACATTTTTTTGGTTTGGAGGATAAAACAAAATCAAAGGTCAAAATTTAAGCATCAGTCAAAGATGCAAGATGCAAAGATACAACGATGTTCCAGGAGAACCACTGTGGCTTTTTTTATGGGTAATATTTGAAGATGAAAACAATGGAAAAAATCAATTTGTATCGCGATTTTTCCTTCAGAACTAAAATATGCACTACAGAGATATTTACAGCACTCATTTTAAGATTTACTGCTATGTCTGTCGATATCTAAAAATGTAAGATTTTTCATTCTGGCAACACCTTGTGTTTCACCCACTCTGTTATATTCTCCGTGTGGTATTGTCTGTATAAGAATATTCAGTGAATGGTTTCTTCATGTAGAGCAGCTGTTGCTAGGTGGAGATGTTTAACAATAAACATGGCTGTCCTTGGTTGATTTAACTATAAACTTTTTATTTCTGAAAGCTTAAATCTACATATATGAACCTCACTGTTCCTTTAATTATACAGAAAAAAAACTGTTGTGTTTCCACACAACAGTTTTACTGCATACTATGTTTAAAATATGTTCTGAATAAGGCATTAGCACATGATTAACACACTCCGAATGTGCAACATTCCACTCCGTCTCGCCGCCTCCTCCTTCTCCTCCTCACCATCACACTCCCAAACACACAAAGACGCCAGCATCGTATCCACACCTGAATGTTATTATGTGAAGCAATGGCTCTATGTATTTCTCATTAGTTTTCCTCAGTAGGAAGCAGCAGAGCAAAGAATTCTACAGCTGGAGTCACAGTCTGATCCACAAGCAGCATCATGGTCTGCTGCCTCTTGATTATCCTCATAACCTCTTGACATTTATTATAACGCACCAGGAAATACACTGTTGAAATCTGTTTGTAAGGAAACATAATCATGCACAGTCTGCGTATTAATTCATCCAATATAGTAAGCATCATATTGAAGTAGGTAAGATCCAGTATAAAAGCAGCAGTTTGTTGACTAGCAGTTTGTTATGAAGGATGAATTAGTAATCCTAATTGTCATTAATCAGTAATTAGTAAGTCTATCTATCTATCTATCTATCTATCTATCTATCTATCTATCTATCTATCTATCTATCTATCTATCTATCTATCTATCTATCTATCTATCTATATATATATATATATATATATATATATATATATATATATATATATATATATATATATATATATATATATCTGTGTGCCTGTCTGCCTGTGTAAAGAGTGCATGTGTTTATGTGTTAGACAAAGACAGTGCACCCAGAAAAACAGAAGAACAATAGCAAGGCTTTGAACAGTCCAGCTGCCAGAGGAGGGAGGATATACCCTTGTTCTCTCATCCCCCTCTCATCCCCGTTCTCTTTTCATATCTATTTCCCTCTCTCTCCCAGAGCAGGAGGGGATACATTGCTCTCTAATCTCTAAGCACAAATAAGCTGTGCTCCCCATCTGAGTGTTCTGAGACTCAATTACCATGCAGACAACTGAGACAGTAAAAATTAAGAGCCGTAACACGTGATGCGCAGTCCTACAGCAAGTGAAAGTATAAGAAAAGACAAAAATAAAAGCTAGCAGCAATAGGGGGGGGGAATACCTTAGAAAAATCACTTTATTAATCCCAGTGCAAAACATAAGTACACGGAGCGTTAAAAAATAATTAATTTTTTTTTTTATTGTTAAATTTGCAATTTAAATTCACACAATAGATCATAATGCATCAGAAAATAATGAAGCACATACATTACTCTCTGTCTCTGCTATGCATATATGGGTAACCATTATTAATAATAATAGTTAAAAATTAATATTTCCTCAGCTCATTCTCAATTAATTGATATATGATTGCTAGCATTAAAAACCTTTCACATTAAAGAATAATAACAATAATTATGGATGAGAAGGCATGCAATAGGTTTAATGAATCAAATAGGTGTTCATTGAAATCTGAGCTCAGATCCGTTTACCAGGTTTTGTACAGCATTAAGATTAACCTCTCCTTTTTCACAGGCGTAATTTTATTCTGGAACATGTTTGAACTCCTAAGTTCCAGTTAAGTGTCAGTTTTGTGGCAGCAGTGCTGGGAAGACCCTCATACTATATGTGTACTATATATATTTATATTCTTTTATTTCATATACAATGTAGTGTATATGCTGTATGATTTCCTGATGAACTAAAGAATTGTGAACGTAACTGAATGAATTGTGATCATTAAAATATGAATAGTTTTCTGAACTGATAGATAATATCAGTTTTATTTATAGTGAAATGGATAGTGTGGTATATGTCAATGCTTTAATCTGATAAAGATTATAAAATCAAAGTAGAACTTGATTCACATTCATGACCAGTAGAATATATTGTGTAATGACAGAAAAGCGTAACAGTGAAGGCAGTAGGATGAAGACAAAAAGAAAGAGAAGATTTCTTTCTTTCAAAAGGGATTAAGCCTTGAGGTGACAGCCAAGTCAAAATCATAAGCATACAAACACAAATCTCTACTTCAGAATGTAGCTTTCCTTTGCTGCTCTTAAGCATAGGATAAGCTTCAAAAGGACTTCACATTGCTGCCTTTCCTTTTTTTATAATCACGTGAAGATTTTGTTTAGAGTAGCAAAATGAGGTCATGCAATCATTTCTTAATGCTAAGGCATCTGTGCTTGGCTCATTGTCTGGTTTCATTTTTTTTTGGCATGATGTCTGCTGCACTCCACTGCCAAAGCCCACTTTCTTTAATGAATAATCAAGCATAATTTATTTACAAAATATACAAATAGAAGCCTTGGAATAAGAATATTTACCCATACATTTTGAAGGCAGTAAATAACAAAGGAATTTGATCTTTTTCCACATTGCTTTTTCTTTTTTTCCATCATTCCAGTTGTGTGTTAAATTCCAGGGATGTAAATTCCTTGTCGTACTGTGTAGTGTGTTTTGTAGAACACAAAATCCAATTGGTTGGTGTTAGGTAAGACTAGATTCATATATATATATATATATATCTATATATATATAGATATATATATATATATATATATATATATATATATATATATATATATATATATATATATATATATATATATATATATATAGGGCTATTCATATCACAGACACCAGGACATCAACACTTGAAATTGTTAGGCTACTGAACACATTGTTTTACTTAAAGGAAAGTCTTATTCAGTACTGCCATAACAGCAACCCTTTGCTAAGTCATCCTTAGTTCCTTTTCCTGTTACATATTCCTCCTCCTCTCTCTCTCTCTCTCTCTCTCTCTCTCTCTCTCTCAGCTACAGGGTGGGGTAACAGGAGGGAAACCCCACCCACCTGTACTCTGATTGGATATTCCAAGCAAGTCTGAGGGAGAAATCCCAGGCAGCTCAGTAGTGTTCAGGACATTACACAAACACTTACTACACACACACACACTTACACTCAGCAGCTTTTCCTGTAAGAGCTCAAGCTGTCTAAAACTGTTTCTCTTGTGGGTGTTTAGAGAAACCACAGCTGCTCTGAAAACTGCCATAACAGCAGAGAGAAAATGGAAGAACAGGACATTTTAAAAGATCTTTCTTTTTTCTGTTTTGGTGATCACTTGCAAAGCCTGCTTTGGAGACTAAGTAGAGATTGGACTGAGTCGGCTTGACATCCACCCTAGAGGGTACAGGTTGTTATGGTAACTGACCACAGCAGGTTGACCTCGGCATGCTGGTGAACGGAGATAGAGTCACTCTGTCAAGCCAGTGAAAGTGACGGTGAAGAAGGAGGCAGGAGAGCGCAGGGAGAGGATGGAGGACAGTTTTTCCAGCTACAGCTCTCTTTATGACACTTCCTCACTGCTGCAGTTCTGTAATGGTAAACTTGATCCTGCACACTCACACTCACAGTTTGGCAGCCGGCCTTGTGCCTCTCCCTTTCCAAAGGAGTTTCAGTTCTGAAGTACTGTACAGTGGACAGAAAGTTTCTCTTCTTGTAAGCATCTTAATTTAGCAAATGAGTTAGCTTTCAGTGTAGCTGTTTCAGTTAACAATAACAGTGAGGGATGTAATACATACAGACTGAATTATAGCAGACTGACAAAGATGGCATAACCAAATGGCAAAGATATTTAGCTCATAAAACAAGATAGGATAGTTTTATGTGAGGAAATTATTTACTAAAAGAACAACCAGTAAAATATTTTTATTGAGACAAAGATTCTTCTGTAATATGTTTAGGACTATGTCCTTCCACTTTCGTTATAGGGGACTGTGCTGTCAGCTGCTATCTGTGTTTGTATGTGTTGCTACTTGTAGTGGCTGTCAGGAGCTTGGGGGAAGGGAGAAGATTTAAGAAGAGAAATTAAAGGAGCTGAGCAATTAGTGTTTTCTTCATTGACAGATGAGTAAAGGTGAATGTTTGGCCTGGTCACTACTGTCAAGGGACCTTATGTGATATTTAAGGTTCAGTGATAAGCCTGTGTTAAATGCTTATTCTCTGCTAGAATGTTGGCCAATAATATGTTATTATCCTATATTAACATGGTTGCTTGGACATTTTTTTGCCTGAGAGGTCTTGATATGACACTTGACTTAAGTGCTGTGAAGGACACCTTAATAGAAACTTGTATTACTGGTAAAACTAGTGCTGTTGCTTAAATGTAAACTGTCATAACTTTATCAAGTTTGCATTTTCCTTCCTGGAGATACAATGACCTATATTTTTTAAAGAGATACTTGTACAGTATCTCTTTCTAGATTGAAGCTATTTATTTATGTACAGCTATGGGTGTAGAGACATATATGGTCCTACTGTTTCCTGAAAATTGCATTTGATTGTTTGAAAATTAAAATAGCTTACTTTTTAACACTGAGGTTAAAGTTTAGGTTTATGTGTGTGTAGGCATAACATTATCTCTATGTAGTAAAACATTACAGGACAGAGTAGTAAAATAAATGCATGTGTATTCTATGTGCAAAATACAGAGATGGGTTTATTAACAAGTTGCACTTGAGTCATACTATGTTGACTGAGTTGAAACACAGCTTAGAATAGAGACTCATGCCCAAGGGTGAGTTACAAAACACAAGGCGTCCTTGGTTACAACAAAAATATGTCCAAGGCGTCCTAAGTTCAAAGAAAAAAATATGTCGAAAGCATGACTAGGAAGTTATATAACTACTGACATGTTATTGTCACTCATTTCTCATAAGGACATATTTTTCTTGCAAGGAGTTTGCAGATGCCCATGCCATGATAATGATTTGCAGGCAAGATTAGAATCCTATGACATAACAAAAAATGTGTGTTAAGGAAGAACTCACTACTTCTACACACCATTTCTGTCAGTTGGTGTTTGAGCTATTGTTTAGCAGGCCTAGTGAAAATGCACTGCTTTAAAGAAGAAAATTGAATAAAATTAAATTAAAATAAAAAAACATCTTAATAAAAAATATATATAGTGCATAAATAGTGACCATTGTAAAGAGTAAAGTGCCTAGTGTAAAGTGACCGTTGTGCAATGTTGTGCAGATAAGAGAAAGACTTGGCTTTATCAAATGCTGTATATAATTACATCAACATTTATGCCATTTGGCAGAGCGATTTACAATTATCTTGTACATTTCAATTAGCATTTGTGGGTTAAGAACTTTGCTTAATGGCACAGAAGTAGCAGTTTGGTGTGTCTTGGTTCATTTGGAAGCTGAGGAAAGCAAGTCCAACGATCTCTAGCCCTACCTAGCAAATAAAGTTACAGGTTCTTTGTGTTGTTCTGTTATATTCAGTGTATAATGGTGTCTGTATACACTGTTAGCTGTCTGTGAATATAGATAAAGATTTATATAAAAACAAAATGACTACTAATTAAGATACATAACCAAAGAATTAAGACTTGTAATAGATTTGCAAAAAGTATTGTCTCTTGTAGAATGTACATATTTCCATATACAGTAGAAAGCCATCTCTAGCATGATATACACAAATTTGCTGAGCCCAAAAGACTAGGTAGAAGCTGCCACTGTGTCATAAACCCCCATTAATTTACACTGAGCAAACGTAATAAAAAATTTTCTATACTGTCATGTTTTAGGAGCTGTAAGATAAAAGGAGAATATATATCTCTTAATACTAACTATTTCCCTCTTCGACAGCATGTATATGCTGGACACTGGTTGTTATTACTTCTTCCACGCTTTATTAACTGGCAATAAACAAAAATAATTTACGCTAATGTAAGGTATAGCATTTAGCATCGTTTAATTAAAAGGCAATGTCCAATGGTGATATATTATCCAAACGGATAGTACGAGCTTCACTCTAATTCACTATCCAATTGTTCAGTGTGAATATTGTGTATGTTGTAAATACAGTATTGTCATTGTCAATCACAAGATCAGAAACGGAGGGCCAGCAAGAAACAAATTATGAGGAACTAATTAATAGGAAGTATAATTGCAATCTCCCAGTTCCAGCGTCTTTGAACTGATTCTGAGCTCCGGATATGTTTGTCCTTCCCTAAATCCAGAAGGGTTTGTTACACACTCAGTTATTCTTTTCACTCACTTTGTTGATTTTATATTTGTTTAAATAGATATTGTGAAGGGTAAGAGGTAGTCCTGCTAGATAACAACTAGAAGCTTTTTATGTTTTTGGGCTTAACATTTTATGTGCTTTCAAGATGTTGTAGATCCACAGGGTGTTTTGTGCTTGTGCCACCCATGATTTATTAACTAATTAACAAATGAATGAATTTATAAACAAGCTCAAATGAAATCAGACAAAATGAAATTGTATGGAAGAAAGGTATTGTGACCATCAGATGAATGTAGCTGCTTTATAGTGCAAACTATGAGCTTATGAACTACAGCCACCCAATCAACTATTATCCTACACCTTGCACAGTCATCTGAGTAATGTTCTTGTCTTCATGCCAAGCTTTCCCAAGATGGCAAGTTTCCATTTGAAAAGTATATCTTTTTTTATGGCATCGAAGTCCTTACAGGTTCCTTACAGGGTGTGTGTGTGTGTGTGTGTGTGTGTGTGTGTGTGTGTGTGTGTTTGTATTTGTGTGTGTAAAAATACAGATCTTGTCTGCTGTCTAAACACCATGATTGTTTAGTTTCTCTTTTCTCTCGTGTTCTGACCTGTCCTCCTGGAATAATACTCTTGGCCCTGATCCTAAAGTCTAGCTATCAGCTGCCCATAAATTCTTTAATAAGCCACACATGCAGCTGGAGTAGGATTAAAGTCCTGCTCAAAATCTCTAAGCTAAACAGAACTACATGAGCTGGAAAAGGCACTGAAGATTACTTATTTGCTCTCTTTAGCCACAGACCACGAGATCTGAAAGCGGAGCGCTAAGATTTTCTTCTCAGACTCACTACAATAAAGAAAACGCACTTACAACACACAAGATCTGTCATCATTCGTATCAGCCTTTGATAGATTTCCATAAAACGCTATTAGCAAAATATCCACTTTCATGCTGCTGATTAATTTTCTAGGCCAACATTGAGTTACTCATTTCGTCTACAATGTTATTTATAGTGCTGTGCAACAGTAGAGATAAAATTCTGTCTTTTCCTCTGGAGCTGCTCTCACGTTGTACTGTACTGATAACAGTTTTGAACACATCTTTTATTTGAGAACAACGCACACACACATTCTGTACATACTAACGGCTTTCTCCACCACTAGCTACCCCTCCACCCACCCCTCTCTCTCTCTCTCTCTCTCTCTCTCTCTGTCTCTCTCTCCCTTTCTCTCACTCGCTGTCTTGTTTAGGCTGGATTGTTCAATTGCTATTGCTGTTTTTCATCCTGTTTGTACATTATTTCCAAGTTGATTCAATTTTCTGACATTTATGAAGATATACAAGATGACCTACTTTAAAAATCACTGGCTCAATCGTGCACTCACACAAATACACACACACACACACACACACACACACACACACACACACACACACACAATCACAGCAGGCTCAGAGCACAAACTTCAGGCACATTGCTATATTTTTGTTACTGAATCCTGTGCTATTATGAAGTGTCTCATTAAAGAGGTAGTTTTTTTTGTTGTTTACCTTGTATTTTGGTTTACCAAGCTGTTAGGTGATATTCCACACCCTCATTCCACAGTATAGTTTGCCTGAACAAAGAATTTTTTTTTGTGGATACTGTCAGGCAGACATGATAATCCAAATTGTTTCGACTGTATTGTGACCATGACTTTGGACAAAGGGACTCTTGTCATACTGATTAGATTGTAACTATTTGATTGTATTTTTTCTTCTTTCATCCCTGCATCATTGTTTGCTTTAGTATTACAGAATAATAAAATAAGATCTTCCTGACTGAGCTCGAATTGCAACAAATTATGCAGCTTGGCTTGGGAGATTATATGAACACATTGAAAAGCTTCAACTAAATCTTCCCATGACCATTTTGAAATCAGTGTTTGTAATAGATCTGTGATGTGCTCATGTCATATACAAAAGAATGTAATCTGGGTAATGTGCTATTTTAGGAAAATACTCAGCAATTTTTAATCAATGTATCATACTTTATTGAGCATATAGTTATATTATAGAGGTTATAAACAGCCTTTTCACTTCCCTATACACTTTACCCTGGGGGATAAAACCAGCTAATAATTACAAGAGGCTTTCAATATTCCCCGGTAAATATAAAAATAAGTTTTGTAACAAAAAATTCCCAGTACATAAAATAATAGAACATACTTCTATTCATTTATTATTATTGTTAGATAATGTGTAGTGTCCATTATGTAAAAAAAACAATATTTGTTTTAGCAAAAATGCAGTAATACATTGGAACAAGAGAATCATTTTTCTTCGAAGTAACTGGCACGAGTGTCAGGGTTGTCCTGTTTAACAAAAATAGCCACCACCTTCTGACCAATCAGAACTGAGAATTCATAGTACTCTTCTATCATCTTATATAATACAGTATAATATGTAATAAGTCACAATAATACAATACGTGAAGTGTTTACAGCACAGTGACATATTACAAGGTCTTCGTAACATCCAGCATATGTCATAAAAAATTATTTGTTATACAACATGCGCCAATCTATTGTCCTGTACAGTGTGACCAGTTGTACTCATTGACCTTTTGTCTGTATGTGTGTATGTGTTTGTGGGTGTGGGTGTGTTTGTAAGTGAATCTGGACTCTCACCCTGATGCTGAAGCTAAATAGAGCCTTGTGCAGTACAGGCCATTAGTTAATGCCATGATCCATGCTTCCTTTTCCGAGTGCTCTGCATCTTGCTCCAGCAAACTGACCTCATTTCCTCACCTCATTTGTTTGGCATCTCGTCTGTTACTGTCGTTCTTGAGGAGATCGTGAGCTAGCCTTGTTGCATGTCACTGCCAGGTCTGTAACTACCTCTCATTTCTTTGGGCACAAATCAGGTCAGAATGTTGAGGGTAAACTTTTAAGAGAGAATTTATCAGATATATGTAAGACATGCTCAACTTGGAGAGAATAGGATGATTCTGTGTGTCCCTTAGTATATAATCATAGAAGCAAAATCTTTGTTCAATTTTAACTGTGATCTGTGCAGCTTCCATTTATATATAATATGGCTGTCTACTTTTAGTTGTTTAAACAATATTTTAAAATATTAGCCTTTGATTACAAGGTTTTGTTAATAATTATTCATTTATATCTTGTTATGTAGATATTACACTTGTGCACAAGTTGATAAAGATAGTGAAAACATTCAAAGATTACAAGAATTCTGGTTGAATTGTTAATCAAAAATCTATTATATTTATTTTTTAATTATGGACATTTTGGTTAAATAAGTGGAACAACAAAAGTTATTTAAAAAAAACATAATTGCTGCTGTGGTATAATGTACTGCAAGGATAACATGAAATCTGGGTGTAATGTAGTATAAGATGTTTGTAAAACTCTGTATGTTTTGCGCTACATAAGGGCTTTGTTCTTTCTGCTTTTCGGTTGCATGACAGTCCCTCTATCTAACGAAAAGGAAGAGAAAAAATGAGCATTTGCTGAGGGAACAACTGTTTATAGCTCATATAATAGGTCATAACAGAAATCAGTTTGTTTCATGGATGTTTCGGAGCAAAAAAAAAAAAACGATACGCTCACCTTCATCATACCAATGAACAACATTGCTGATTATTTTCCAATAAAAAAACAGCCATTTGAATTTTAATTATTACTTAATACATGTCTATTAAGCAACTTAGAGCCTTAGAGCCAGTTTTAACTCAAATAATGTTCATGTGTTATGGATGCCTTTAGCCATTTCTCACCAGTTCGTTCTTGCAGTTGTTACAGTAAAACCAATACCAGCTTCTGTATACACTATGCTGTGCAGATGCTAAACACCCGACTCAGCTCCTGACAACATCCCTTACATGGCCACATATCAGAGGGAGCAAAATCAACACTTAAGGATAAAAATCGAGTGTGCTTTGCTCAGCATCTTTGTAATTGTTGTTCATGCTTCTCTCATTCCTGTGTGTGGACAATGATGCTCCACAGCACAGTAGTGCCATTTATCTAAAAGAGCAGCATGGTAATGAGTTGGTACCACCTTGTAACATCTAAACCATTTTAGTGTTTACTGCTGGAAACTATTAAATAATTACTTTGGATAAAGCATCCAAAGAAGGGTGTGTTATCTCAGAGCTGCTGATCTCATGTTGTTTGAGGATGGGCTCCTGTCCCCTGGGAGCTGTTTCTCCTTCTTCATTAACTTTTTTTTTTTATTTGAACCCTCCCCCATTCCTTCCTCCTCTTCTTCCTGAGAGGTCATATGTGAAGTCTCTCTGATGATTCCTCATCTGCTCTTATTTCCTAAACAAGAGGTGTGCTAGTTTAGAATTTTAGCTAGATTTGGTGATTAGCATCTTCTTTATTTCTTCAGATTTGATTTTTTTTCGTCAGACTTTTTTTTTTTAAAGAATGTTCTCCATCGCATAACTGAAGTAGTTATACCTGAGTCATTGACACCTTTAGACACCAGGTTCATTTCCATCTGATGGCATAGCTTCCAGAAAAGCACTGACCTTGTCACAGTGACCTAGAGTTGTGGAAACAGAATTGTGGGGAAAACAATCTGTTGTAATCCATTTATAGAACATAGACCTCTGCTCTCCCTTCCACGCCCTTTCTCTGCATGAAGGGTTCATGGATACGGGCTGGATTATTGACTGAAGTAAGCACCCATTTGTTTGTTAAAACCGGTGGAAAATTACATATAGTTTTCAGTTACATTAAACCAAACAAAGATTGAATGAATGCTCTCAACACTCAACCAGGAAATGTACTAATGCACTGTGTACATGATTAATTATTTATAGTATTGTATTGTGTACTAATTTAGCTTCACATTTATATAAATATCTGTCATCTATCTTATATTGGTGCAATTACATAGCATATTGATTCGAATATTGTACCTCTGCAGATTGCACAAAACAGTACACACTGCCTAATACATTGGACAATTTGAAATGTATTATTGTAATGTAATTTAGTATGTATAGTTACATGAGGTGTTATAGGCATTTAATTTAATCCAGCCCACACATAGGTCAACTCCTTGAAACAACTGTGTTCATTAATCTCACATCATTAGGATCTTTTTTGTCATGTTTGTAGCATGTTGTTTTTCATGAGCCAGTACCTTTGTGTTAGTCAAGATTAACAACAAGGACTATGATCAGCAGCAATTGGGGCAATGGAAATTCCACCAAATCTGTAAAGTCTGGTGTTTGGGAGCACTGCAGGGTAGATTTGATTATACTGGTGGTCAGTGACTTGTGGACCAACTCACTACAAGTGTGCTGAATTTGCCCATATGAGTGAAATTGAGTGTTAATGCCACAAGCATGTCTGGCATCACCCTTCCTGTCAGTCTCTGAAATGAAAACAAAGGAAAACACACACACACACACACACACACAAAATTTGTTCAGTAAAGCTATATGCTTAAGTTGCTTTCTGAGACACCACAGTGAAAGCATGTTTCATTTTGTTACATACTAATGCACAAATATCATTATATAGTGCCAGAAGTCTGAATTTGATCATGCAAACAGTCATCAAGTTTCAATTATGGTACTATGACGAATGATTCAATTAAAAAAAACGGAAACCTAAAGCTGCTTCTTAAATGTAGTCAAGTGCGGCACCACCATGCCATATCCAATTTATTGTTTTTTTTACAACCTCTAGATTCTGTCTGTCTGTTTTTTTCCCTTATCAAGCACTGAAAAGAGAGTACAACACATCTTTTATAAAATTGGTTGAGAAAAAAAAATCGCAACATTATGGACTGTATAAATACATTCATGCAAGCAAATAAAGCTTCAAGGCCTAGAATTAAGAGGACACTTGCTGTTCTAATCCTTTCAAATCCTCTTCGGGCCACTCTTGAGCGATTCCGTGTCAGGATTGATTCAGGGAGGTCACACGGTCTGTGCTAACCGAGACTAAATATGCATTATTAATGAGTTCAGTACACTACAAGGGAGAGTTTCAATGGATTCATTTTGCTTTGATAATCTACCAACAGCCGTCTTTTCAACTGTCTGCACAATGACACTGGATATAACAGCAATCAGTGATAATTGCATGCACACTGCATGTTTTAACGGCTGGGTGCTGTGCTCAAAGAGGTACCCGGAGCCTGAATGGTTGGGCATGACCAGAGTGAGATCTAAGCAGCTTTATTTTACAATAAATCAGGTGAAACCTACGGTAGTCCACAAAAACAGAAGGTAATCCACAACAACAGGAAGTAATCCACCAAAAACAGAAAGCAATACACTGACTGGGCCAACTGGAGACACTAGGTAAACAGACCCACTTGTACCGCTAGAGGATCAGAGCTAGGAGTCAGGAAAACAAGGAACATTTGGATTTAGTGAAGAACTAGGAAAACTAAGAATATGGAAAAGAAAGGAGAACTCGAGAAGCTAGGAATCGCGAGGAGTATGAGGGGAAACTAAAAACATAGGGAGAACAGCAAACGCACAAAGGCATACCAATATTAACATATTCAATCACCTGCAAGGTGTGTCTGAGTGCACCCTTAAATAGGCCCCTTTCTGGAAACAGGGAGGAGTCCTTAATTATTTCCCAATTGACTTCTAGGAGCCATTGTATGTAACAACAGAGAGTCCAGAATGAAAAAGTGTCCAAAGACACAAAAATAGGAATAACCATGGAACTAGAGAAACTAGGAAACAAGGAGAAGGTGCTGTTCTCACCATAGTGAGAACAGCAAAAGCACAAAGGCATACCACTCGTTAACTTCTTCAGTCACCTACAAGGAGTGTGTGTCTGAGTGGACCCTTAAATAGGCCCCCTACTGGAAATCTTAATTGGTTTCTAGGCAGGGGTTTCTGGGAACCAAAGTACCAAAGTTCTTAATGAAAAAGTAGTTCATAACGGAAAAACAGGCCAAAACCGTAACACGTTACTGTAACGGAAGCAGACAGACAAAAGAATTAGTGTGGGAAAAAACACTTTCTTTAGAAAACGGGGAAAAAGAAGAGAACGAAAAGAAAAAGTGCTCGCAAAGAGCAGAGTTCAAGTCCTTAAATGCTCGAACCTGGAGAGCAAACATTGAGCGGAGAGAGGGAAAGTCTTTTTTACTTCCGAATTTTGGGAGAGATGCTGGAGAGCAAACACAGAGCAGAGAAAGTGAAAATCCTGTTATTTCTGGATTTCAGGAGAGAAGCTGGAAGAGCATGGAGAGTGAGTGCTATTGGGAACGGACACTAGGGAAAAGAACACAGGAGACGAAAAACCACTAGTCATTAGTTGTGAGGTAAGGAACCCAGATGCGGAGTGAAGCAAGGAGCTAGTGTTTATAGGTAGGAGATCAGAGGGGGAGCGGAGTCTGGGTTGCAGGTGCGGCTTGTTAATACTCAGGGGAGATAGTGAATTGAGTGAAAGTGTCGGAGGAATCAGGTAGTGCTGTGACATTTACAAAGTTAGATGAAAGAGATGAAGTGCGCTCTGTGAACCCTTTTTTCCTAGGCCTGTATAATGTGAATGAATATATTCATTTAACGTGTATCGATGAATTAGGATTAATGTTTCATTTCATGCCCTGACTAGACTGAAATGTAATTTGATAAAATAGTGAATGAAATCAAGGAAATGGAACCATTTTTTTTTCATTTTAAATGGAGGTTTGCTAAATGTAAGCATTCATCACGGAATTCTCTCAATTTTACACTTAAGTGTTTTTTTCACTATGGTCAAATTGCTTTCCTAATTAATTCTGGCCATCATTAGTGACTGAGATCATTTTATGGAAGGCATTTGTGTTTTATGAAGGGTATCATTAAGTGTGTGTTTAATTGTGCATCATGTGCTTTTAGCATAAAATTGAAATCGTAATTGCAGTTTGCGGGTGCAGTAGATATTAATACCATTATACATTGCAGTTAATCTTCTTTTTAGACACTTGTACATACTTCTATGCACATTAATAGTCTTAAGTTCACGGTTTAAGGTTTGAGGCACAGAGTTAAGGTTCGAGGCACGACTGAATGTCGACATTCCTATCACAGTAATTATCTGTAATATATCTGAATATATATATATATATATATATATATATAGTATATATATATATATATATATATATATATATATATATATAATAAAGATATATTAATGATGTAATGTATTATTTTTTATTAATATGTTTTTTCTAATCATTATTATATCACTGCGCATTTCCATTTGAGAAGAAATTGCACATTTTCTACAGTCACGATAGCAAAACTGTAGCTTTAGATATCACAAGTTAACCTTGTAGGTAAATTATCTGTTTTTGTCTTTTTTTTAAGCTGTTGTTTATTCTAATCAATGCACACTATGTGTTTTGACTTGAAATTATTTTTTATTAAAGTCCCTTTTGTAAAAAAAAAAAGAAATAAAAAATTATCCAACAGGGTGAAGCAATGAATAACGAACGAATCATTAATCATTAGTGCACAGTAATCACAGTAATTGTTAATGTAGCGACAGGAACTGATTTTTTAAGTGCAGTAGCTGGAGGCCATTAAATATGTGCCTGTGTGTGTGTGAGTCAGGCTTATAAATATGCAGATGAAATGGGATAGGAAACTTAATCACTATCCACAGTTTTTATTTGTGAAATGCTTTTAATTTACTTAATGAAATGGGGATGGAATTATTTATATGTGCTTTTATTATATTACAATATATTCAATCCCAGTCTTCTTTTATTATAACCACTAAAACTAAATTCATCAGCTTTCAAGTCATGTTTAGGATTTGCCAAACAATCTAATCTTTAAGCATTAAAGACATTTTCTTTCAGACCTTTAGCAAAATTTACTATATTATAATTAAAAATAATATAGTTAATATTAAAAATGATATAGTTATGTAGTGGTTTCTACAGTAAGACCAGCATTAGAGGTTTAGACAATATTTGTCTAAACTTATTTCTATTCGCATCACCATTAATAATGTTAAGAACATGAAATTGTTTAAAACTATTAATTTTATGATCATATTACATTAGCAGTTGCTTCCTCCTTTTTCATAATTAATGAAGACATTTTGTTTCAAAGGGAGCTGGTATTTATTAATCTTTCATGATGTTTATGTGGTTGTATGTATGAGAGAGAATATGCAAGAGAGAGAGAAAGTACACCCAATGATTTATGAGGGCCGAGGAGGAGGAGGAGGAGGAGGGATCCTAAATCATCTTCAGCTGGGCCTTTTTTGTTTTTTTGCTGGTCAGCACATGGCTTTCTTCAGAATGACCTACTCAACAAAGAAAACAGGGCCATTACCCTTATGGAAACACAAATCAATTTCATATGTGATTGAAGGTTATTGGCATGTGAGTGATCACACGAGGGAATAAAAATCTAAAACATAACCATTAAATGTGATCCAAAGGTGAAGGCACTTTGAAGTCATTGTCTAACTTTTCTCTAATGGGGTGAGGCATAGAATAAAAATAGAATTTCCTTCAGATTAGGAAACATCTATAAATATTCATGTAATACTACATTACTGATATTTTGATAGTAATACAATCTATAAGATGTAGCGCTTATATTTTTAAAAAAATGTTTATAAAATGCTCCTTTCATGAATAAACTATGTACCTGCTCATTAATATTATTATCTGTTGTAGACGACAGTGCTTCAGCAACCATCAGCATGGAGGTGACGGATCGACTCGCATCTCTGGAGCAGCGTGTACAGATGCAGGAGGATGAGATTCAGCTACTTAAATCAGCACTAGCCGATGTGGTTAGGAGACTCAACATCTCAGAGGAGCAACAGGCCATGCTGAGCAGGAAGGGACCAACCAAAGGTAACAAACGTCCCATAATTTGTTACAATTTCATTCTTTACTGCATATTTATATTTTTATGTATATATACTCATGATGGTGTGAAGAGGTGGTAGCTCAGTGGATAAGGCATAAGGCACTAGCTGCTGCTAGTGGGCCCTTGAGCAATGCCCTTAACAATTGCTCAGTTGTATGGTGCTCTGGTTAAGGGTGTCTGCTAAATGCTCTGAAGGTAAAAATTGCTTTTTTTTTATTTATAGTAGGTAATTAATCCAAGTCAGCTTTATTACTCATGGCTCAATTTATGCAGGAAGTACACAAATGTACTACACATACGTACACAAAAATACATACTGTATATATATATATATATATATATATATATATATATATATATATATATATATATGTATATGTGTGTGTGTGTATGTGTGGGTATGTCTGTGGGTTATTTATTCTGACTTCTACCTCAAAGCGGTCGATGGGAGAATAAACTGATAAATGAACTGTTTCCCAACTGCTCTTGATGGAGACAGCTAAATAAACATGTGGTTGAAAATCAACTACATGAAATACGGTAGAGGCCACAACCTCAGTGGTATCAGTGCAAAATCTACACAGGCTCCTCAAACATGCAAACACAAGTGTGTGTGAAACTTTGATAATTGCCAAAATTGCTCTAGTGTGTATAA